>OX336389.2:372115226-372522726 GCA_946902985.2 Meconema thalassinum | reverse complement strand
GTCAATGCGGCTTTCATTTTGGCCGCATTTTTTAAGAACATGAATCATTTTGCAGCATATGTTTCAGAGTTCACATGAAGTTTTTCATATTATTTCATAACTATCATTTCTATACCAGCACATTAACAGTATTGATTATCTCTGCGTTATAATTATTTGAAATCTCTACTTTGACATTCATGGAAGTGCGGATTATTTTAAACGACTCCTCATAATAACACATAATAAGATCTGTTTTTTTTTCTTCAGAATATGACATTTGATCATATTTTAATGTTTTATATTCTATAGTCTCATTGTTGTTTTTATTTTACAGTTAATTGCCATTATGAGCTACACAAACAAATTTAATATATTTCTGTATATGATAGGAATTTTTAAGGTTATTTTGTCTATATTTGTGCTGAAGAAGGATTCGATAGAATTTAAAACTTGTCCACGAAACATTATTGGTTTTTCAATGCGAATAAAGTATGGATTAAGGTGGATTATTCACTGAGTATATTTTACAATTTTGTTAGTCAATACTGAAACTCTTCACATAAACCGCCAAGGTTTATGCTATGGCATATTAACAAACAATTTGTTATTTGATGCCTAGCAAAAGTTACGTGGAGAAAGTATCTACTGTATTTGAACCACAAAATATGAGATGTCCGATTCAGAATGAGTCATTGTAACAATGATGATATTAGAGACTATTACAATATACAGGTGATGTACAGAGTAGTCAACGATAATCGTTTGTTTCTTTCAAACATATGGATATTTCCTCAATAACACACAATTCACAGTGGGATATATGCACATTGAGGTCATGTGAATATGCCAGGAATCAGGTTCTAACTATTACGCTGAGTGGGAAGAATACTAGTACACACGTACACAGGGACACAAGCGAGGCATGTAAATGTAAACTCCAACATTTCCACTTTTACACACATTAACGGAATCTCTGTGTTGGAATTAGACTATCCGCTTAGGCCCATTTGACAATAATTATTTATGATTTCGCTATACGCTAGGCAGAGCTAACATTTAAATTATATTTCATTGACTGTGCAGAGTTAAGAGTTTGAATGAAAGTCCTTCTAGTGCAGTGTTCTGATAATAACACGCCCACAATAAAAGGACATGGTGGAAAACATGATTGAATTTTATTTTTCCTGTAGCGTGACTTGTGAGACACCTGTGGATCAGGCTTACTTTGCTTTTATGAGTCAAATTAACACCGCAATATACGACAAGGAGATATGATTTTGTGGTCTATCAGAAAATAACTCTCACGCTTATACGAATGTACACTGGCTTGCAAAATCTGACATTTCCACTTTTTCTACAAAAGCATACGTTATTCTTGGTCAGGAAGCATGACATTATTTAGAGGAATACCTGTGAAATATTTGATCAAAAAGTGAAGGATTTTCCAAATAAATATATTTTTCCAGTTTTTTGAAAAGTTCACAAAAGTGGAAAAATCGGTGTTTGTATTTATACGCCTCGAGTGATATGTGGAACAATCTGACAGTTGCATGATGCATGTGGGTGTAACACTGAGGTGACGGACACGGACAACACATGTTTGGGTGTTTGAACAGTACCGATCAGGATTCGTGCAAACTTGACTCACTTCGACATTTTCTGGATTTATCGACAGTGTTGTGGGGACACAATGACACACCGACTACTTACAGACACGGACTGGGGATTAAAATTGGTTTGACTTACACGCCACTTAGGACGCCTTGAAATGAACAATCCAAAGCAGCAAGAGATTGAGGCATCCCAATTTCGTTCTCCATATTCCTCCATCTACAACAAGAAGATAGCTAATAATGGTAGGCAGGGCATTGCGGGGACTCTCATTATACTTCAGGACCTAGAATCAAATCTTAATTTAGTAACTTCAAAACTACATAGGGTGGCGAAAATTATCAAGGTTTATGCGGCCACATAGAGCATCAGGGCAGACTTGGTGCTAGATGATTGGTCTAGCTTACTGTACAGAAGCGTTAACCTACTCATTAAGAAATAGTTGTTAATTTGATGCACATTGAGACAGGTCGTTGGAGTGATGGGGACTTTATCTTTGGTTCTTCTTTGGGTTCCATGTACCTTCAAGAGACCCCTTTCATTCACACAAATCGTTGTGACTGTCGTAGCATTTCATACTAAGTATGAATATGGAGCTTCTTCTAACAATAACACCCTACACTAATAGCAGATGGGATATGAAGGGACAGTAGCAGCTGTTGCCTCCACTGAGATGGCTGGCATTGTACGTAATCCGCTTTGACTTACATAGGACTGGCTGCGTGTTGCAGCGGTAATGTTCTCGCTTGCTGTTTCCAAGCATGAAGGATCGAATCCTGTCGCAGTCAGTTGGCATTTGAGGGAGCTCAAATGTGAGGGAGCCATGTCAGTAGATTTACTGGCACGTTAAAGATCCCCTTCTGGGCGAAATTCTGGCACCCCGGCATCTCTGGAAACCACAGTAGTTAAGAGAGACGTAAAACCAATAACGTTATTATTTATTATTGACTTACATCCAACATTAAAGAGCGAGCGAATTTCTTTCCTTCCGTTACTAATGGTGCACTCTGACGGTGCTTTGGCAGAAGATTGAGTTACCTAAACTTGAATGGAACACGAGGATGCATTGTTTGTTTTTTATTTCAGTCGAATTAGAATATTTCGAGGAATTAATTTGTAGCAAGCTGGAAATCGTTTTAATCCCTTCGTTTGGTCCTAAATTCGTGTAATCCGCGGTTTCGCCATCGCAAGAGGTGTGAATAACATTTAGTGCCCAAATAACCTCGAAAGGTTTCCTCGTTTTTCAGTTGTTTGCTTGTAGATCCAAAACTGTACGTCGGACGGAAAATAACAACCAGTTCAATATTAAAGAGGGTTAAATTCTGCGTCGCATGAATATCTAACATTGCAAATTTGGTTCAGTGGTAAAGCCGAAATTAAAAGTTCAAAACTGGAAAAAATTCTCATTTAGGTACAACTTACATATTGCGACTTTCCAAGACCACATATCTATGAAACAGATACTCCTGTTGAAAAACACATAGAATAAAAGTTGTAGAGAATAAAATTTTACGTTATATAGCCAATTCTGATAAGTCCTTTTGATTTGGAATGACTAGTTAACTAATTTAATCACTACTGTATAATATTATTTAATTCAATTCCGAAAATAGCGAATCTTTCCGGAAGAAAGGCATGTTCATGTTATGACATAATGTTGTAAGTACGAAAAATCAACCTACCTACTCTGATCACTGCTAAGAACATTTCAATTCAAATTTCTAAGAAATACGCAAATCAGAAAACTCCGACTGGAGATTCGGAGTAGTACGAATGAAAAAAAAAAAATTAGAACAAAGTTGTATATTGACATTATTTAATTAGTAACCATTATTAATATTAATTAATAAAGTAATAGGAACATTTAAAATTGACATTACATTGTTCAAATATGAATAAAACATATCATAGAAATCAACAGTCATGCAGCAGAAAATAAGGCAGCATTCATGCTCGCATTTTCTTAGATGTCGATGTCCCATCATCTACAAAGCTCTCAAGCTGGGATGGCATGTCGAGTCCCTGTTCATTGGGATCATCTTTAAAGGGACTGTCCTCACCTATTTCTGCTTCTGCGGCGATCGGCATGTGGGACACACCCTCATCCTCGAATGGTGCTGAATTCGAGCAGGACTGGTCGTGGCAGTTGAGGCAAATTGTTGAACATTTAATACCAACTTTTCGGCAGCTGCAACTCCCTGCACACCCCTTCTTATATCTGCAGGACACTGTGTTGAGGATTTCAGCTGGAGCTGGATCCTTGGTGTTCATGGTGGAGAGCACGCCATGCTCCGTCCTCTTCCAACCCCAGCTGAGAGGGTCCTTTGGTCTATCATACCAGCCCTGGATTTGGTGGTCGACACGCAGAATATGTTGGGCGGCGGCTGCGTTTGTTGGTGGTAGGAAGGCCAGATTGAAAGTTGGCTTTATGAGGGATTTTGAGAATATATCGTGGCGGATTTTGTCCAAGGAGGTCTCATTGGCCTTAGGTGAATATACGGCCGCCAGGAATAGTTGACCTGCTGAAATGAGGTCCTCAGGATCAGCATCTGCATGGTGGAAAACTTTGACAACCTTCTGTAAAGTCGTGTTGCTTTCAAGGAGTTTGACAAACTTCAACTTCCCTTGGGGATAGAATGCAGAGTTTGTATCACACCAACTGCTTGCATGTAAGAACAGAAGGTTCTGATTGACAGCAGACGAGAAATTGAAGTACTTCGGAGAGTAGAACATGTTCTGAGAGGTCCCCTTTCCCGGTTTCATGACGTAAATGTTTGAATTTGGCGCTTTGGCGGTTAATAGGATCAATAGATCGGTGTCCTCTCTGATTATTATGACCGTCGCAAAGTTCTCTGTCGCTTGAATGGCGGTGTTGATGATGAGAGTGTCAGCATCGTTTAGAGCTTGCCTCACTTCAAAGCCCTGCTGTACTAATTTCACACACATCCTGGAGATAAGCCGTTCTTTGTTGCTGTCGTTAGACAAAAATTGTTCTTTCGGCATGGTTGTAGTCATCGTTTCAGTAAACACTACGTTAGGAGAAGAGTGCTTGCTTTTACGGCGACGCTCAGCTGATTTTGTAATCTTTACCGTTGCATCATCAGGGTAACCATCGAAAAATGTAGTGACAGGGTTGTAGTATTGCTTAACGTAGTCAACATATTTGGAGAGAATTGAAAATTGTCGACCTGGTATCCTCGCGAACAATGGCAGCGGTGGCTTTCACTATGCGAAGTCGCTCTTCTCTTTCGTCGGCATTACGAGAGTTATACCAACTGTGAATTAAAATTTTATAACCTGTATTTCAAAAGCATATTGCAGGTGGCTTATTTTACCCCCTCCACTCGTGACAATAATGTCGCCCTCATACTTTGTTATGAGTTGGGACAAAGCCTTTGAAGTCTTCCAAAATTTCTGACAATTTGAATTGGCATTGGTCTTCATTTTACTCGATGTATTTGAAAATATAGTTAAATGCCAGAGACACATCTTCATCTTCGGATCGGCCAACTGGCAATCCGGTTTTAACATATTTTTTCAGGAACTTGATACTGCAGGAGCGGTGGTACCTGGCCTCTACCGCAACCAAATGATTTTCTAAACAAATTCTTTCAAGCGCTTCTTTATCCTGCCTCCGTTCAGCTGCAGCCAAGAGGAAAATTTCAAACTCAATTGTTTACACATACTGTACTGTAACTCGCCTTTTCAAAGGCTTCTTGCTTTCTCTGGCCACAAATTCCTGTGATGCGTCTTCCCCACAGATTACACATCTCTTCTTAATAACGAAAGTCGCACCCCACTGTCTATTGCTCTTGGGGTTTCCTCCGTCACATTTTATTTCCTTTGGATACATTTTCCTGCATTTTTCGTGAACCCCAACTCAAGTAAGACGTTGAAGTTGAAGGAGCTTCGTATCCTTCTTTGCTATACTTGTTTTATATATGTTTCTATCCCTCGTTCTTTCACTGTAATTGAAGCTTCAACATGTAACGATCTGTCACGAATAATACACACCGAGTCATTCATGTCTGTAGATTTTGAATATGCTACTTTATATCACTTTATATCTCAAACAATAGAACACGACGTTATAATACTTTATTTTACGAATAAACAACTTTTCACACTGTATTTATCAAACCAGAGACACGAACGTAGGACTAATATATAGTGTTAATAAATCAACGGTTCTCCTTCAAAGTGGTTACTCAGTACCGAATGACTTTCACTATGGGACAAACTCTGAAATCGTGAAAAAGGAATCATCTGTTTCATACATTTTGGTCGAGTAGGTATAACAACTTTGTGTGAAACAGCTGATTTTTTTGTCACGATCACAGAGATATGTGGTCTTGGAAAGTCGCAAAATGTAAGTCAGCACCTAAATGAGAAAAGTTCCCAGTATTGAACTTTTGACGTCGGCTATACCACTAAACCAACGTTGACGTTTTAGATGTTCATTCGACGCAAAATTTAACCTTCTTTAATATTGAACTGTTTTATATTTTCCGTCCGACGCACCGCTTTCGAGCTACAAGCAAACAACTGAAAACTGAGGAAATATTTCGAGATTGTTTGGGTCCCAAAAGTTACGCACACCTCTTGGGATGGTGCAAACTCGGATTACACGCCTTCAGGACCAAACGAAGGTATTAAAACGATTTCCACCTTGCTGGAAATTAATTCTTTAAAACGCGTTTTTTGGATCTAATTTTATTGGCCGTCAACATTTGTTTTCATAGTTTTCTTTTAAACCAAATTCTATGACATCAGTCATTGGCTTGTTGTGAGAGTTGGCTTATTCATGTCAGATCCCGCATCATAAGAGTACATCGATTGTTAGTTCCTCCTGCAGACGGCACTACGACACCCTGTTCAAATACTGTTCATTAGCACTGACGAAGGTAGAAAATAATTGTTCACAACGGGTATGGTTCTACACTGCTATGACAGTAAGCAAACGCTTCTGGAATGTACATATACATTCTTATTTTTAATTTGAAATTTCAACATATATAAAATTACATTTGTTTTATAGTTAAAGGTATAAATTAATAAACTTGTCTCGCTATCTTCAGTTGACTGTACACGAAATAAGACAGTCGCTTGAGAAAACATCTAACATAACGAAATCACACTTTCATAGGATTAACTTTGAAATATTTTTCAAGAGCATATGCGAGTGGACAGAGGGGCTCGTCGTACTGTTTTAAAGCAATGAGAAACCAGGTGAAAGAGGGAAATGAAGACAAGATGAACCGGGGTGAGAGTTGCACATTCGAAGAGACATATCACGGATGGTGTCTACTGGGCTAGAAGTGCATCGATGCTATTTTACAATCAGCACAGATATACAGGATGATTCTTATTGACGTTTAAAACTCTCTATAGCGACGTAGATGGCATTGAGACAAGTAATTTGATATAGGGCACTTAGAGTCGCAAGTGTCCGGAAATACCTTAAAAGTGAACCACAACTGTTAAACATATGACGTCAACAGGTGACGGCTACGCTCGAGTATTCAGGCCCGTTCTCTCTTACGCACACCAAAGCATCCGAAGCATACGTTGAATGGCATATCACTCTGGCTCCGAGTCTGCGTGTGCGACTCGGGCGCGTGGCGTTCGAGGTTCAAATCTGGGGCCTATCCATCAGCTTTCTTTGATCTCTCTCTTCTCCTTTCAAGTGGAAGCTGATTGTTTGTTGACATTAAGACGCGGAACCAGAGTGATATGATATTCAACGTTTGCTTTGGTGTGCGTAAGGGAGAATGGGCCTGACCGCTTGAGCTGAGTCGTCACCTGATGACGTCATTATGTTTAACAGTTGTGGTTCACTTTTAAGGTATTTCCGGACACTTGCGATCCTAAGTGCCCTATATAAAATTACTTGTCTCAATACCATCTACGTCGCTATGGAGAGTTTTAAACGTTAATAAGAATCACCCTGTATACTGTATGGGCTAGTGTGAAACATTATGTATTGCTGCTGACACATGGAGAGAAACTCAACTGCATGATGATTAAATAGTCAATATTTTATTATTGTTTTCTTTAAGAGGTTTGGGACATCGGGAGCGACAACGCCGTTCACTTTTCTCTGAGTTGAAATTACCTGTTATCCTGTGCTATAATGGTAACCATACTGGCGTGCATACTTGTAATTAGGGCTATGATTGAGATGTAGGTTGCCATTGACTTACGTCAGGTACCATTTCAACACATGTATTGACAAAGCTACAAACACCAGCACCATTACCTCTAGGAAGTCCGAGAATAGGATTTGAATCAACCTATCAATTAGTTGTTTCCCCGTTCTAGCCATCATACCAGATAAATATTCTCAATTCACAATGGGTGGATCACTACTATATTAGGGTGGTCCACAGTAACATAATGATATTGAAACTTTTCCCCCCACAAGGCGTAAATGTTTTCTTTAGGATAGCTGTACTTATGAGTGAAGTTTGAACTTCATCAAACATTATTTTGACGTCGCTCTAGTCATAGCATTTAAGTCTATATTTTCCTGTGAACGATGATGTTGTCTAGATTGAAATCAACACCTAAAACTTAGCTCCTTGAAAATAAAATCAATTAGGACAAGACCACTTCGTGCACCAGACATGTATAATTCCACTCCTTGGGTGGAGAGAAAATGGTAGCCAGTAGAACGAGATTGCCCTGTGAACTGTTAGAGTTTATATGCAAGCACGTGAGAATTCCAACTCAATGGAAAGATTCGTATTAGGGCAGATGATCTCAGTGTTGTGTCCCTTAAAACACCATACTGCCACCACTGGGAAATTCTTGAAGGTATGCATTTAAGATATTAACCTATAAAATCGTATTGGACAGTTAGAAAATGATACTATGAAAGTAATAGCCTGAGTTAGTTGTAGCCAGATGTCAACACATTCGAGAAAAGCTTTGCTCATGTAGATGCACATGCAGATCAAAAATATCATTGTTGTTATTTTCGGTATCTAGATGAATAAAGGGAGAGATCTAAAGAAACATGGCATTCAAACCACTGTGAAAGAAGACTAAGTATTGGCTTATGTCGAGTGATAATTCGGAATTGTTGGATGGGCAAGGTATATATATAAATATATTGAATAAAGTGAGAACAGCAATAAAACTCATCAAACTCGTGAATTATCAAGAAGTTGTCTAGCAAAACTAGAGAATTTAAACACAACACTTGGACGTTAGAGGATGAAAATCGCATTATTTGGCAACAAAAATGTCATAACAGGTAGTTCTGTGATGAACTAAAGAGCCTACTTTTCTAAAAATGTAAGATTCAAACCTTATTCCTCTAATTAGACTGGTAGCACTGCTATAAGACTTGCTCAAGATTTTCATTATTGGATTTGCCTAATAGAACAGCGCAGCTTGTTCAAAATATTGTTTCCTTACAGGGATTCCAAGATATTGAGAACTACTGATCGAATGCCCAGGGAGAGTTATTAGGTAGTTGGTAGACCTGAGAATGCGCACAATCATTTATTATGGCATGCACTATACGTATATACAAAATTTGGTGAAAATCCATTGAATGTCATGGAAGTTATATGCAGATCAACATGGAACTCATGAACGTACGTAGAATTATTTCGCTGACACTAATACAGTATACATACTGTATATATACGTGTTGCTTAAAAGTAATCTGCAATATTATGACATTATAGTGTATAGAGTTTCAAACTGATTATATAAACAAATTCTTCGATATTGAGTCTAAAGATCAAATGTTCTCAGAATGTTACTAGGCAGTTGGTTGTCCTGTCGACTCTTTAAATAAGTATACGTATGTCTGCTATGACATACATTGAATGTGCAAAATTAGATACAAATCCATAGATTAGTATGGCAGTTGCAAGCAGTTGAACATTAACTATTATACGCATGGATTGAATTATGTTGGTAGCACTTTGACGATTTACTCTAAATTTGTCTAAACATCATGGACTTACACTGAGCTTACTTTGACGTTTTTTCCGTACACCTATCCCGAGATATTAGTTCTAGGATTCAAAAGTTTTGAATTCGTTCATACACAGGTGGTATGTGCAATCATACATTGCACATATACACATTTTGATGAAATCCATTCGTTAGTATGCAAGTTACATGCCATTAAACATTTCAAGTATCAGTAGATAATACTGTCATGTTACTCAAAATGAATCTGCAATTTTTTGTTCTATACGTGTGCAATGTTTAAATCTGTTGGCAGTATATATTCTGATATATTGTAACTAGGGTTCAAAATTGAATCGGTCATTGTTAGAGGGTACTAAGTCATTTTTGTAAGTATTGAGATAATTAACAAAAACTGTTTCTCTCACTTATTTGTAAAGCATAGTTGCTGTCAAGTGCAAGTATCATTGCCCGCAATAATACTGTTCTAGAGAGGTCTATTTGAATGGATTTATCCTTTTAAAAAGGGAGAAAATAGAAAAAGAAATTTATGACTTAGTTCCCTTTAACAATGAATCAGATCTTTAAAAAGTAGTTAGTTCACTTCCATGACAAATATACAGATTTATAGATACCAATATAGCATATTACTATATTTTCAATGCTAGCAATACAGTACTGGGAAAATAGGAGCAAAAATGTCTGGAACTAGGTCGATGACTTAGTTCTCTTTAACACTGAACGTTAAATTCAGCAAGTAGTGATACAGCATACTGAACGGGCAGACGTAGTTCCTTTTAACATACAGTAGTTAGATGCGTCGACATTCATACTATACGTATCCATGGAAATCGCAATTTCGACAAGAATTGACTTAGTGCCTTCTAACAATGGCCGATTCAATTATAGATAGCATTTATCAACAGTTGGCAGCTCTGAAGCCTCTGAATGTATGCCTAGTTTCATCTCTAGAGGTACACTATGCACATGCAAAATTTGGTTGAAGTCCAGTAGATAGCATGAAGGTTATATGCAGTTAAACATTAACCTATCAGTACGCGATTAATCATATTGGCTACAAGTCATGTATAAGATACGTACTTACTTACTCCTTGGCGCTGCAGCCCTTGTTGGGCCTTGTCCTCCCGGACAATCTCCACCCATTCTTTCCTGTTGACTGCTTTGGTTCTCCATCTGGTGACTCCCATCTTTCTCCGATCCTCATCCACGTTGTCCAGCCATCTTGTCCTAGGTCTTTCCCTCACACGCCGTCCTCCTGGCTTCCCATTGAGGACCTTCCTTACCATCCTGTTCTCTGTCATTCTTTCTACATGTCCCAACCAACGCAGTCTACTACTCTTTATTTCCACTACTATATCTGGCTTACCATATTACTCCCTTTTCTCCATATTATTTCTGATTCGCCAGAATTCACCCTCTTTTACTGGTCCATATACTTTTCTGAGTATCTTCCTTTCCCATCTCCTTAACAATTCCTCATCACCTTTTATCATGGTCCAAGTCTCCGAACCATACATCACCACAGTTTTCACTACCTTACGATGTCAGCTTCCGATTTCTACTAAGGTTTCTTGCTTTAAAAACTTTGCTTAAAGCAAAGTAACTCCTATTTCCAGCTGCTATATTTGCATGTATTTCTTCTCTCATATCATTGTTTTCAGCTATCATCGGAGACTGGAAGCAGGCTGTGGATTTTCATTTCAGTAGTGCCCGGCTTCGCCCGGTGGATTTATTTGTTTTACGGATGATAATGAATACACTACAGAACTGGCACATGATACTTAAACTAACAGAAAAAAATTAAAATATAAATTTTTGTGGTGGTGGTGGTGGTGGTGGTGGTAGTGGGGGTGATAAGTAGTACAGTATAATGGACGTAACATTCAGTTCATTTTCCCGTTTATTTGTGTAGCCTCCTGAGAGGCCGAGTGCAGGTCTTTCTAGTCGACGCCCGTGGGCGACCTGCGCGTCGGGATGAGAGATGAGATGAATGGATGAAAGTGGGCAAGGATGTGGAAGGAAGCGGCCGTGGTCTGTCAGAAGGTACTGTCCCAGCATTTGCCTGGTGTTGAAAATGGGAAACCACGGAAAACCATTTCAAGGACAGCCAACGGTGGGGCTCGAACCCACGCGTCTACCGAGTCAGCAGAGAGCTTGGCCCCATGACCTAACACCGCGCTTTAGCCAGCGTAGCCACTACTGTCGGTATTTTCCCGTAATGATAATAATGAATAGGGAAACGACTATTTTGTAACTACAGCACTGAGACATGTAATTTACAAACAACTTTTTAAAAAATGATTAGAAAGAGGAGTAAGTGAAATAAAAGACACTGCCTAGGGCCTATATCTCATTGACTGTTAGAAATGTAGTGACCAATAGTGTCGTCTTTAGTCGCATAGCGCCGTAGGAAAATAATCAGAGCACTTTGGAAAACTTCGGATGTCCCAAGCTACTGAGGTAGCAATAGTATCATTTCTCGCCACATAGCGCTCAACGATATGGTTCAGAATAAATGAAGGTAAATTTGAAAGCACCAACGCATATTGCAGCTAGTAACCTCAGTGTACTGCACCAACACCATTGCACTTATACAGAGGCATAATATTTTAATGATGATAACTGTTTTAAGGGGCCTAAGATATCCTTTTGCACTAATTACTCCCCGTGACTGCAATTTATAAACAGCGCAAGATGCAAGTATTTTCGCAATTCTGCACCAGAACACTGGTAGGGGAGACGTGATGCAGCCCGAACTTCCCGTCAACAATAGACTTATTAAAATACTCTTACAGTTTCACTACTATGGACATGAATGGTTCTAGGGCCTTAATACGCGGTGTTCAAGTTTATTTTGTCTGTTATTCTAAATGTAGAGAATGGAGAGCGTTGTCCAAAATATCAAGTGGACAGTGTTACCAGCAGGGTTTCAAAGTGTATGTAAAATTTGGTGCAATTAGGAGAAACGGTGTAGATTTGTGATAAAGGGCCTAAATGCAGGGAATGGAGTGCTCTGTCCAGAATTTTAAGTGGACTGTGTCACCCGCAGGGTTCCGAAGGGTAAGTATACAAAATGTGGTTCAGATCGGTGAAACGGTATAGATTTGTGCCAAAGGGCCTAAATGCAGGGAATGGAGTGGTCTGTCCAAAATTTCAAGCAGACAGTGTTACTCTCAGGGTTCCAAAGGGTAAGTATACAAATTTTGGTTCAGATTGGTGAAAAGGTGTAGATTTGTGCCAAAGAGCCTAAATGTAGGGAATGGAGTGGTCTGTCTTAATTTTCATGTAGGCAGTGTTACTCGCAGGGTTCCAAAGGGCAAGTATACACATTTTGGTTCAGATCGGTGAAACGGTGTAGATTTGTGCCAAAGGGCCTAAATGCAGGGAATGGAGTGGTCTGTCCGAAATTGCATGCAACCTGTGTTACTCGCAGGGCTCCAAAGGGTAAGTATACACATTTTGGTTCAGATCGGTGAAACGGTGTAGATGTGTGCCAAAGGGCCTAAATGCAGGGAATGGAGTGGTCTGTCCGAAATTTTATGTAAACAGTGTTACTCGCAGGGTTCCAAAGGGTAAGTATACACATTTTGGTTCAGATCGGTGAAAAGGTGTAGATTTGTGCCAAAGGGCCTAAATGCAGGGAATGGACTGGTGTGTCACAAATTTCACGTGAACAGTGTTACTCGCAGGGTTCCAAAGGGTAAGTATACACATTTTGGTTCAGATCGGTTTAACGGTGTACGTATCACTAACCATAACGCCAGCACATGCGGATAGAGCATGTTATCTGAGAGGTGTAGCCTAATACTACATAGCCTAAACTATTCCCCTTGAATCTGGCTATCATGTAAAGAAAGAATATTTCGAATCGGACTGGTAGTTCCAGAGATTAGCTCGTTTAAAGACACAAACACACAGGCAAACTCTTCAGCTTTATTATATTAGTATAGATGTTTACAGCGTTCATATTCTGTCTCATTCAGTTTCACATTTTTCTCTACTTTAATATACTTTCTCCTAGATGTTTGTTGTCGACTGATTAATCGTCAATCCAATCTCTGCCCCGTATTCCTCTAATTTCCTTAGCTTCTCTTCCAAATCCTGTTTCCTCCTAGATAATAAATCAATATCATCTGCATAAGCAAGGTCTTGCGTCACTCGGTTAAACAATGTTCCTCCTGTGTTGCCCTCTTGTATCCTTCGCATTACTTTCTCCAAGGCGATGTTAAACAGTAAGGTGGAGAGAACATCACCCTGTCGTAATCCTTGGCTATCATCAAAGGTATTTGATAAAATACCTTCAACCTTTACTTCACATGTTGTTATTTCAAATGTCATTTGTACCATTCTGGTTAATTTATTAGGTATTCCTGCCTCTTACATTTCCTTCCATAGCTGAACCTTTTTAATGCTATCATATGCTTGTTTAAAATCTATAAACAGATGGTGTACATCAATGTTGAACTCTTAACATTTTTCAAGGATCTGTCTGATGGTAAAAATCTGGTCCGTAGTAGATTTATTAATTCCCAAGCCACACTGGTAATCTCCTAGATATTCCTCTACATATATTCTCAGTCTTCCAGCGATAATTATTGCAAAAACTTTATACACAATACACAGCAATGCTATCCCTGTATACTTTCCACAGTCTGCTTTGTCATGTTTCTTATGTTTCATGCTCAGGCATTTTCTTCTTTTCTCATATCTCTACCATGATCTCCTGCAACCGTCGTGTTAGTTTGTCCCCTCCATATTTTATCATTTCTGCTGTGATGTTATCTTCTTCGGGTGACTTATTATTTTTCAGGGCCTTAATACCATCTTCAACTTCTTCCAATGTGGGTTCCTTGACTGATTCCAGGTCCGTTTCTACTCCATTTTGTTCCTGTCCCATCTCCTCCCTCTGTCCAACTTCTACCTCACCTTCATATCCAATTTACGCATTCAGCAATTCACTAAAATACTCCACCCATCTATTTAACATATTACCTCCAATCATGATTCCCTCCTTATCTTTACAGAAAGCTGCTCTGGGGTGAATTATGTTGGTAGCACTTTGACGATTTACTCTAAATTTGTCTAAACATCATGGATTTACACTGAGCTTACTTTGAAGTTTGTTCTGTACATCTATCCCGAGATATTAGCTCTAGGATTCAAAAGATTTGAATTCGTTTATGCACATGCGGTAACCCTGGTGTCTCGTATACTAAGCACAGTTATAAGTTCTAAATCATACATTGCACATATAAACACTTGGATGAAATCAATTCGTTAGTATGCAAGTTACATGCCATTAAGCATTTCAAGTATCAAGAGATAATACTGTCAAGTGAAGGTTACTCAAAATGAATCTGCAATTTTTTGTTCTATACTTATGCAATATTTAGAACTGTTGGCAGTATATATTCTGATATATTGTAACTAGGGTTCAAAATTATAGATAGCATTTATCAACAGTTTGCAGCCCTGAAGCCTCTGAAGGTATGCCTAGTTTCATCTCTAGAGGTAAACTATGCACATACAAAATTTGGTTGAAGTCCAGTAGATAATATGGACGTTATATGCAGTTAAACATTTAACCTATCAGAACGCGTATAATCATTTTGGCTACAAGTCATGTATAAGTTGCTAAAAATTAATCTGAAATATTATGGTCTATAGGTGTGCTAATTTTGGATGAAATCCATTCGGTTGTATGGAAGTTAAATGGAGTTAAATATTGAACTTATCAGAACGCGTAGAATAATACACCATTGTCATATACCTATTTGGGTTACTCAAACTTAATCTGAAATGTTATGGTCAATACATATGCAAAGTTGAGAACTGTTGGCCTGCACACTTTCTGATATTATATTGAGATTAGGGTTCAAAATTATAAATAGCATTTATCAACTATTGGTAGCCCTGGTGAGTCAGAATATATGCTTGATTTCATCTCCTATGATACACAGTGCACGTACAAAATTTAGTTTTAAGTCCAATTGATAGTATGGACGTAAATGAAGTTAAAATAGAACCTATCAGCAAGCGTAGAACCTTCTTTGCAGGACTGTCGTATATGGGTTGATCAAACTTAATTTGAAATGTTATGATCTGCTGTATATGTGTGCCAATTTTGGAATGGTTCCCATCCATACCTTCTGAAATACCCTACTCAAGAGTTCAAATTTAATGATTATTTTTCAGCAGTTGGTGGCACTGGCATCATTTTCAAATATGACCTTGAAATGTCCAGTCACACGAAGTTTGGTCCGATGAATGCCACCGTTTACGAATTGATACGCACACATACATCTGCCTGGATGATCTCATAAGTTTACGTTTTCATCATTTTTGCAAAATGTGAAATGTAGGCTAAAATGGAAACGTTACTGTGTAAGATGTCACTCCGAAGAAAACCGCAACGCCGTCTACTAAGAAGCACTACAGTGAAACCGATAGATGAAGAGGAAGAAGGCTCCCGGAACCAACTTCTAACAGGAGAACTGCTACAAATTATGGGAGAAGAAGTTGTTTTGAGGTATGAAACATCTAGGCAAACTGTTCCTAATGAGAAAATACGCTGTAGATGTGCAATAGGATATGGTGTTCAGGATATATCAAAAAATCTGGATAAGTTCCATTTTCATCCTTGTACACAGGAAAGGCTCAGTCAGGAACGTCTCCAACTATAGTACCATTACTTTCATAACCAATGCAAGTAAGTTTACCTCACATACGATAAATCAACGACTAATGCCTCATATAACAGCCCCCACATACCTGCATAACAGGTGGAATTCATCGAAGGCAAAGGAACTCATGATTAGATGTTCAATAAGAAATTATAATAGAATATGCTAGGGAGTTCAGAGCTTTTGTATTTATTTGCTTTCTTTGACAGAAAAAAGGACTTCAAATGCATTGTAATGCACAAGTTGTAGGAAATACTCCACAGAACTGGTGTCCTCCTTTACCTGATTTCAGTAGTGAAAGGACAGCTTTAAGGATAAATGGTGACATTTCAAAATCCTTTAATATGCCTATGGGTGTTTGAGAAAGCTGCATCGTATCTCCTCAATTTTCAACATCTATGGTGATCGCATACTGAGAATAGCGCCTGATGGTTTGACTGGTGACGATGCAACCGGAGGAAGATAAACAACTTACGCTTTGCTCATGACAATACTCTCCTTTTAAACCAGTGATGAAGCCATGTCAGAATTTTTAGACAGGTTGAATGAGATGAGTCTAAAGTGAGGGGTAGGGGGTCAACCTAGACGACAGAGAACACGTCCAACATACAAGGTGACCTAAGCGACTTGTGAATACATACATGAGACCAGTGCTCTTAGCTACACAGAAAGGTCAGAAAAGGGACACAAAAAGAAGGATCATGCGCGGAAGGTCGACATGAAGAAGCTCATCAAAATCTGGGAGAACAGAACAACAACGATTAACAAAAAAAATACATTTCATTAAACACTTATTCTGTAATCTGTTATACGGTTGTAAAATCTGGACATATCGACGCCTTTTAAGTGTGGTGATGACGTAGGTTGCTGACAAATTATGGACCCAGAGGAAAAGCATTGTATCTATAATTGGAGAGCTGAAGATATTTTGATGTATTTATCCTCTTGTCGACATGAGAATCCTCCAATTCTTAGAATATGTGATCAGAAAAGATGGCGAGTGCCAAGAGAAACACACTAAGGAAGATATACACATGTTTGTAAGCAGACGCTAATCAACCCCACTCCCTCAATATTTATAATAGCGGAACAGTCTATCGGCCACCCAAGGCAGTTTGTAAATTAAATTGATGAGTAAAATTCCTGGGCCTTCCTCTTCTCCTTCTATCGTATCAGGATTTCCTATGAATTCATTTTTGAATGTGCGGGTTTCTGACATAATCTACACATTACCAGCCCACCCCATTCCCCCTGCTTAATATTCACTATACTATCTGGCTGGCTAAACAATCCCTGTAACTCTATATTTGTCCTCAATTTCCATACATCATGATATCTTACTGCTCCAAATAAACTGCATTTTCCAAGATTTTCCTTCTCCACTTTAACAGCCAATGTTCTTGTCAAAGGTTCATCGCCCAGCATTCTGAGCCATACCTTATTACAGGTCCTAGTACTGTTAAGTATGGTGCATTGTTAGCCTATTTTCATTTATGAAAAAAAAAATAGGCTTATGAGATCACCTTTTATCCGTGTGTGTGTGTGTGTGTCCCCTAATAAAATCTAAACGGCTGGAGAGATTTCAATGAAACTCAGTGAGGTTATAGCACCATTTTGGCTGAAACAGACCGGCTCTTTAAATTTGATTGCGTCTCACCAATCCAAAATGGAGGCTGTGCGAAATATTTCACCGGCATTCTATATCTCCGAAACTGTTATTGATATCACACAAAAATTTTGTACGGTGATAAAGGGCACAGTTAAAAGTTCACCTATGGGACCTTCAAAAATCTGTTAACTACAAAACGAACATGGCAGCCAAGCGAATTTGAAACATTTAAATAGAATCTTCTCGCGATTTAACCATCCAAACGCAGTGAAACTTGGCACAGTAAATGTTTATGCACATTGTAATGCATTCGCATCTAATTTAGTTCAATTGTTTACATAACCTCAACATGGCGGCTGTGCGAAATGTAAAAAGAAGTTTTTATTTCTTGTGTATTAATCATGCGATCGAAGTGAACGTTCAAATAATGTACCTACGCAATAGTCGTCATCTAAAAGTACATAACTCTATTGCCTACATATATAAAAATCCAACATGGTGACTATCTGAAATATTTAAACGGTTCCCAGTATCTATTCATCTATGACAGTAATCAAACTGAAATTTTGTATGTTGATAGAAGCTATGAACATAAGTTCACCTACGTGACTTGGTACGGGAAATGCTTATACAAATGTTAAATTACTGGCATCTAATTTATTTCAATTATTTTCATAACCACAAGATGGCTGCCGTGCGAAATTTTAAAATCTGGTTTTCATTTCTTGTGTCCTAATCATGCGATTGAAGTTTGAATACTACACCTACACAATAATCTTCATGTAATAGTACATAACTCTAAGACCTACTGTACATATATGAAAGTCCAACATGGCGACCATCCGAAATATTTAGACGGTTCTCAATATCTACGAATCTATTACAGCAATCAAACTGAAATGTTGTATATTGATAGAGGCAATTAACATGAGTAGTATATATGAAAATAGGCTGTATATTTCTTCACGGAACTACTTGTTAATATTTGTATTCTTTTTGACGTTAATGGATTTGACCCTATTGTATAAGGCGTAAAGCATAGGTTCTCACTTGATATCCTTTCCTGGGTTTCCACAGATATTTTATTATCCACTTTGATCTCATACTGTCATTCACTATACGGGTATGGCGTGATGGTTTTCGTCAGTATTTCTCCATAATATATTATAGAATATATGAGTAGACTCCAGATACTGTATCGTATTATTTCATTAACGTTCCTGCTCTGTCAACCAACGCGTTTATCAATACAATTAGACTACACTTTGACAGACGTATTTCATTAATGAGGATGGATATACAGTATTACACATTCAATCTACGGTACTCAAATGGCCTTTAGAATACGTACAAATAATACAATTTCTAAAATATACACTGAAATACATAATTCCAGGATGGCCACGATATGAAAACGTTTACGTAGGCATAACGTGCTGCTTGCGTGTGGGGTAGAAGCGACATGCATGGCGTTGCTCGATCCAGCTGGTCACTGCTTGTCACGTGGTCTCGAAGAAGCTACTCGTTCTAGGTTGGATAATTATTCCGCTGATGTGGAACGTAGACTAAGGTACAAAAGGAAGTGTGAGGTAGCCTGGCACACTCTTTGTCACGCGAGCAAATGATCTGCACAATATATTAATGGAGAAATACTGATGGAAACCATCACGCCATGCCCGTTTAGTGATTGACAGTATGAGATCGAAGTAGATATTAAAGCATCCTGACGATGTAGAAGACGACCTGAGAAAGTTGGGTGTTAAATGCTGGAGAAGGAAAGTTGAGGACCAAGATGAATGGAGGCAGGTGATCAAATAGGTCTGCATGGTCTGAAGTGCCGTTGAGTTGAGTTAAGAGATCGCATATTAGCTTCATTAGTCAAGCCATATTAACATGATTTAGGGAGTTTATTATGTCTTCTCCAGTGTCTTCTTCCTATTTAGAGGTATGATTCGGAAATACACATAGTTAAATCGAATGTGCAATTATCCCAGTAAACGGAGAAGATACATTCAATAGTTATGTCCACCACATAGTGGAGGTGTGATAATCACCACAGTGGAGAAGGAGAAGGAGATGAAGTCTTCAGGATTTCTTGTAGCAACAGCGTAACCAAGCGAATGAAGTCATACTCTCACGACTGCTATGGGCAACTGCAGTTAAAAGTTCAAATCCTAGTGCTGACAGTGACCAACTTGTGTGTCATTTTCTCCAAGAGTTTTCCATATACATTCTGTCATTACAGTATCTTATTTCAAGTCCCGACGCACATATCTCAATTCCACAACCACCACAGGAACACAGGATATAAGACTACTGACATACACCTACGAAGTCTACGGGTTGATGACCAAAGATATCCCAAACACCTATCTCATGCAACAACAACAAACAATAGCTAATACTGTAATTGCGTGTTTGCCACATGGATGGCAGGAAAATTCGAAACCTTTGTGATGGCACTATGTCTGACATGCGTCATCATACTCTTTGAGCTCACTGAGCCCAAAAGCACGTTCGTTGATTAACGCTAATCCTCTTCCAACCTCTTGTATAAAGATGTCCAGTGTATACGTACGCCTGTACAGGGCAGGTCTGCTGTACACAGGAGTGTAGTGGGCAGCATACTCGCTTCTGTGAGTGTAGGTTATTGCCTCGGGTGAAAACACGGGGGTGTAGTGGGTAGCATACTTATTGGACAATGAAACACACTCAAAAAGAAAGAGATAAGTGTCCCTAATTCTTTCCATATAGGTCCTAGATAAATGAAATAAAATTATAAATTATAATACAATATTAGCCTACTTTTCACAAAATTATGAAAAAGTAGCCATATGAGATCACCCGGGCAGATGTGTGTGTGCCTTCTCTGTCTGTGATGTGTCCACGCCCCCCCACCCCCTCCCTCTCAATGTCTAAACAGCTGCAGCTATCAACACCATATTCGATATGAGTAAAGATATATCCCAGGACATCATCTCACGGCCATATTTCAAAATGACGTCAGTGCTACCAACTGCAGAAAAAATCGAAATTGGCGTTTGAGCTCTATGGTAGACATCTAGGAAAGCATACCAAGTAACTGTTCAAAATTGGCACACATATAGATAATAAAATTCTAGATTAATTTTCAGGAGCCCATAAATGACAGTGGAGCCAACATGATTCCACGCCTGCTAATGGGTTCAGTTTTGAATGTAACTTCCACACTATCAATTGGATTTCAACCAACCTTCGTATATGCTTTGTGTACTGTAACCGATACGACTATACGTACACTGTAAAGCCACCAGAGCTGCCAACTGTTGATAAATGATCTCTATAAAATTTATCTTTATCTCAATATATCAGAAAGTATGCAGGCTAACATTTTTTATTTTTCATATGTGTAGTACTTAAAATTGCAGATTATTTTTCAGTAACCGATATACGACAGTGCTGCTAACATGATTCTACGCATGCTGATAGGTTCAGTGTTTGACTGCATGCATAGTCTATACTATCAAATGGACTTCTTCCAAAATTGGCACATATATAGACCATAATGTTTCAGGTTAATTTTGAGCAACACATACATGGATACGTTGTAAACATATATTTACGCTCTGATACATTTAATGTTTAACAGGATGTGACGTCCATATTATCTATTGAACTTCAAAACAAATTTTGTATGTTCATTGTGTACATTAAGAGATGGAACTGAGAATATATTAAAAGTCACCAGGTTTGCCAACTGTTGATAAATGCCCTCTATAATTTTGAACCCTAGTCTCTCTAGATTAGAAAGTATGCAGGCCAACAGGCCTAACTATTGCAAACTTATACAAAATAATATTGCAGATTAATTTTGAGTAACTGTGTATTGTGCCCAAATCCAGTGGCCTAGATTTGAGGGTACAGGCCACAATGCTAAGTCCAGAATTGAAAGTTTGAATAGTGCGCGCCAAACCTTCTTAGACGGAATTAGAGGCTTTCGACAGCCAAGAAATGGTTAAGTGACGTAGGCCGAGAGCTTCATAGTCGAGGCTAAATGTCATTAAATATTTCCCGATGGAGTAGAATCTTGAGACTAACATCAGATTACTGGCACGGACAAGGGAGGAAGAATGTGCTTTATTTCGAAGAAATTGATTGAGCGGAAGCTGAGATATGAGATGTTTTAGTTCCAGCATTTTTCCCCGCAGTGACCTCGTGTAGCCCGCTGAGGAGTATATAAGGCACGCCTGCCCGAGCTAAGTATGTTCACTTCTCCATATTCGCTCCGTCGCTATGGATATGTAGTACTTCGTAAGCGCTCTAGCCGCTGAACACTCTACGACTCCGGACACTGTTATAATGTTCGTGCACATGGTTGCAAATTCTTCGTTATTACCAGCACAGTTGCTGGGACTTAGTGTTTCGACAGTACATGGTTACTGGTATTAGAAAAGTGTTGAACATTTTAGTGATCTTCGAACTTTTCAAATGTTATCACCGAAGTGATAAAAATTTGTGGCACTGGTAATTATTTACTGCTACAACTGGACATATGGTAGACTTTGTCTACATTTCTTTCTTCTGCCCACAATTATTCAAAGCTGGATTATTTAATCCAACAGTCAGAGGACAAGCTTTTGTCTTGTTAGTGGACCAGCCAAGATAAATCAGTACTTTTATTACCATTCTTGCACATTACAATTCTTTAGCCGATATTGGGAATACAGTTTTGCCTTGCGCAATCTGGAGAGTGAGAAACTCTGCCCAGCAAACTCGACAGAATTTGTACTAGTGCTGAACAAGATTATAAGCGTATTAGGAGTACTGAACACATCACAGTTGGGTCATGTTAATAATTTTCATCATGGATCATTTCGATCAGACCCCCGTCAACTTTACTTCAGCTTTTGAAGCTGGTAACATTTTTCATCGAAATATTAAGGCTTCAAGTATGAATACCGCTTTGTCTTTGTAAGACCATTGCGGGTATAAAATGGAGGCCGATACAAGATTATAAATACGTGTCCTAATGGGGACAAGAAGACTGAATAATCTGGTTCAGACCAGATTACAAGCATCAAGATCTACAAGAATGTAAGCTACAATTTGCATTATTTTTATGGGTAGTTTGCTGGATTTCTCATATTTTTCTACAGTCTTACCAACACATATTTTCTATTCATCGATATGTTTATTTCCTGTTGCAAATATTTTCTTTTGCAATAGAAGCTTTGATCCGGGTATTTTTTACACTCAGAAGTCAATGATTCGAAATTTATGGACGAGCAGAACGAGTATTTATTTAATTTTGATATTTTTCTAATCGCGGTCATCAGCCGTCGTAACTGAAGATTTAATAATAAATTTAAGTTGAGGAATGGATATTTATCCATTATTTAGAAGTCGAGGATGATATTCTCCGAACAGTTTAACAACTTTAAATCCTTTTGTTGAGGAAATAATAATAATGATAATGTTGATTTAATAATAATAATTATTTTTCTATTTCCTGAAATAATAATAATAATAAATATTTGTGATTTCTTATAATCATTTTCATGTAGTATGATTTATACATTTGACATTTAAAACTATTTTCTAAGATCGGATACTTGTTGATTCCGAAGGTTAGTGGTTAACGCATGCCCACAAACAAACAACATATTAATTCAGTGGAATTATTTCACGCTTGCATTATGCATTTGAATCTTTGAGAAGACACGGAAAGTAATGATACGGGAAGCTAAAACATGTATAAAACAGGGTTTTTGCTAGAGTTTGTACAAAAATAAAATCATTATTAAGCAACGTCTTTCAAAACGTTTGGCTAAAAATAGACACGGTGTGGAGTTATTCATGTTTTAAACTGATGGTAACATTATTATTGTAAACTCATTGGTGAGGTTTACTAATTTATAAATCTTCCAGTTGTAACAAGCAAAGGCTTGATTATTCTGAATAATTTGGGAAGATATAATTGTTGTGTGTGCAGAGAGTTAAATATGCCATTCTGAGTGCGCAATGCCATTCTGATTGCGCAATTAAGTCGCAGGAATGAGGTTGTGTGAAATGAAGCATCAATCATATTGTAGGTTGGATGTCTTTGAGTTTAGTAGAAGAGTCGAATTTAGCCACACTTTCGTCGAAATATAACCAAAGGTTATTTTGTTGAGCCATCATTGTCAATTCACAGTTTACCCACGTGTTCTAGAAGTATTCCTAGTAATTGCTTACCCGAGAATTGTTATTGTTAAACTTGTACCTTTCATTACGAAAAGACTTTACCGTTGTCTAGATGCTAATTATGATTATGTGATTTTTGACGCATTTAAATCGAATGGGCCGATGCTGTTAATTATTTAAAACTGTTACTTCTTAACAACCACTACAAAATGAGAGGATTTTGTGATCCTGTAAAAATATATAAACATTTTGCAAATAAGTTTGATGATTAACATATTTGACATTTTGTCAAATTATTGTAATTTTGATAATAACAAATGAAATTGTTTTATGGTAAATTTTCTGAATAGTATTTCCAATTTTCTGAATAATATTTTCAAGTGATAATTAATTGATTAAATGGTTGAATTCATATGGAATTGAATTTATATTTTGTTGATAATAATATTTTGACAATTATATTTATGATTGAGTCAAAAGCTCTGAATAGACTTTGGATCGAGAACAGATGATTCAATAAATATATTCTGTTTATCGAAGTTCGTCGAATCCAAATGCTCGAAAGTCCATGTAAATGATATTGTGTTGTATTTCTTGTTAATAACTTAGTATTTGAACAAATCTTGAGATAACTGAATCCTGAAGTGTTAGTTAATTTGCTACGATATTTTGGAAAAGTGAACTGTAATATATTTTTCAACGAGTGATTTTTTTTTGTTTCAATATGTGAATACTCAAATAATATAGGGATCCGTAAAGACAATTAAATTTGCACTGCCCTACTAGTGTAAATAATTCTTTTGAGCGAAGTCTACAGGACTATTAATTTGACCTTCATCTCAATTGTTAAGTGTTCATGTGTTGGTGAAATTGTATATCTTGTACATAACAAATGATTCGTCATTCATCTTTTATGCAATTTTGGCATATTTTCAGTCAATATTAAAGTTTTATATAAAATGAGATTAATTTTATCGGATGCATTCATTTCAGAAAATCTCCTTCTATCCTTATTGTTGCATTGAGTCGAAAATCAGTAAAGCATTTTTTTGTTGAGTTATTGTAGTCATTTTAATCCATCTGGCACCCCGGGATATCTTGATTCTCGTGCTGACTGATTTTTGGTGAAATGCATATGTGGTCGTCCGGACTTCGGTCCGAACGGGCACAGTATATTAATCTCAAGTCGTTTAAACTTTAGATTGAATATCTCGGAATATGTGTACGGAACACACTTCAAATTTAGCAAACTGTAAGTCCAAGATGTTTTAGACATATTTAAAGTAAATAGTGAAAGTAAGTGCTACTAACTTAATTCTATACTAGCGTATAGCATCAACGTTCAACAGCATGTAACATCCATAATTACTAATGAATTTTAACCAAATTTCACATGTGTAATATATGTTTCAAGACATATATCTCGGCATATTTCTGGAGTCATAAGGGCTGCCAACTGTTGATAAATGCTCTCCGTATTTTTGAACCCTAGTCTCAATGTATGCAGGCAAACAGTTCAAAATTTGGCACATGTGCAAATATTATAGCTTTTCAGATTCATTTCGTGCAACCCATACGTGGCAGTGTTGCCGACATAATTCTACGCGTGTTGGCAGGTTTAATGTTTAACTGCATGTAACTTCCATGACATTTAACGGATAACTTACACATTTTATATATTGTGTGTACGCCGCAAGTGATATATTTGTGCGCATTTTCAGAGGCAGCTAGCCAACCAAGTGCCAAATAACTATCTTACAGCATTTGAGCCGTAGACTCTCAGTATCTCAGAATCCCAATAAGGGAACCATTTCTAACAAACTGTAGTGTTCTATCAGGCTACAATATTTCAAGTGTATTTCGAACAAATAATAAATGCCAGTATTACCAACTTAGTTGCCTTCGTGGTGTAGTGGTCAGCGTGCTTAGCTGCCACCGCGGAGGTCCAAGGTTCGATTCCTGGCGACCACGAAATTTGAAAAGTGGTATGAGGACTGGAACGGGGTCTACTCAGCCTCGGGTGGTCCAAATGAGTAGAGGGGGTTCGATTCCCACCTCAGCCATCCTCGAAGGGATTTTCCGTGGTTTCCCACTTTGTCTTCGGGAAAATGCCAGGATGGCACCTAACGCAAGGCCACGGCCGCCTCCTTCCCTCTTCCTTGTCTATCCCTCCCACTCTTCCCAACCCCTCATCAGGCCCCTGTTCGCTTTGCAGGTGAGTCCACCTGGGCGAAGTGCTAGTCATACTCTCCAGTTGTATCTCCCAACTCAGAGTCTCAAGCTCCAGGACACTGCCACTCAGTGGCAGTAGAGGTGGGATCCCTCGCTTAGTCCGTGGGAAAAACCAACCCTGGAGGGTAAAACGATAACGAAAAAATTAACAACTTAAATTAGTCATTATTCTAGATAGTTCTACAATCATTGGTATGAATCTTAAATTTTAAGAAAAGTAGGCTCTTTAGTTCGTTACGGAACTACCTCGTTTATTAACGTAGCGTTAAACTTGCATGAAGAATGTACGCTTTGGCATATTGAAGGAAATTTCTATGATCCCAGTGTAAGAGTATATTGATAAGCTTATATGTGTTTCGGCTTATTTTTAGCCTACTTTCGATGTAAAAAAATGGTAGTAGACTTACGAGATCTACACCGGACAAATGTTCGTGTGTCTGTCTGTTTAAGTCTGTCCCTCCCCCCATCAATTCAAACACGACGAAAACAAATTGAAATAAATGTATTACAGAGGTAGCACTAGCAAAGGACACTTCAGTGTCATGTTTTATATCGCAGCCATCCTAACGAAAACGAAATGTTCCAAAGAAGTGTTCAAAGTTTAAATCAAATAACCACCGAATCTCTACCAAATTTTGAAATAATAATGTTTCATGTGGGAAATGTCTGAGCCCCAAACTACAATGTCATTCACCATACAATTTCTAGATGGTGACCGTGTGAATCATGCAAGCATCATAATCCATAATTTATGATTGAATGAATCAATGCTCACAGTATTTGGCATTCAGATAGTTTTATATATGGGCCACCTGTTGTCTACATGATAGCTACATGAGACTGTATGTTACGAACAGTTGCCATCTCGAAATTATAAAATATCAAAATAAATAACTCGCAACACTTAAGAGCTATAGTGACGAAAGCACATGGCGTTGACTGAGATATACTGTATTAATTCCCCAAATCGTTTCTTACTTCCTCGTACGGCATTTCATTCGAACATATTACCATGTGAACACATTTGCAGAATCAGGTAACTATTCGGGTCTGCAATATTATTGAAAATCTCAGACTCTTCCCCGTCTTAGAAAGGAACAATTCCGAGAGAAAGACACCCAGGATGACACCGACATTCACAGTATCTTTGGATTGAATGACAACTTTAGCCCTCGGATGTGCTTGCTTGCATGACTGATATTGTTCAATTCCATCAAACTGTTATCAGTGCCATTCGTAAAGGTATACACTTGGAGGCGGATAATGTTATTGTGGTGGCTCTGCCCTCCAAGTTACTCTCTTGATCAATATCACGTCAGGCGAGGTAGACGTGTACGCAGTAGCACTGAATTACACCCTTCAAATAGCAAATGCCTAGAAGGTAAACATATTATACTCTGCATCATTTTGGCATGTGAAGTGCAACAGCTATTAAAACAAACCTCCTACGCTTTCACTAGCTATCAGTTAGAGCTTCTACAGCAGGAAATATTTACGAGCCACCACATTTCAATTACGAAGTGTCGTAAGTATATTTCAACACGTAAATTTTTGTTCATGGGCATATTACTAATACTAATACTAGCCCCATTTCCACTCACCGAGGTAGCTACTAGTGCTTAGGTGCTAGGACATGTGTTGGGGATGTGTCTGGAGTCGAAAGAAGGGTGGGTTTTAAATCCACCGCCAGTCGTGCTTGATATAGTTTTTACTAAAGCAACACAGGAAAATGACTTCTAAAATACCTATACTGTGGCTTTCTATGGTTTAAAAATTTCAACTCTAGACAATTTTGATTGGCAATGGCCACTTGCCAGCCCAGTTTCATTCATCTTCGTTAATTTCACCTTAGATTAACTCCTCTGGTGAGGACAGTGACAGGAAATCCGACCTAAAACTAAATGCCACATAGAACATTCATTTCCCTTCAACCCCGACCACATTTTAACTGGAATAACACATGGTAGAATTGAATAATAATAATAATAATAATAATAATTATTATTATTATAATAAAGCAGGTATATATCCAGCCTTTCTATCTGTCTGCAACTGGAATTGTACCTTCGAGGCTGGTTGACCAACTACAGGTTCACGGAATGGCTCACAAGCTTGGACAGATCAAAAGTCAGTGACCTTGGACACTTGCCATACAGTGTGACGATTCTTAAATAGAGAATGAACTCTGAAAGTGCTTGACATTAGTTCGTATTTTCAGTTAATATACCATTGTAAAATGAGAGAATTTATGAATGATAATAATAACAGTATTTTTTACGTGCTATGTATAGGCATCTTTCCGTCAATAGTCCAGCTCAGCATATTTATGATTTTTGCGCCCTTGGGGTTCATATTGAGACTTCAGTCCTAAAGGTCATGGATTGGATTACTGTCTCTACCAAGAGATAATTCTTATCCGAGGTATGAAATGGGTTACACAGAGCCTCGTGAGGCAAAACTGAGTAAACGTGGGTTCGATTATCACCTTAGCCATCCAAGGCAAAACTGAGTAAACGTGGGTTCGATTCGATAATCGCCTTAGCCATCCAAGAAATATTTGTACTCGCCACCTGATAAATTGGGCAAATCATGTTGACCGAATGAAAAGCATTTAATGATAAATGTTTTATTAAGCGTGTAAATAGCTCATGTGATTTATTTCAGGCACTAAGGAATTAATTGTAACTCCCCGACCGACAGAAAAAACTTCTAATAATATAGGAGACATAGAATATATTATTATCGCGTATAAGACAAGGGCTTTGTTGTCCGTGTTGAGTTAACGCTATTCCTGAGCTATAGAAACCTTTATAAGTAGTAATAGTTGTTTTTGATATTTAAGGTTGTTTATCATCTGTAGATGATGATATGATGATAATTGTTGTTTTAAGGGGCCTAACATCTAGGTTATCGGCCCCTTATCATCTGTAGAAATGAACTTAGAGCATTTAATCTAGAACTTACAAAATATGCTAGAATATTTATAAAAAAAAAAATGAAAATCCACAGCCTGCTTCCAGTCGACCGACCGGGTCAGGGAAGGGAATGAATGAAGCCCACATATAGTGGCGAGGATATCAACTCTGCCGGCTGCCGAAGCCTGTCGCACTCCCCTGGGGCAATGATTAAATGAATGACAGATGAAATGAAATGATAGTGGAGAGTGTTGCTGGAATGACATTTGTGACAGGGAAAACCGGAGTACCCGGAGAAAAGCCTGTCTGCCTCCATTTTGTCCAGCACAAAGCTCACATGGAGTGACCGGGATTTGAACCACGGAGAGAGATGAGAGGCCGGCGTGATGCCGCCTAAGCCACGGAGGCACAGAATATTTATTTATATTCATTAAATTCACGCAAGAAGATAGAATGCCAGAAAGGAGGAACTACATTGGAGCAGGTGGAACATTTTAAGTACTTGGGCTGTGTTTTCTCTCAGGATGGTTGTATGGGGAAGGAAATAGAGTCGAGGTGTGGAAAAGCCAATGCAGTGAGTTAAGATATACAGTATTCTGTAAGAAGGAAGAAAGTGTAGCAACAAAACTCTCCCTACGTCGCCCAATATTGAGACCGACTTTGCTGTATGGAAATGAGAGTTGGATAGCTTCAAGATATCTGATACATAAGCTAGAGGTAACTGATTTGAGGGTAGCACGAATGATTGCTGGGACAAATAGATGGGAGCAATTACAGGAAGGTACTCGCAATAAAGATATGAAGGCTAAGTTAGAAATGAACACGCTAGATAAAGCTGTTCGTATGAGCCGACTCAGATGTTGGGGTCATGTGAAGAGAATGGGGCTGGAGAGATTACCTAAGAGGTTAATGAGTTCGTCTGTAGAGGGTAAGAGAAGTAGAGGTACGAGTAGACCTATGAGGCGATGGTTAGATTCAGTGTTGAATGATTTCAAAATAAGAGGTATAGATGAAGAGGAGGCTGCAATACTAACTGCAAATACGGCATCATGGATGCAACTTGTTCGCAAACAAGAGGCTTGCAGACTAGACTGGACGCTGAAAGGCAAACCACTAACAAATGAAAATGTATGTAATGTATGTAATACGAGTAGGCTATAAATTCGTCGGCTGGCGTTTATTCAGTCAACGTTTAGTATTGAGTATTGAGGCAGAGTGATGCAAATATCCTTCATAAATGCTTGCTGAATACTGGATCAGCTGCGGTTGAAGAGGGATTGCGCTAGGTGGGTTCAGACCATGTTGATAGGAACCCATAAAGCAATAAGAAGAACTGTGTCAGTAAACTATTGGCTCTATAAGAGAATGATGGAGATGACTTCCCTTGGAGAATTGTGACGGAAGATGAAACACGGCTGCTTAATTTTGAACCGGAGACGAAGAGGCAATCAATAGAGTGGCATCATATAAATTCACACAAAAAGAAGAAATACAAAGTGGTGGATTCAGCAGGGAAAACGATGGCTGGGATTTGGAGGGTCTTTTGCTTGTGCGACATTATGTCTCAGGGAATCAACATCAATTCCTTAAACTTCACGCTCGCCTGAAGTGTGTTTGACCACAATCGGCAGGAGATTTTGCGTTTGCATGATAACGCGTCACCTTAAACCAGTCTGAAATCCAAGGACCCTATCCAAACACTGAGATGGTGAACTATGCAACACCCGCCTTATAGTCCTGATATGGCACCTCTGATTACAATCTTCTCAGTAAGGACTCACTTCGTGGACAGTGGTTTGAAGACAAAAACTCCCACGTGAAGGCTGCTACTCTATGGATTAGACGTGCTGGGCTAGACGTCTACCTAGCAGAAATACATGCACTCATTCCGAAGTGACGTAAGGCAGTTGAGAGGGATAGAGGCTATGTGGAGAAATTATATTTTGTGCCGAAAGGATGTATCTATAACCTGTAAGTATTTCAAATGTGTAGAATAAAATATGGTGCATTAATTTTGGAATGACCTCCGTATTCTTTCACACACACATATACATTTGAAATTATTTATTTATTTATCGTATGGCTTTTAGTCCCGGGAGTGTCCGAGGACATGTTCGGCTCGCCAGAGGCTCTAGCTGCTTCAAGCGGACACCACTAGGGTGAGCTACAAGTTCCCTTCAATTTCAAGTAGTTTGAACTTTCGCCACCAGATAACAATGATACCTAGTGGTGAACGCTGGAACTTTGATAGAGCGTTACAACGAAATCTAACCTAGAAATTTAGCCCCACACAAGTTTAGTCTGTGGAAGGAACTTTTACATGCCGGAAATCTATCACATGGGACCGCCGGCTTTACTTCCCCTCCGAAAGAAGGCATACTGAAGGATTTTAATGCTCTTAAAAAGTCCGACGACTTCGTCCGGGTTTGAACCCACAATCTTGGGCACAGCAGTTCAGCATGCTACCAACTACGTCACCGAAGCCGAAATATTGGTAATGCACCCTTGATAATGTAATCAGTAATCCATACTAAAATTCTTTCAGAATGTATGTAAAAGGTGCGTTCAAAAAGTAACGAGCCGGAGGCTGGAATGCGCAAACCGGTGACGACATCGGCTAATCGTGGCGTGTGTAACGAGGTGTGGTTCCGACCAGAGCGTGGAAGGTCACAGCCCGTCGCTAGAGGGCACGCGTGCACGTCACGTGACGATACAAAGCGAGCAGCAGCATGCATCAATCGTCCAACGCTGCCAGTCGCATTGCAAACAGTGACATGGAGGCGTCAACCGAAGAGCAAAGAGGTGTTGTTCGGTTTCTGACAGCGGAAGGAGTAGGGGGAACGGACATTCATCGCCGAATGTCACAAGTGTACAGCGAACACTGCATGTCCCTTGCAAGGGTCAAGGCGTGGCACAAGCGCTTCAGGGAAGGACGGGTGTCGTTAGCCGATGATGCCTGGTCTGGGGCACCCCCCTGCATTACCGATGACAACGTCCAGCTGGTTGATACCCTCATTACCCAGGACCGCTGAGTGACAGTCAACGCCATAGCCGCCATGGTCGCTCCACGACAATGCACGACCTCATGCGTCCAACACAGTAGCGGCACTCCTGCAGAAATTCAAATGGGAGGTTCTCGGCCACCCTCCATACAGTTCAGACCTCTCTCCCTGTGATTACGCCATGTTTGGTCCCCTGAAAAGGGCTCTGCGGGGCCAACGATTCACCTCGGACGCCGACGTCCAGCTGTACGTGCGGAACTGGTTCACATCGCAGCCCAGGGACTTTTATGAGACAGCCATTCACCGCCTCGTGTCACAGTGGGACAAGTGCCTCAACAGCCAGGGCCAATACTTCTAACATACAGGTACTGGTTTCTGTAATTATGCCTCCGTCTCGTTACTTTTTGAACGCACCTTATAGATCTTTTCTTCATAATTTACTATGAGGAGACGACGGAGAAAAGGAAATCCATATAGCATTTAATTTTTTGATGTAACTAGAACTTCTGACCATCACATTCTGCGATGAGATACTAGATAAAAAGAAACTTGAACACATCGCAAACATTTTACAATGTAAGTAGATCCTTCCATCAGTGAAATTCTCGTAGGAAGACGCTAGAGAGAAGGAAATTCCGAATGTACGTATTTACTGTAAATATAGCTGTGTTATGATGGACATAATAATAATAATAATAATAACATTAACCTACGCAGTCGAAACAATGGTCATCGACGGTCATTTCACACTTAGGGACATATTTATTTATTTATTTATCGTATGGCTTTTAGTGCCGGGAGTGTCCGATTGACATGTTCGGCTCACCTGAGTCTGTAGCTGCTTCCAACGGACACCCTTAGGGTGAGCTACAAGTTCCGTTCAATTTTAAGTAGCTCCACCTTTCGCTACCAGATATCAATGATACCTAGTGGTGAACGTTGGAACTTTAATAGAGCATTCCAACGGAATCTAACTTAACAATTTAGCTTCACACAAGTTTAGTCTGTGGAAGGATCTTTTACATGCCATAAATCTATGACATGGGACCGCCGGCTTTACTTCCCCTCCGAAGGAAGGCATACTGAAGGATTTTTAAAACTCTTAAAAAATCCGACGTCTTCGGCCGGGTTTGAACCCGCTATCTTGGGCACAGCAGTTTAGCATGCTACCAACTACTCCACCGAAGCACATAGAAAAGCAGGAATGGAACATTCTAAGGAAGATTTACGGGGCAGTCAATAAAAACGGCATTTGGATGAAGAGACCTCAGAACGAACTCGATCAAAATACCAACACAATAACAGAATAAATCAGAAAACGCCGTGCAAAGTTTTACACACACATCTGCAGGTTGAAAAATTCCAGATAGGCAAAGACATCATAACATAGAGTAAATGCGGCACGGAATGGCTGAAAGAGGTCCAGAAGGACCTACAACAGATCAACATAGAAAATCTCGAGGACCGCACCGATTGCCGGAATAAAATCACAAATGTTAAGTTTGAGCAAAGAACATCATGGCAACCTGCAAAAGAATGGACAGCTGAGTGAAGGAAGGAGCATTCCGAGAGGATGAAGAGATCCTGGGAATAAATGAGGGAAAACGCCCGAAGATGAAATCGTGAATTCAAGTTCAATCGCTCTCCTAATGGGGAACAATCGATATAAAAATACACTGATGAAAATGGAAATTGCAACACCATGAAGTTTTTGGTCGTTTGTGTTGATTTTCAAGATATGGAACGATGCCATGTAGGTATGTAAACGATCAAAATTTCAGACCCATTGGATTGTTGCTACAGGTCTCCCCACGTGATTGGTCGCGGAGGAATCAACTCCAGTATACGGACTCTGATTTAGCGTAGTTGACTTGCAGTCTGTGCAGTGAAGTGTTCCCCGTCAAACATGCCTCGACGACAGAGAATAGCACGCTATCAACAACTGTCGCCGTTTGAGAGGGCTCGGTTAATTGGGCTGTGTGAGGCTGGATTATCGCTAAGGACTGTCGCTGCACGTGTTGGCCGACAGGCATCTACGGTACAACGTGTATGGCAGCAGTGGTCAAATGAAGGTACCCCATACTCGTAGACCTGGCACAGGCCCAGGGCGTAAGACAACTGTGAGAGAGGATCGCCGCATCATTCGGATGACCCGGATGGAACCCCATGCAACAGCAGCGCAAATTCGAGCAGCTGTGGCACCCCACGTTACACAACAAACAGTTGGAAATCGCCTGCGTGCAGCTGGCTTACGAACCCGTATCCCTGCAGGGGGTGTTCCATTGACCCCACAACAGCGACGTGTAAGGCTGGCCTGGTGTCGAGAACGATCGACATGGGTCGACGAGTGGCATAGGGTCGTCTTAAGTGATGAATCGCGCTTCTGTCTTGCCCGCAGTGATCAGTGGAATCGTGTGCGCCAACGTACCGGGGAGAGGGGCCACCCAGACCTTATTGTCGAGAGGTACACTGGGCCAACACCAAGCATTATGGTCTGGGGAGCTATTGGCTTTAATGTGAAATCACAATTTGTGCTTGTTGAGGGCACTATGACTGCTCGACAGTACGTTGATAGGGTACTCAATCCAGTGGTTGTCTCTATGATGGCGAATATTGCTAATGGGATGATTCAGCAGGACAATGCCCGGGTTCACACTGCACGCATCTCCAGAGAAGCTCTCCACGACATCACAACCTTCGAATGGCCCGTCAGATCCCCGGACCTCAGTCCTATTGAGCATGTGTGAGACATGATGGGTCGACAACTGGCCAACCGTCCTCAGCCACCCACAACTCGGGAACAACTGACCCGTGCAATGCAGCAAGCATGGGCCACAATTTCTCTGGAAGCGATCCAGGGCCGTATTGACTCCATGCCTCGACGAATTCATCAATGTATTGCAGCTCGTGGTGGACACATCCTGTATTGATTGTTGTCCATACTTGCGGTCAGAGGGACCTGAAAGTGTAATCATCGAATCACAACCGAACACTCGTTCTGCATGTTCAATTGCAGCAATGTAGCACCACTCCTTCTGGGTGTTGCAATTTCCATTTTCTTCAGTGTATATAATGATAATAATGATAATAGTCATAATTATATTAATTTTAATAATATCAATAATAATAATTATTATTATTACTATTATTATTATTATTAATATTATTCTGATGCTCATTAATTCAATTTCTGCGGAGTTGAGAATGGAGTATTGTTATTGCTGTTGTTTCACTTCAAGGCCTTTGACATCGTGGTCGTCAGTCCCGTATATTTGGGTGTGTTTAATATCTGACAACCTGTGTTATACTGCGTCAGAAGTGCGCGTGTATTTGTAATTTAGGTTAGGATTGAGAAAGAGGCGGCCGTGGCCTTAAAGTTTGAAATCATCCTATAATTTTTTACTAGAAGTAGAAGTGGAAAACCACGAAAAAACACTTCTTGGATGGCTGAAGTCGTAACCGAACCTGCCTCTTCTCAGGTTTGCCTCACGAGGCTGAATGTACTCCGTTCCAACCCTCAGACCAGGATTTTCTAGGCAAATGCGCAGAGCCAGGTATCAAACCCGGACCTCATGGGTGACAGCTAAAAATGGAGTAAGGTGAGGTGAGGTAAGGTGGCTTCTAGGGCAGAATACCCGACATCAATCCCATTAAAAGAGTTACTGATACATGAAACTGGGAAAGGATTTGGAAGGGAGCAACCGTGGTCTATAGCAGGGGTTCTCAAACTTTTTCTGTCGCGCCCTCCTTCTGAAACATGAAATATCTAGCCCCCCCTCTCCCCCTATTCTTATTTCCTTTCTTAGCACTTCTCATAAGAAGATCACACAAGATCTACTGTGTATGCTACTGGCTAATTAGGATTTCAACTGCCAGTTACATTAATAATAATAATAATAATAATAATAATAATAAATAAATAATAATAATAACACGCAATTCATAGTTCTTAGAGCACATCGAAGTACAACAACGTTTTGTAAAAAAAAAGTCATGCATATGTATTACTTTTACTTATAAAAATAAAAACAACTGCTGCACGTGCAGTTATTGGAATTGAGCAAATTTTGTTTGTTTCACTAATTAGCTCTTTAGCTGTGACACCTGTGTTCAGTAATTCTTTTCATATTTGAAAGCTCGTGACTTATAAATGGCAATAGAAATAATATATACAATTTTCAACATTTCACTGTGAATTTGAAAAATGTTATTTTAAAACTCTTCACCCATGAAAAAGTAAAACAGGAGAACAAAAGTATACATGGATCAGAATTCGGTAATTGTCAGACACTTACGGAGTTAGTGGGATGTGTGAGCTTGAATTTGAGATGAAAGTAAATCCAGTCTTGGTTGGATGTTTGAAACAGCAACCCGCAGATCCCCTTCCAGCTGCAGCCGAGACAAATGCTTCGTCTTGACGGATGCCATTGCGGAAAGTGTTGACTCACACAAGTAAGTTGAAGCGAAGGGTAATAATAGGTCCACTGCTTTTCTTGATAAAATGGGATATTCATTCCGAATCTGAACACTAAAATTTTCAAGAGACTTCGACTTAAATTCATTTCGAAGTATTCTGTCACTTGAGAGTTCTATTAGTTCCTCCTGTTCTGCCGTTGACAGGTGGGCTGTTACGTTCGTTTCAAACGGACTGTGAATCCAGTCATTCTCAGTTGAAGGTTGTGGAAATCTACTCTCAAATTTTTCACGAAGGATTTGGAGGTGTTCTACGACAATTCCACTAATTTGACAAATATCTAACTCATTTTCTTCCAGGAATTCATTCAGACAATGAAACATCTCACAGTTACCTTTGTCCATCTGGGCTTTCCAAAGTTCAAGTTTTCTCTTAAAAGCAAGCACTTTGTCGCTTAGAATGAAAATATTACTATTTCGTCCTCGAAGTGACACGTTAAGTTCATTCAGTTTTTCAAATACGTCAGCCAAGTAGCACAGTATTAGAAGCCATTTCTCATCCAGAAACAGGGTTGCGAGTGTAGGACTGCTGTCCAATAGGAAAATACGAAGTTCATTCTTCAACTCCACAACGCGACGAAGGACTCGACCACGAGACAACCAACGTACCTCCGTGTGCAATAGAAGCGAATCATGTGTAGATCCCATCTCCTCGCAAAGAATGGAAAATAGCCGACTGTTTAAAGCTCTTGCTTTCACAAAATTTACAACACTAATTACATCGTTCAGCACTTTATTGACTTCCGTTTGTAGTACTTTTGAAGCCAATGCCTCCCTGTGTATCATGCAATGTGTGAATTTTACAGAATTAGTAACAGCACTCACTCTTGCTCTGAAACCCTTTTTAATTCCAGTAAATGCCGACGCCCCATCATTACATATACCAACACAATTTGTCCATGAGGGATTGTTGTCAATAAAAAGGAATTCACAAGATAAAAAAAATATCTTCGCCTGCAGACCGCCCTTCCAGTGCTTTACAAAATAGAAAATCTTCGTGAATTTCATTTTCATGACAGTAGCGTACAAAAACAAGAAGCTGGGCACTGTTTAAGATATCAGTACTGTCATCAAGTTGCAGGGCAAATTTTGGGCTATCATGAAGACGTGGTAGCAATTGACTTTTTATGTCAGAGGCTATTACATCAATACGACGAGTTTCTGTATCATTTGAGAGCGGTATCGACTTCAAACACTCGCCGAACTTTTCTCCATGCATGATCGCGCACATTTTCATGGCTGCAGGAAGAAGTAATTTCTAACAAATAATATGTGGTGATTTGGATTTTACAATTAAATAGGATACCTCCAAGGATGCTCTTAGCGCTTTCTTAGGAACTGTTGCGTGCTTTTCTAGGAATCTAACATTTCCTATTAGTTGTTGCTCGTGGCACTTAAACATGCTAAAGGTTTACTTACACAGTCTGGATGTTTAGTCTGAAGTGTCTCTTAAGATTCACAGGCTTCAAACTGTCGTTTGCTAAAATCTCTAAACAAAGAATGCATTGAGATTGTTCCTGATTATTATTCGAAAGAATGCTGGCAAAACCTAATGTCAGATAATCGTCTTGATATTTACGCACTTTCAGTTTGTGTGTAGAATTAATAATCCTGATGGGAACAGAAGTAGACGCGGAAGAACAATGGACTTTGTTTAAATTCGAACTTTGTTCTTTTTCCGAAGGAGGGCGAGCACTATCACTTTCATGGGGTGTCTTTTTACCACTTCTATTAAGCCACTTATCCATGGGTAATGGCGTCACTCGTATCAGTTTATTGTAAAGTTGGCTAACCACGCACTAGGATTCACCTCTTCACTCACTGTCTTTGAACTGACTGGAAATGCCTGGCTGAATTTGAATCGGCAACGGCAGAAATAGAAGAATCCATTCTTGGAATCCATTCTTGAAAGGAAGTGGCGGTCACATTGTCACATTGACAAGCAGCTTATTGCCATTAAGTGTTAAGGAGATGCCACTGCGGGTGGCGAGTGAAAGGGAGCTGTGTGGGGAAATGTTACTCGCCACCTTTTCTCATAATTCCTGTTGGCAGGATCTACTGGTCAGTTCTTGTGAAATAAGACAGCAAAGGTACGAGTTTATTATTCTTGAATGGTCTTGGGAGCTACCTGCCTATGATAGGTTCATGAATATGAGGATAGTAATATTTGTTACAGAATATGAAATATAAATATTTCAATCAAAGCCGGCGCCCCCCACTCTGAGAACCCCTGGTGTAGAGAGAAGGTACAATGCAGGTATCAACCATTGGCATAAAACCACGGAAAACTATTTTATAGACGGCCGGCGGTGTGGCCTGGCGCGTTAATTCACTGAGCTGCCCGGTTCGTGGTAACACACACATACTAAATGATCAAAATCACTCATTCTTCATCAGATTAGATACAGTACTAGCATTTGCAACTTCGAATAACTAATATTTTGAGAGATTGAACTGCATGAGAACATATTACTGAAGGCTTTTCCCACCACCTCCTGATAAAGTAGTATCTAACTTGGCCTACCTGCCAAACAAAAGGGAATTTCCTTTCATCTACCGCCAGGTAGCACTGCCGGTAGGATAAATATCGCCTGTCTGGAGTGCGATTTGCCGGTTGGGTGGGCAAATTAGTAAATCTTTACTAGCCAAGCAATGCTTCAAAATGCCAGACAAAAGCTTACCTCCTGCGTATATCAGATGACGTCATGTGTTATTTGTTGTTATTCTTATTGTTTTTCTTATTATTATTAAGGTTTAAGACTTCGTTATCATCACTGCGTACGTGGCCGTGTGGAAGGTTAGTCTGAGAACCTGTGTGAATAACTGCAATTACGAGATTCAGGGAGTTCCTTTTTGTACAGCAACAGAAACAAGTAATAATAATAATAATAATAATAATAATAATAATAATAATAATAATAATAATAATGTTATTGATTTCATGTCCCTTTTAGATACTGAGAGATGCTTTTAGAGAAGCCGGGGTGACGGGATTTCGCCAGGAACGTGCCATTAAATCTACTGACACGGCTCTCTCTCAGAAATGCTTACCCTCAAGTGCCAACTAACTGTACCAGGATGCAATAGTACAACCTTGAGCACAAAAGGCGAGAACGTTACCACTGAGCTACACTCCCAGTTGCATTAGAAACAATTGATATTGCAGCTTCTAAGAGCTGCAGTAAGTCTGTAGATTGGATGTTTGAACCTCACCGTTGCACTGACAGTGGGTATCCTGTGTGGGTTTCTTTTATCCGGCTTTATTCCACACTTGCTTCAGTCAAATGTTGGGATGGTTCCGTATTTCAATTCCAGGGTCACCTGTCCCATTTGCAACCCTAATAGTTACAACTCCACACACGTATTTGTGGCTGATGACGAATGATGTCCCAAGACCCTGATACGAATTATCAACATTAGGCTGTAAGTATTTTTTAAAATAACGATTACAATGATTTATAAGTTATGGAGAGTTGTTTATATGTACAGGTCACTCGTACGAACGACAATAGATGGAAATCATTTTGGAATAAGTTGTTGGCGGAAAAAATGAGTCTGGAAGCTTGAATGCCTAAAGAAATTCTCAACTTTGCATGAAGACATTTTAAGAACTTTTGAGAACATAATTTAACGTACTTAATCATTTCCAAGATGAATTGAAAATTATTTAATGGTTTTAATGTATTTTTGGATATATCTGGCATAGAGGAAAATTAAAAACAATGACATTATCACCTGCTCATTTCTCATTGACCTGTCCCTGGACACAGCCATTTTTGTCCGTCCCTCTCGTGGGAACTGCTACTGCCCTGGCCCAGGTATTCAAAGAGGAGAGAAAGTTAACTGGTAACAATCTCATATATTTGAGCTCTGTCTTACACTGTCTAGGTCCATTTTTTGGATGAAATTTACAAACTATAACATTATAAAACTCAGCAAACTTTCTAGGTCTAAGCCGTGTCTTGTGTGGCGTTTCGCCTAGGAACACCAAGCTTCATAGGGAGGTGAAGCCTGCTTGAGCTTTTAGCTCTCGCAGTAAAGAGGCACAGGTGCGCTTCATAAGAAGGGAGGTAGCGCGCAGTTTGCTACTCCTGTGGGGTCCGTTGGTCTTGGGTTCAATTCCCGGCTCTGCCAAGAAATGTAATTCTAGTCTGAGGATTGGGACGGGGTACACTTAACCTCATGAGAAAAAACTGACGAGAGGTGGTTCAATTTGAACTTCAGCATCATAGAAGTGTTCTTCTGTAGCTTCTCCACTTCTACTCCAGTCAAATGCAAGGATGGTTCCTAACTTACAGCCACGGCTGACTCCTTTCCCATGCTAGCCTTAATTTTAAAAAATACTCACACCAATACAGACACCACAATATCACACGTTATTAAGTCCATACACACCTAAACTACACGGGACTGAAACGACTGCGATGTCAATGCTCCTAAATCAAGCAACAACATCATAATTTAGCACGCAGTTTTGCGACTATTCATTAACGTATGAGGTAGGTGGATTTGAGTCCCTTTGTCGGCTAAACTTATCAAATATAACTGGAAGTAACCGACATTTATCTCTATGAAACAACCTTCTCGGAGTTTTAGTTCACCTTGGTTGCTACACAAACTAATAGTTCTAATTTCTGTTTTAACGATGTACGTGGCAGAACCGCGAAAATCGATATATTAAATCGACAGTTTGTACAATTGAATGTACTCGTATTATCTCTGTCAATAATATGGATACAAAGTCTCATAGGAAGAAAAGTAAATGAAGGATTTTATTACAGAACTTGTATTTCACAATAATGCAAATATTATAATTTGTTTATATTATCGTTTCATTTAGGGACTTTGAAAACGTGGTCATCAGCCCCGTGTAGCCTACTTGGGTGTGTATAGAATTTCTCTGTCAATCTGTGTTATAATGGTGTCTGAAATTGTAAATGAGCCTAGGATTGGGAAGAAGATGGCCATGGCCTTAAGTTAGGAACCACCCCGGCTCACGGCTGAAAACCACTTCTGAGATAGGTAAGGTGTGAATCCAACCCACCTCTTCTCAGTTTTGCCTTGCGGGCATGAGCGCACCCCATTCTAATCCTCAGATCAGAATAACATTTCTTGGCTGGGGGAGGCATGGACCCCAGAGACTCAATACGTACCGTGGGACCACAGAAGGAGACCTTCACTAGTGCCTTATAATTTTAAATGATACTGTACAGTGCAATGGCATTCCAATTTTTCAGGGTTTACCTTGAACTACAATGATAAATCATGCAGTATTCAAATGATGTGGTTCACTGTTGGTTCATTACCGTAAAATGTTTGAGTCATAGGCTTTTAATTATACATTTATTTAGGAGATTTCTCTCTTTATTAGACTTTATAGTCATACAATTATATTAAACTGCAGCCCTAACTGTATCATTCATCCTATACTACCATAGCATTAGGCTATATTTCTCGTATTTTGACCATTTTTACTGAAGCATAAAATACTATGGAAAATAGATTTTTTTAAATGTTACTTTTGACAGACATGAGACTTGCCTAACTATGGGGAATATAGAGTTATTGTTGTGGTTTTATTCAACGAAATTGGAAGCAAAAAGGTTATAGACGTCCTCCTAGCTCCATCATCATCTATACAACATGTCTCAGACCTGGCGACGAGTATGCTTCAGGTCGCCACCACCAGATGACTGCTGAATATGACTGTGCCATTATCACAAAATACAGTACGTCTCATTCAGAAAAAAAACCTAATCTCTTCTCCTCTTTTCTCAAAAACATTGCATACAGAAATTACAATAACGAGGGTGCTCTGCTCACAATGCCAAGTTAATTAATTAGAATTGTATTTTAATTGGAAATTAGTCTACATGTAATTGCCAACTCATATTAATGAAAATTAGTACACCTTTTGAGGAATCATAGACAGATTGAAGGCCTAAACCCTCATATGAACAATGAATGAACAAAAATTTTAAACCAAAATATTTGAATCTTTTATAATAAAACACTTCGATATATTTAATTCACCATTTAACAATGTGTAACTCCGTTGTGCTATGAGTAAAATACTCAAATAGTCCCTCATGTGCGTCGAGTCAAATATTAATCTCCAATCAAGATAATGAATTTTAACTATTTTACTTATGGAATAAAATTATTTGTTAGGGAAAACTTTTCTAAAAATCATGAAGTGTCGAAAAAGGATTTCATTCATGAGCTCTGTGATGCCTCTCAAGGTATATTTCATCACTCTCCCATTAATATGAAGCAGTAACATTTGAATGCAAAATCTGAAATACTTTTGATTTTTGGTTTTAAAACATCATTCACCTTTCCAGAAAGAAGCACATCACAATAAGAAATCAAATACTACCTACAGTCTATGACTTATTTCCAGCTATAGAACGTCACATGTGAGCATTATGTATTTAGAAAGATTGACATAACTACTGATAATACTATTCTGTTCTTGAAATAACACTTCCTTAGTAAAGAACGAACATACAACACAGAATTCCATGATGATTATTCTATAGAAGAACAGTATTAATCAGTCTTAAATATGTACTAAGTTTAATCTGTATTTAATGTGAAAATGTGAATAGTTCAATAACACTCTTGATATTATATCAGTCAGCAGTTCGTTCTGACTGATATAGTGCATTTCTGACTTGCAACAGATTTATTCCGAAGCCCAGTTATCCAAGTTAAAATCTGGTATTATAAGCAAATTATTTAAAATGTCATGGCGATAAAGCTTATGTAAACGAGAATATTCGTTACAAGACTTTATATTGTTTCACTTAGATAAATCGGTAGGTGAAATATTATGAAATGGTGTATTCCAAGAAATAAAGTACAAGTATGTCGCGTAAAAACAGTTTCCCATGATTTTCCTCAATTGCCAAACTTGAACTCACGGGATTCTGGAAATATTGCCCATATAATTTTAGCAATTGAAACGTAAGATGGACTAACCCACAATTCGGTAAAGGATATTTTCCTCTCCAGAAAAGCAAAGGAAAATAAACTTCAACTAATTGTGGGCTAGTTCACTTAACCTTTAAAAAGCTACTGGTTATTGAAGAAGAGAATGCTAATGTGAAGGCGTAGTACACTTACCAGCCTGGAGCGGCTGTGGAGCCCGATGGGCGCCGGCCAGCACTGTGACACAAACTCTCATGCAGGCACAATGTATAGTCCAAAGCCCACCGCGCGTAGGTGGCTGGGGGCGGGCCAGCGCGAAGCGGCGCGGCGCAAACGTAGTGGTTAGACCAATGGAATATCCTCAGCTATCCTAGACCTTATGTAATTGGTGAGCTACATGACATTACTGAAACGGAGTGACAGCCCTAAGCTATGCCTATCTCCGTCCAACTGTTTGATTTGGAGACTACTTTAATCTTCTTCTTCAATTATTATTATTATTATTATTATTATTATTATTATTATTATTATTAATGTTGATTGGAGTAGCTACGTGCGACAAGACACAAGGCCGTGGAACCAGGCTACTTCCCATCGTGGAAGATGAGTGGGTTCAAACCCCACCGTCTACAGTTCTTGAAATGTTTTCCCGTGGTCTCCTATTATCAACTCCAGGTGAATGCAGGGATGGCCCCTGCTAATAGGCCACGGCCGTTTCCTTTCAACTCTTAGCCCAGTTTCATTCACCTTCCTCCATGTCATCTCACATTAGCTAATTGGATGAGTTTGGCAATACGAAGGGCATCCAGCCGTATAATCCATTCACCACGTGAAAAACTCATCACATCTTATCCTTGATCCCATTGCATTGGGAACAATATGGGTTAATAATAATAATAATAATAATAATAATAATAATAATAATAATAATATTAATTATTATTATTATTGCAAACCTCCGTGGCTTAGGCGGCAGCACGTCGGCCTCTAACCGCTGGGTCCGTGGTTCAAATCCCGGTCACTCCATGTGAGATCTGTGCTGGACAAAATGGAGGCAGACAGGTTTTTCTCCGGGTACTCCGGTTTTCCCTGTCAAAATTTCATTCCAGCAACACTCTCCACTATCATTTCATTTCATCTGTCATTCAATTAATCATTGCCCCAGAGGAGTGCGTCAGGCCTCGGCAGCCGGCACAGTTCATATCCTCGCCGCTAGTTGGGGGCTTCATTCATTCCATTCCTGACCCGGTCGGAGACTGGAAGCAGGCTGTGGATTTTCATTTCATTATTATTATTATTATTATTTTATCATCTAGGAATACATGATGGAGCCGCGTCGTGTATCGGTGAATGTTTCCCGACGTTTGAGTATGGACACCAACTCGTACCTAACCATGATTAAGACTACTGCCGAAACGTCGCGAAACGATCACCGATACACGACGCGGCTCCATCCTGTAAGCCTAGATGATGAACTAGACACCGACCGCGAAAGCCTACGATCTAAATAATAATAATAATTATTGGCTTTAATGTTGGGTGTCTCATAAATGTTAGTTATTGAGTAAATGTCCATAGCTGCCACATGTGGGTAGTTGTTGTTGCCTCTATGATTATTCCAATGGACACTAGGGGCAGATGCCCTCGCTGTTCCGCCCCTTAGAACTCCAATAACTAACTAATGGAAACTAGTATAAAATTGATAATTCTATTGGTTTTACGTCCCTTTTAACTACCATGGGTTTTAGAGACCTCAGGGTACCGGACTTTTGCCCCAAAGTGGATCTTTAACGTGAAAGTAAATCCACTGACTCGGCTACCTCGCATTTGCGCACCTTCAAGTACCCACTGACTGCGCCAGGATTTGATCCTGCAACCGTAGGATTAGCAGGCGAGAACGTTACTACTGAGCCATGCAGCCAGTCACTAGTATAGGAGGATAAAACATGAGTCTTCTCTTCCACACGGTATACGTGTTGGTCACGGTGGTCACTATGTATGAACATGGGAGATGGGAAGTGTGGATCCAACCTTGCCCACTGGCTTGGCATATCAGTAAGGCGTTGGTCTAGAAACGAAGTTCGCACTCGGCTGCTGGCATGTTAGCGTGTGTTACCTTCAATCTTAAGTAGATTTCATTGCAGAGACAAAACTCATACGTACCAACCATCTCGATCTATCACAACAATTCAATAATAATAATGTTATTGGTTTTACACCATTTTTGACTACTGTGACTTATAGAGACACACAGGGACGCCGGAATTTCGCCATGAAGGGGATATTTAATGTTTCAGTTAATCTACTGACACGGCTCCCTCCCATTTGCGCACCCTCAAATGCCATCGGACTGCGCCAGGATGTAATTCTGCAACCTTGGGAACAGCAGGCGAGAACGTTACCGCTGAGCCACGCAGCCAGTCCACAACAATTCATTTGATATAAGTAACACAAATAATTAAAATGAAATTGTGTGCATGAGTTTACCTTCATTGGATAGGAACTAATCTTAAAAAAATATATATTGCAGGCTATTTACTTCATTTTAGGGTTTTAAAATATTGTATATTAATTTTAATTGTAATTAATATTAATCTCCATAATTTAATTTTTGCAATATTGATACAATATAAATAATTTTAATTTTAAATCCAGTCAAAATTGGAAATTGACAAAGCCTAAAGTAGAATGTCAAGCACACTTGTGCATCATACAACTCGGAATAATAGAATTATTCTGCTATTGTAATAAGGTCTGTAAAGGAAGTTACTGTACTTCCCATCAATAATAATTAGGCTAATTAGGATGAGTTTGCTATAATGTGAGAGGCGAGCGTCGTGTGGCGTTCGTTTATTACATGACCTCTTGTCATGCTTGATAATGTAAAGCATCCGGTGTTAAAAGACGTGATTGGTGATTCGGAGGAATGAAGTACGATGCCATAGATTATTGCAGCCTTCAGAAATGTTTCCTTTTAGAACGGTACTTTTCTTCATGACCAGCCACGGTGGCCGAGAGCACTAACCCGCTAGCTCGTGCCTCACTGGCATTGGGAAAGCGTGGGTTCAAATCCCACCTCATCCGTCCTGAAAATGGGCTTCATGGTTTCCCATTTTCTCCACCAGGCAAATGCCGGGATGGTTTCTTTCAACCAGCTTGCATCGCAGCATCTTACTGGTGAGTTCAGTTTTATTTACTAGTTTGTTTACTTTATATATTTACTAGCAACCCGACCCGGCTTCGCCCGCCGAACAGTTATGAATGCATTACGTGATAAGCGCTCTTTTTTCCAATGTCAATGAACAACCAATATCCGTTTTACGTCTCGGCTTGATGGGTTAAAATCACTGACTGAACTATTAATTATATTATCATGGAGATGCATGTGCAACGTAATTTAAGAATGGCGAGGTGCATGAAACACAAATCCCCCTTCCATTCAATCTTAACTTGACTGTGAATTTTGCGGAACGAAAAGTTCACAGGCGAAATGAAGAAAAGCCGAGTTGCACGTACAGGGAAACTCCAAACACAACCACTCTTCTCTAAAGATTTTAACTCAACACGACTCGACAGTTTGCTGCTGGCTGTATCTGGGGCAATAAGCTCGTCCGCTAGCTAAGCTGTAACTGGGGTGATGGACTCGCCCCTAGCTAGCTCGTAAACTGTCGCCTCAGTAACTGAATGGAGATTGTTGGAAGAAATGAAAACGTAAAAACACTTATAGTAGGCGATGAATTGAAGATAGAGATATGCTCTCCGGCGCTTTTTTGTAGAACATTTCATGTTGAACAATTCTTACACTCATAGTATATAGATATTTTTAACGGTTTGCCCAGCGTAAGCTTAAAAAGCGCATGGACGCCGGATTTTTTTTCGACCTTTTCACTGAAATCGTTAGTGCTTGACTTCCTTTGGTCATAAATAAATTATTTTCTACAGAAACCTTCCTCGATATATCCTTTACTGAATGGTGAAAACCGCATCAAAATCCATTCAGTGGTTCTCGAGATTACCCGTGACATCCAAGAATCGGGAACTTTGGTTTATACTAAGTAGAGATTATACGCCATTCAGTATAATCTTCTATCTATATATATAAAAATCAATCTTACGTGATAGTTTGTCTGTGGGTGTGTATGTCTCCTATGCGTTCATATACCATTCATCCGATTTCGATGAAACTTGGGTGAGATGTTGAGTACATTCCAAGGAAGGTTTCTGACTTAGTAAATCCATTTTGCAATAGGTAGCGCACGAGTAGATTCAACAAATGAGCGACGATGCGCGAAGCGTTTCAAAAAAGTCCCGTATGTGTTCATATACCATTCGTCCGATAGCGATGAAACTTGGGTGAGATGTTGTGTACACTTATGTTAAGGTTTCAAAATTAGTGAATACATTTCACAGTAGATAGCGCACAAGTAGATTCAACAAATGAGCGACGACACGCAATGCGTTTCAACAAAGTCCCGTATGCATTCATATACCATTCGTCCGATAGCTATGAAACTTGCGTAAAATGTTGTGTACACTGCAGGGAAATTTTCTGGCTTAGTACATCCACTTTACAATAGGCAGCGCACGAGTAGATTCAACAAATGAGCTACGACGCGCGAAGCATTTCAACAAAGTCACGTTTGCGTTCATATACCATTCGTCCGATAGCGATGAAACTAGGCTGAGATTTTGTGTGCACTCCAGAGAAGGTTTCTAGCTTAGTAAATCCCTTTAAAAATAGGTAGAGCACGAGTAGAATCAACAAATGAGCAACGGCGCGCGAAGCGTTTCAACAAAGTGCCATATAATTTCATATACCATTCATCCGATAGCGATGAAACTTGGGTGAGATGTTGTGTACACTCCAGGGAAGGTTTCTGGCTTAGTACATACATTTTACAATAGGTAGCGCACCGGTAGATTCAACAAATGAGCGATGACACGCGAAGCGTTTCAACAAAGTCCCGTATAAAGTCATATACCAGTCGTCTGATAGTGATAAATGTTTGGTGAATTGTTGTGTACACTCCAGGAAAGGTTTCTGGCTAAGTGAATCCATTTTACAATACGAAGCGCACGTTTATATTCAACAAATGAGTGACTACGCGCGAAGCGTTTCGACAACGTCCCGTAAACGTTCACATATCATTCATCCGATTGCGATGAAACTTGGGTGAGTTGTTGTGTACACTCCAGGGAAGGTTTCTGGCTGAGTACATCCATATTACAATATGTAGCGCACGCGTAGAATCAACAAATGAGCGACGACACGCGAAGCGTTTCAACCAAGTCCCGTATGGATTCATGTACCATTCGTCCGTAGCTATGAAACTTGGGTGAGATGTTGTGTACACATCATGGAAAATTTCTGGCTTAGTAAATCCACTACACAATATGCAGCGCACAAGTTGATTCAACAAATGAGGGACGACGCGCGAAGCGTTTCAACAAAGTCCCGTATAAGGTCATATACCATTCTGCCGTTAGCGGTGAAACTTGGGTGAAATATGGTGGACACTCCAAGGAAGGTTTCTGGCTTAGTAAGTTCATTTCACAGAAGGTAGCACACGAGTAGATTCGACAAATGAACGACGACACGCGGAGCGTTTCAATACAGTCCCCTATGTCTTCATATCCCATTAATCCGATAGCGATGAAACTTGGGTGAGATGTTGTGGACACTTACGTGACGGTTTCTAACTTAGTAAATACATTTTACAGTAGGTAGCGCACGAGTAGATTCAACAAATGAGTGACGGAGCGCGAATCGTTTAAACAAAATCAGGTATGCGTTCATATACTATTCATCCGATTGCGATGAAACATTGATCAGTTATTGTGTACCCGCCAGGGAAGGGGACTTAGTAAATCCATTTCACAATAAGTAGCGCAAGAGTAGATGCAACAAATGGGTGACGACGCGCGAAGCGTTTCAACAAAATCCCCTATTGCGTTCATATAACATTCTTCGATTGCGATGAAACCTTGATGAGTTATTGTGTACACGCCTGGGAAGGGCTTCGACTTCGTAATACATTTCTCAATAGGTAGCGCACGAGTAGATTCAACAAATGAGTGACAGCGCACGAATCGTTTAAACAAAAACCCCTATACGTGCATATACCATTCATCCGATTGCGATGAATCATTGATGAGTTATTCTGTACACGCCAGGGAAGGGTTTCGACTTAGTAAATCCATTTCACAACAGGTAGCGTACGAATAGATTCAACAAATGAGTGACAGCGATGAAACGTTTGAAAGTTGTTGTGCACGCTTTCACGAATGGTTCTAAATTAGAAAATCCATTTTACGATAGCTTAGCGGCAGTTAACATGTTGTGTATCCAAAAGCACTTCAAGAAACAGAATTTCAACGCGAACACTTTCTTTGATTGGCATTGCAACGCATGCCGGGTACAGCTTGTTTAATATAATATAATCCCCCCTCCGTCCAATCTTAAATTGACTGTGAATTTTGCGGAACGAAAAGTTCGCAGGCGAAATGAGAGTTGCACTTCCAGGGAATGGCGAGGTGAATGAAACTCAAATTCCCCTTCCGTCCAATCTTAACTTGACTGTGTTTCACAGGCGAAATGAAGAAAACCCGAGTTGTACTTCCAGGGAAACTCCAAACACAACCACCCTTCTCAGAAGTCTTAACTCAACACGACTCAACGGTTTGCTGCTGGCTGTATCTGGGGCAATAGGTTCGCCCGCTAGCTAGGGTGTAAGAGGGGTGATAGACTCGCCCTTAGCTAGCTTGTAGACTGTCGCCTCAGTAGTTGAATGGACATGGTTGGAAGAAATTAAAACGTAAAAACACTTATAGTGGGCGATGTACAGTATTGAAGATAGACATATGCTCTCGTAGACTTTTTGTAGAACTTTTCATGCTGAACAATTCTTACACTCATAGTATTTAGATATTTTTAACGGTTTGCCCAGCGTAAGCATACGAAGCGCTCGGACGCCAGGTTTTTTTTCGACTTTTCCAATGAAATCATTACTGCTCGGCTTCCTTTGATCATAAATAAATTATTTTCTACAGAAATCATTCTCGAGGTATCCTTTACAGAATGGTGAAAACCGCATCAAAATCCATCCAGTGGTTCTCGAGTTTACCCGTAACATTCAAGAATCGGGGATTTTGTTTTATACTAAGTAGAGATTTGTTGTGAGCACGTTTTTATCTGGTGAGTTTCAGTTTAATTTAGATTGTACAGGCGTTATCATGCCCCTTATTTGAGTCGATTACGTGCACTCGCCTGTGTGGACCGTTGCAAGCACTGCGCTCGCTGTCTCCACTTCCCTGCGCTTCTACTCCTCGGTACTGCGCCATAAATTTCTGTATTTCTGTATTCTCTATATATCGACATACATTTATTTTCAAGTAGATCAGGGGTAGTGCAATTTGGTACTTCTTGTTAATTATACAATGTTGGTATACTATTATATTTTGTTACTCAATGAAAATGTAGGGCCAAGGACTGCACTCGATTACGCGATTAAGACACTTACAGCGTCACCCTGTGATCATGTGCCGTGGCAGAGTTGTGTAGGTGTAAGAAACTGCAGTGGCCACTTTGATGTACGGTAAGTATCCAAGTGTGTCGGGCTCCTGGAAGGCGATCTACCTATGTCAACTGATTGTGCTGGATACCCCTCCCTCCAAAGGTCGGGTACTTAACTTTGAAAGAAGCGAAAGGGTGCAACAGGCTGTGAAGAAACTCCTGAAATCGCTGAGCACCGAATTGTCCAAGAGGGTTTCTCGCAAACGATTTTTGGGTGCGAGAAATCTATCAATGCCGATGGCGATTATGTAGAAAAATAGCCAAAAGTTTGTCTTTTGTAATGACAATGTGTTTTCTCACATTAAATTACAGTTTCTTTGTGAAACATACATTCAGAACTCCCCTCACATTAACTTCTAATATGTTAATCTAGCCATGAGAAAACGTACAACACAACTCTACGAAGATCTTGTGCATTTTAGCTGTTACAACAAATCAACTTTATTGATATCCCCTGTTAACTTCATTTGGTTAATTCGAATTCTTGTCTTTTTCTCCTAGGGGCTCGAATAGAAAAGATTGTTATTATTATCTATTTAAAACACTAAGGTGATTTTTATTACCACGAGATTGAGAGAACGGCTGAACCGATTGAGAGCACTCTGACGAAAGCTCCTGGCCAGTAGATTTTCAGAGTGTCTTTAAAGAAAGAAAAAAAAATGTTACTGTTTATTTTGTAATTATTAAAGAAAAATGTAATATTCCAGGCACCCGCGCGTGCACACAATAGCTTTCGCCCATGAGAGACATGGTGGATAGAAGATCCACCGCGTTTTACTGTGATCGTTGTTTATGAGAATTATAAAGGAGGGGAAATATTGTTTATTATATTCCCAAGAGATATACTGGAATAGAATTATAAAAGAAGGGATATATTGAGGAACATAAACTGGCACTTGAGTGTAGCCTATAAGTTTATTACCTAACTTAATACTTCGCTCCCTTTCTATTGTCTGGATGGCGCAATCGTACCGTTGCAGATTTGGGATTATATTATGCCGAGTCAAAGGAGTTCGAATCCCTCTTCGGATGTGTTTTTTATTTCTGTATTCCTCATCTTTGCTATTGCTGTTCCATTATTAATATTTTTTATTTTTATTTTTCAGAATAGATTACCGCATGTTTCCTGACATATTAACTTTCTACTTTGTGAGTTGTAGGCCTACTCAACGTACACAACACGACCTAATGACTGAAACCCTCTTTAGTACTTCTTTTTGGCTGGTTGCGTTGCAGAGTCGTAACGTCCTCACCTGCTGTTCCCAAGGTTGCAGGATCGAATCTTGACATAGTCAGTTTGGCATTTGAGGGTGCGCAAATGCGAGAGAGCCGTGTTGGTAGATTTACTGGCACGATAAAGATCACCTTTGGGGTAATTTTCCGGCATCCCGGCGTCTCTAAAAGCTTTAGTAGTTAAAGGGTATGTAAAACCAATAACATTATTATTATAATAGTTCTTCTTCTACTTATTCCTATAATGATGATGATGATTCTTCCCATTCTTCTTCATATGCTTCTTCTTATTATTATTATTAATATCATCCTAAAAACCTAGTAACTGTCGAAGGTACATTTCTTGAAATGATTTCCTAGATTATTTCAAGTTTTTTATGTCTTGTAAGTATTTGATATTTGTTATTGCAATACCACTAACTTTCTGTTCCAGGACAAACAAACACCTACAGTCGCACAGAATTCACAGACAGACCAGTGAGAATTATTAGAAGAGACAATAGTTCAACAATATGTAGCGTAGTCTTGAAACACTATATATTCTTTAGTTGCTCCATGTCCTGGCTTGAACTTCACATTTGTCGTACTTGTTGGCATAACAAACCAGTCAGTGCTAATGCAGGTCATGTTAAACCTGCTTTTTTATATAATTTAATATTTCATTGTGAACATGCTATTGCGTTTCATAGTCATTTTGTAGCTATAGGTTTGAAAATATTGGTCGTAGACAAACCACAATTTCTATTGACGTCCTACGCAGAGAAACAATCCACTGTGACTGAATGAGGGCCATTAGTTTGTCAGTTGTAACTATTCAGTCGGTCAACACGAATTTGCCCAATGACTGGGCAGGGTAAAATGTATATTAATAATAAGTATAAAACATTCCTGAAAAAGAATACATGTATTAGTAATGATCCGTACCATAATGGAGAAATTTTAGGATTGCGCATTTCGACCATCAAGCGGCCATCATCAGATCCAGATCACTGTGTTGAGGTTTATATTTATATACAAATATTATCTAACCACAGCGAGCGTAGTGAATAGACTATAGTTCGTGTTTATATTACGATTCACAGTTGCAAGCTCGTTAGTTTGCCGTAGTACGGATCCCGAGTGACGGATCGAGCATCAGTCGACAATTTACATTTATTTTTCATTATAATGAGAGGTTCTTTCCTGGTCCTATACAATACCTACAATGGTGGGAGCAGAAATGGATTATGAAACTTATCTTACAGTGGATGTCGAAAGTGTTGTATTTCCGCTAGCATAGACTATGTTGTTGTTGTTGTTGTTCAATCGTCTAAGCTCATCAGCTTAAATTTTTCTTATTTCATGTTGGATATCAGTCTCGAGTTCCTCTAATGTGTATGGATTCGTGAGAAACACCTTGTGTTTGAACCTATCCCATAAATAACAAGTAGTTCCTCGAAGAAGTAAACCGCTTGTTCACACACGAAGGCCACATGGGAAGAAGGGGCTAAGTCACATTTTGAAATGTTTAGTAAGTGGCGTTGAAAGAGTTAACAAAATTTATTTTTTTAAATAATAATCACTCAGATTTGTTTCCTTTCCTACTAACTTTATAATTTTCAAACCATTTTCACTTCTCTGGAGAAACAATCATATGTTTGGAAAGATAAACTTATGACCCCATCTCTATCGGGGCACTGTTTCTTGTTTTCCAGGCATACTTGGACCTACGTCACTGTTTCCAAAACCACCTTAGGTATTGTTTAGGATCAGCAAAGAACCTCTCATTACAATGAAAAATAAATGTATTTAATATAGTCTTTTCTTTCCTTGCACCCTTAATATATTGCATCTATCCATTTGAAGACCTACTACCACCACCATCTTGGAATTATGTCAAGGATTACGTTACAGTACAATATACACCATACGGTTTAGCTCAAAATACATATTCGTCTCGCCAAGTTTCACTGCACTGGATGAATAGGGCACCCGAAAGGACAGTTTAATTTTGAAAATTCACATGGCTGACATGTTGGCTCATCGCTTATTGCGATTTAAAAAAGCATATCATTAAACTAGTTTTATATTCCACTAACGTGGTAAACATTTCAGGCATTTAGATATAATATGCTCCGAGAAAAGGAATTAAAATTTGAAAATGTGCACTGCCACCATATTGGTGAAGCATTATTCATGGATTAGAAAAATGTATCAGTGTATTTCCTTAAGATTATAGTCTTCTATGCCGGCCCTGTGGTGTTGGGGTAGCGCACCTGCCTCTCACCTGGAGGCCCCGGGTTCGATTCCCGGCTCCATTAGGAATTTTTGAAACTGACGTGAGGGCTGGAACGGGGTGCACTCAGCCTCGTGAGGACAATTGAGTAGCTGTCAGACAGTGAGACAGCGCCCCGGTCACGAAAACCAAGATAAACGGCCCAGGGGACCCGATGCGCTGACCACGCGTCACCCCAATATCTGCAGGCCCAATGGCTGGGCAGTGGTCGCTTCGTAGGCCCAGGCTCTCAAGGGCTGTAGTGCCAGGGGTTATTATTATTAGTATAGTCTTCTATCCTGGTACTTATGTTCAGTAGTGTAGCGGTAATAGGTCCTGAGAATAGTCAACTGAATTTCGAAAATTTACGAGGCCACAACCTTAGTTTTGAGCTTGTCGCGATTTCAAAAGTTACATATCAGAATTTTCCTTATAGTCTTTTATCACGGTATAAGATTTCAGGCTGTATAAGGACCCAAGGAATGGGAATTGCATTTATAGAATTCGCACGACCACCATATTGGTTTAATATTTACCTCAGTTTCGAAATTTATGTCAATAAACATGTTTCATAGTTCTATGTCATGGTACACAATTTCAGGCTTATAACTGTAATAGGCCCCTAAAAACGAATTTAATTTTATATCTTGTGCCTCCTCCATCCTGGTTTTATGCCTTTTTTAAATCTTAGAAACACACTAGTTTTATATTACTCTATCATGGTACAAAATTTCAAGCCTATACCTAGTAAAGTTCCAGAGAAAGGGCAATTGATATTTTGAAAATTCGCACTGCCAAATTCTCACTTGGTTTCGTAATTGTTGGGGTTATAAAAGTCATGTCTGAACTTATTTTATGCTTCTCTGCCATGGTACAACATTTCAAGGTAATAGCTCTAATAAGGTCTGAGATATTGCATACCGGTGAAATAAAAAAGGAAGATTGTAGTTTATCGTGACCGTGAATCTTGTGATTATGAGCCACGGGACCTCCTTTTTACGTGGAATCCGAACCACAGGACATGGCATTTCACTTCGAAAATCTCACATGCATTGACCGGGAATCGAGCCCGGACCGCCTTGGTGAGAGGCATACAGCTAGACCGCTGAGCCACCACGACCCCCCGGTGAAATATTTCGTAAGGCTGCCATGTTGGATTGGTCAGGAAGAAAATTTTACAGACATGGTTGAAATAGTCGGAGATGGAACCAATTATAACCAAATTTCATTAACATCAGTCTAGTCAATGAAATGTTACTTGGGGGACAGACGAACACACATACAAGCACACACGGACAAGAGTTGATCTCATATGCCTATATTTCATATGATGAAAATGGACCAAACATCAAAGCTGGTTAAATTGGGAGAGTGTGACAGTTGCAAACCAACACTAATTCCCAATCATCGAACACGTTATGTCACACGTCAATTATTCGTCTGATGTCGCATAGTCCTGTTAGAACCAACCATACAGATTTTCGTCTTCTGTCAACTGATTAAAAGAAATGTTAAGGTTAGTATTCGAAGTGTATGTTTGAGTCTTTTAAATATTCACATTTTAACACGGGAAGAAAACCTCATCTTTTGCTATTGTTTATACTACATCATACGTTCTGGAACACACTTGAAGGAAGTGGAAATGCGCTGGGAATACTCATCTATCATTGGTTCGAGACCTGACGTGATCAAGGAGGCGAGTTTGATACATGGAGTCTTTCTTATTATATCCTTACAAGCTGTACCCGGCATGCGTTGCAATGCCAATCAAAGAAAGTGTTCGCGTTGAAATTCTGTTTCTTGAAGTGCTTTTGGATACACAACATGTTAACTGCCGCTAAGCTATCGTAAAATGGATTTTCTAATTTAGAACCATTCGTGAAAGCGTGCACAACAACTTTCAAACGTTTCATCGCTGTCACTCATTTGTTGAATCTATTCGTACGCTACCTGTTGTGAAATGGATTTACTAAGTCGAAACCCTTCCCTGGCGTGTACAGAATAACTCATCAATGATTCATCGCAATCGGATGAATGGTATATGCACGTATAGGGGTTTTTGTTTAAACGATTCGTGCGCTGTCACTCATTTGTTGAATCTACTCGTGCGCTACCTATTGAGAAATGTATTACGAAGTCGAAGCCCTTCCCAGGCGTGTACACAATAACTCATCAAGGTTTCATCGCAATCGAAGAATGTTATATGAACGCAATAGGGGATTTTGTTGAAACGCTTCGCGCGTCGTCACCCATTTGTTGCATCTACTCTTGCGCTACTTATTGTGAAATGGATTTACTAAGTCCCCTTCCCTGGCGGGTACACAATAACTGATCAATGTTTCATCGCAATCGGATGAATAGTATATGAACGCATACCTGATTTTGTTTAAACGATTCGCGCTCCGTCACTCATTTGTTGAATCTACTCGTGCGCTACCTACTGTAAAATGTATTTACTAAGTTAGAAACCGTCACGTAAGTGTCCACAACATCTCACCCAAGTTTCATCGCTATCGGATTAATGGGATATGAAGACATAGGGGACTGTATTGAAACGCTCCGCGTGTCGTCGTTCATTTGTCGAATCTACTCGTGTGCTACCTTCTGTGAAATGAACTTACTAAGCCAGAAACCTTCCTTGGAGTGTCCACCATATTTCACCCAAGTTTCACCGCTAACGGCAGAATGGTATATGACCTTATACGGGACTTTGTTGAAACGCTTCGCGCGTCGTCCCTCATTTGTTGAATCAACTTGTGCGCTGCATATTGTGTAGTGGATTTACTAAGCCAGAAATTTTCCATGATGTGTACACAACATCTCACCCAAGTTTCATAGCTACGGACGAATGGTACATGAATCCATACGGGACTTGGTTGAAACGCTTCGCGTGTCGTCGCTCATTTGTTGATTCTACGCGTGCGCTACATATTGTAATATGGATGTACTCAGCCAGAAACCTTCCCTGGAGTGTACACAACAACTCACCCAAGTTTCATCGCAATCGGATGAATGATATGTGAACGTTTACGGGACGTTGTCGAAACGCTTCGCGCGTAGTCACTCATTTGTTGAATATAAACGTGCGCTTCGTATTGTAAAATGGATTCACTTAGCCAGAAACCTTTCCTGGAGTGTACACAACAATTCACCAAACATTTATCACTATCAGACGACTGGTATATGACTTTATACGGGACTTTGTTGAAACGCTTCGCGTGTCATCGCTCATTTGTTGAATCTACCGGTGCGCTACCTATTGTAAAATGTATGTACTAAGCCAGAAACCTTCCCTGGAGTGTACACAACATCTCACCCAAGTTTCATCGCTATCGGATGAATGGTATATGAAATTATATGGCACTTTGTTGAAACGCTTCGCGCGCCGTTGCTCATTTGTTGATTCTACTCGTGCTCTACCTATTTTTAAAGGGATTTACTAAGCTAGAAACCTTCTCTGGAGTGCACACAAAATCTCAGCCTAGTTTCATCGCTATCGGACGAATGGTATATGAACGCAAACGTGACTTTGTTGAAATGCTTCGCGCGTCGTAGCTCATTTGTTGAATCTACTCGTGCGCTGCCTATTGTAAAGTGGATGTACTAAGCCAGAAAATTTCCCTGCAGTGTACACAACATTTTACGCAAGTTTCATAGCTATCGGACGAATGGTATATGAATGCATACGGGACTTTGTTGAAACGCATTGCGTGTCGTCGCTCATTTGTTGAATCTACTTGTGCGCTATCTACTGTGAAATGTATTCACTAATTTTGAAACCTTAACATAAGTGTACACAACATCTCACCCAAGTTTCATCGCTATCGGACGAATGGTATATGAACACATACGGGACTTTTTTGAAACGCTTCGCGCATCGTCGCTCATTTGTTGAATCTACTCGTGCGCTACCTATTGCAAAATGGATTTACTAAGTCAGAAACCTTCCTTGGAATGTACTCAACATCTCACCCAAGTTTCATCGAAATCGGATGAATGGTATATGAACGCATAGGAGACATACACACCCACAGACAAACTATCACGTAAGATTGATTTTTATATATATAGATTATATCCCGTGAAGTAAAGTATCACACGGTGGTAAGTACAACGGAAGTGAATTATCAATTACCGTTATAACAGATTAGTATGTATTGGAATTAATTAGTAAATGGAGAGAAAAAATATTTCAAGCTGATTGATTGGATTCTTGTGTAGCACATTTTTCACCGTGAACATTGCCAGTTTATAGGGTCACGAGGTCAGACATTGTAGAACAAATATTCACTAAGTGCCGATAATAAATTCGATCGATACTGCTGAATGCACCATAATAACATTATCACCAAAGAATTAACTGTGCCAACCACATTCCTGAATAATTAGATCGCGAATGTGACATTGTTAAAGTCATGTGAATGTATGAAAACGGTGCTACGGTAGGACAGACTGGAAATGTTAAGAATGGTTGCTATCGCGTTTGTGATGTTACGCTAATTTTATCCTGAGAGGAGGAAAGGGAGGCCACTTCTCCTGACCAATTTATGTGGTGGAGGATGAAGAGCCACATGGAGACCAAAAAAACCGCTACACCAGGATCAGGATCTGTTGGATGAGGGAAGGTACAGCAAAACATCCGCTTTAAATCCTTGTCGAGAATGTTGGTAATTATTTCTAGTACTCATGGGTGACTTTCCTAATAATTCAAAAATTTTTAGGTAACTTTTCTGGGTATTTTTCCTAGGTATTTCTTTTATGTAATTTTTGGGTATGTGCCTAGATGACTGATTATAGATAATTGGTAAGATTGAATATGATAGAGAAGTGTAACTCAGCTCAGAGCAGGTTGGAAGATCTAGGAGATGCGTGTGAATTTATGATATGATGAGGAAGTGATGCCATCGAAACATCAGAGAACTAAGTTGAGCCGATGCTTGTCAAACATGGGGTGGTGTAATGATATACGAACGACTGAATTATTGAAGATTATTGAGAACTGAGAGCACGATTTTGAAATGTGCTGAAGTATTATATAATGATTCGAATGTTGATCATTGAGAAATTGTACTCTGATATTGTAAGGAATTTGCGTAATGAAATGATGCCAAGTCAATGTAGGAGTTCACATTATTTAAAGCAAGTTATGAGACGCCATAATGAATGATAACAGCTGATTGAGAGCGAGGGTCAGAGTAATGATTTTGCATTGTATTCAGTATGGGATATGATTATGAGTGTTTACGGCTGTTGCAGGATCATATTAGGTGATTCCACATTACGCAAAGGTGATTAAGGTGATTATAGGTGGCCTTGAAAATTAATATGAATAGATGGATTGATGAAATACCAGTCTACGACGATATACAGTGTTTGAGAGTTAACGCATACACGTGATCTGGAATGATAGCACGACAGTCGATTGTGAGATATAGGGTGTTTCTTAAACATGGTTTTAATACGCGAAATTAGCGATTACTACTAGACGGATTGCCTGACGATAATAATAATTGCTGATGAACAATGTAACCTAAAATATCTTGCTATTCCAGGTGCTGATGTGCTCGCTACAAAAATTCACACTACAAAATTAAACGGAAAGGAACTATACAATTATGGTTAATTTATTAACTAATGACTTGCATGTGTGGGCTTGCCGGGAACATGATATATGGGTCCAAGGCTGCCTAGATTTGGTCGCGGAAGATTTCAATAATTATTAATTCTGTAGACATACAGCTTGTACGTTGCGTATATCACAGCACTATTGGCTTCCACAAGATGCTTTCTCTTACTAGACTGGATGAGATCGGGCTTCAGTGCCTCAAGAGCACTCAAGCTTTCGTTAATGTTTAGCCATCCCCTCTTAGGAGGCCTTAATGACGACTTCTTTCTTGAGCCCCAGAGTTTCCTCAGACTTCGTTTAGTAGTTTGCCAACAATTATTGCAGAATTAATGTTTAGCCGCTCACATCTCTTGTTTTTCTTATCGTCGCTTGATGTCATGGAAATTAAGTAAACTCTGCCACTAGATGAAATGTTTAGCCCAAGCAAAAGGCGGCCATCTTATAGCATCATGTCCCCACATTTACACCACTACGACGCTAACACTGCCTTCAAAACTATTTAGCAGATAAAGTTGATACCCATATGCTAAATGAAATAGTGACTTTACCAGGTAATAATTATGCAATAATTATTCCTGTCCTGAATAACATAATATTACTTGAAATACCCGACTTAACTGTAATATCAAATATCCAAAATCTACTGGCGCAAAACATCCGAAAATGATATCGCGCCACAATATTAATAATAATTACTCCACAAGGACATACTGTAGCCTACACAAGTTTTACTCCAAAATGATAAAATATGAACAAATATTTGCTAAGTGCCTGAAAATGGCGAAACCCGAGGTTGAGAACTAAATGATTTAAATAATCTCGTGAACTTTATGGTCGACATATTTTCAACATTACGGATTCATGACAGATGAAAGCGGACTGTGTGGTTATTAGTGGCGATCTTTGTAAATCTTTTGAAATTGGAGTGTTGCGTGAATTATTATGATATTCCATGGATCACGTGTTTTTATGTGATAGGCTAGGGCAAGTTAGCGTTCGGATTTAGTTCGGTTTAACTGTAAACGTTGGCAGTGGTGGTCATAGTATTTTAGATAGGGCTGTGTTATTATTGTTAATACTATTCATATTGGGTTCCGTTGTAACTTCGAAATCAACACTATGGACCAGGCCAAGATCGGTGCAGTGCTAGCGTACTAATTTATTTATGGTATTACCATATTTTTATTAGGCTTATCTTCGATATTATTTTTAGTGGATCCATTGTAGCTTCCATATCAACATTTTGGATCAGGCTTAGACCGATGTAGGATCAGTGTCACTATTGTTTATTGAGCTATCATTGTACTGTAGTCAGGGGTTTTAATTTCTCACCACTGACCTAGTTTTGCATATAATTGTTTGATACGACTTATCTGAGGGATTTTATAGGACTTACAAGTAGGATGTTTCTTTTTCAGAAGGGTTATTTTAACTAGGGTGTTTGTATGTAAATGTCGTTACCCAATAGGAGAGTAGGTTAGGAAATTACTTTTTGGGAGTAGCGTAGGGTTGAAAAAACCTAACTTTCTGTTTAGAATGTTATCTTTGTTGTTTTGCAGTTCATAGTGAGAAAAAAATAATCCTGATTTTTAAAAATATTTAAATTTAAACTGGACTTGTTATTGTTGGGTTTTTGGGTTCGGATGCATGTTGTTTGAACTGGTGCTATGTCTATCTTACCAAATTTTTAGTCGTCACGCCCCGAGATCAGATTATCATCCTCATAGGCCAGTTCAAATGAATAGTGGGTTTTGTGTACGATTGTTCATAAACTGAGGCGCGTATGGGAATGGATTACCACACCACCGTCCATGGATAAACTGGCAAAATATATTGTATATATGCACATTTCTCTGTCAACCATTCTTCTTACGCTTCCACATACCTTCTGTTTTCATCACTTTTCAGACATCTGTAATCTGCTTTTCCCCCCTCTCATCACTTGCCTTCTTGCTTCACCTTCCATCCAATAATTCTAACATCGTGGGTGATCCAAGGTTTTCTACCTTTCACTATCATTCTACCAATGCCTTTTGCAATTTCATTCTTCAGAAGTGCCTAATTCTCTTCTTTCGAATATCGTTCATTAATCCTTCACTTACGCTCTTCTTGAATCAATATTTCACATTATTTTCTTTCAGTTTCTCCTGTTCCCACCTTTTGAACTTAGTTTTTCCAGTTTCCTCAGCTTCAGTCTATATTTCATAAACACTAGATTATAGTAAGAGTTGTTGTTGGCCCCAGGGAGTGTTTTACAATACAATATATGATTTTGGAATCTCTTCCTGGCCATGAGGAAGTCAATTTGGAATCTTCCAGTATCTCTTGGCGCCATCCACAATTTTATTATTTTTTAATGTGTTAGCTGTGACCAACTTGTGTTCTGCACAGAACTCCTCTATCGTTCCTTTCCACGAGTCCATATTTCATAACTTTCTTTTCTTTTCTTTTCTTCCTTTCACTACATCAGCATTCCAGTCTCTCATATTTTAATGTCTTCGTCACCCTCAACATACCCCAGGAGTTTATCTATTTCTTCGTAGACCTCCTCAACTTGATTATCTGCTTGACTGTTAGGCATATAGATTTGTACTACTATGGTGCACTTACGTTTTGAATAGGTTTGAACTACAAGAATCCTTTCACTATATTGCCCATACTATCCTACCCACTGTCCCAGTTCCCTCATCCATAAGAGACCTAATGATATTATCGCATATTACCAGGAGATCTACTGTAGGCCTACTGTATTTATCCTGCCAGCATACATCACTGATCCTAACTACAAGTTCTCTGATCTACCACTGCCAATCACACTCCTAACATTCCACCCTTCTACCCCTAGAATGCCAGATTTCCCCTTTGCCACCTTTGTGATTTTAACCTGCTCTCGGAGATCCGGACAGGGAACCAGTTCACCTTCAGATTGCATTTTTATAGGAGAGAAGGCCATCATCAACTTGCAATGATGCATAGAGAGGTGCACATCCTTGGAAAGAAACATACCAACAGTAGTTTCTCTTTCTAGATGCTCTTCATTAGGCATCTAATAAATGAGCTGCTGCTCTTACAAATACTCCTCGGCCATTCTGACAAATACTAATCAATGACAGTATTTTTGTGCTATTATGAAATTACTAAAATGAACCCTCCCATGTCACAATTCAAATGAACTGGTTAGCAATTTCAAAATATCCCAACCACAGTCCAAATAACTTTATTTTAAATCCGGTGAAAAGCACTTTTGTTACATTTAACTCATTAGGTTAATGTGCATAGTGGCAGATGAGTGTGAACACACAAACATGTTAAAATATATGAAATAATAGCCTTAGAACCCCCTACATCAAATAAACCTCTTTTTTAATATCTGATATTTTGTGATCTGAAAATCCATATTAATACATGAAACATGAGTTGAAGGAGGAGCTGGACGAGGTTGACCCCCACATTACATGGGAGAATATGATTAAGAGATTGGGACAGAAAAGGGGAAAAACTGTTGTGGAAATGAAGAGAATGTGCAGAAATAGAGCGGAATGGCAGAAATGGCTCAAACTAGGCTACCCCGACGCTTGAAGGCACATTGGAATTGAAGCAGAAGAAGAAGAAGAAGAAAATCCATATTATTTACAAATTGAATTGAGGATTTAATAACCAATTAAGAGGCTTCAGAAAGTTGAAAATCATAAATATTTCCAAAATTTCATTGTTACGTCATATATACGTCATACGGGCCCTTAGCTTCCTAACGATTGTATTCATTTTCTTCAAGGCTCATGTTTAAGACTACTCTCCCCATACATTCTCACAACCGTGCGTCCTATTAGTAATCCCACAATTTCTATTTTTCAATTAGATTTCTTTCTAGATTCTTAGTTTTCTCGTTATTAGACAATAGACACAATAAAATATTTTTTAGAAAGCAAAACGGGTGTTGCAGTGTCAGAGCGTACCTCTTCGCAAAACCAAAACTGTTACCATTTCCTCAGCTAGCGGAAAAATCTTTGATTCCAGTTTCTTCCGCAACTTATCAACATGTAAAGCTTAAAACTTTAGAAGTTTTCTTTTAGCGTATGGCTTTTAGTGCCGGGAGTGTACGAGGACACGTTCGGCTCGCCAGTTTAGTAGCTGCTTCGAGGTGGACACCCAATGGGTGAGCTACAAGTACCGTCGCGTGTGGAGTGTTGTCTGGGGAGGAAAGTTTTGAATGTAAGGACGAGGAGTTGAAAGGTAGCGGCTGTGGCCTATAGTTAGGGACCAACCCCGGCATTTGCCTGGAAGGAAGATTGGAAACCACCGAAAACCATCTTCAAGGTTGCTGGTGGGAGGATTCGAACCTCCTCGTCTCCCGGATGTGAGCGACTGCCAGCAGTCATGCCGTAACGACCACGGCTAACTCACCCGGTACTTAGAAGTGATATTCCCTTATACGTGTTATATTTTAACACAGCCGATTTTCAAAATGTACTTTAGTTTAATTTTGCCTGATGGAATTGTTCACGAAATTGCTGTTAAAGTTATGCCATTTTAAAAATATCCATGAAAAATCTAATAGTTTCCTCTTTTTTGAAAAAAAAAAGTGTTAAAGTAAGGCGAGAGCATCAAGGAACATCCCTAAAAATCCAATTAGTTCCGGTTAATAGTTTCTAAGAAAATAGAAAATATTAAGTTGAATAATAACATTGATAGCATATGACTTTCCGGCTCCCCTTAAGATATAATTAAAGCAGTAAAGACAAATACACCCACATCTTTTCGTTACCCTTCGCAGACATAACGTAACATACAGTAAATATTATTGTTCCTTTTTCTCCAACCATTCCCAGCTAATTATGTATCTACAGACAATTAAATATCTAGTTTGGTTTTCTTAAATTATAGATTAGTGTGCTTGTCATTTCCCCACAAATTACTTCCTCTAACTTGTCACGGAATGTTTTCACCTCAGTAAAACGTGGTATAATAGGCTATTGTTCTAAGTGAAAATTCTGTCACATCATTTTCTAGTGTAGATTTTCTTAATAAAAGATGGCGCTCATGTTACGTTCTGCTTCTTATGCCTCTTGAGTGTTCCCAATAAATATTGATTGGCTAAAACCATTTCAATGAATCTCGATAACAACTTAGTCCACTAGTCCACTGACCGTGTCTTTCAAATTTCTTTACGTTTCATCAATCCAACATGGGAGTCTGCGCAAAATATTTCACTGGTACTCAAAACCTTCACTATCGTAGTAACTGGGCCTAACTGATATTATTGTGTCACGATAACTATTGGGCGTATTATTCATCTTCCACTTATCGCCAAAAAACATCAATTTTTGGTCATAATAGGGGTTTCAATGCAAAACAACGGGAGTTGGACGAACATTGTGTGTTCACACGTTCATTTAAGCTACGAACAGTATGAAACGCCGCGGCGTAGCCGTGCGCGTTAAATAGCTCACGACAACCGTGATCAGGAGATACAGCAAGTCCAGAGGTTCAAATTCCGGCGCTGACAGCGACTATCCTGAGTGTGGCTTTCCCCCAGTTTTTCCACGATCCCTCCAGGTAAATGCCGGAATAACACTTCATTTCAAGTTCCGGGGCACCTACCCCATTCCTGACCCAATTACACACACACTTACTGTCACCACAGAAACACAAGTTATCAGGCAAATTGAAGACACACCCAACACGTACACAGGGCTGTTTATCAAGATTCTGATAAGGAAAGGAGCTGCGGATCAATTCCACCATTGTGAACTGAATTCAGAAGTATTGTACCCGTTCGGCCGAGGTATGCGATGGCCCATCTGCTATTACATCGCATTCCTGGATTTCCAGGATAGAGTGGAGTTAAATGAACATGAAGTCAAATAAGGAATGTGTCGGAAATTCAGTTGAAAATTCACAAAAGCAGAGGGTAACACGTATCTCCAGGGTCGTTACGGGCTTAAATTTAATAATAATAAAAAAATACAAATAGAAATGGGCGCCATCAACTGAATCCCTAGCAAACCACATCCTTCCTGGTTAAGCCTTAATCAAGACAAGGAAAGGATTAGGAAAACCACGTCATCATCAGATCACAACTAAGATAAAAACAAATTTATTCAAACTTTGGTAGTCAGACATAGAAATATTAAACACACATCCTACCTAAGAGTATGGTCGAATGCCAACGTTAGATTGTCATTGTCCTGAAAATCGAACCATCTCTTTGCTATTCAAAGTGTACTTCATCCACAAAAAAAATATGAAAATTTTCTCAAGTTCGCTTGGGTTCTCAGGTTCACCGTAGCACTATGTCTATGCGTCACTGACATTTGTGATTCCTGAGACCTAACTTCTCTTTAAGTTAACATCATGAATGTGGATGTCAATAAACATGAATCTGTCTAACAAATTATTCTAATAACACATATTTAAAATATCAACTTATTTTTATGGCTTGAATGGCATTATCCACATGCTGAAAATCTCAATAAATGCTCCTAGAAATCTAACATTTAATTTACATTATATTTACACTGTCACTGATTATTGCTTGTTTGTGAATCAAAGAAACTTCACTATTCATTGGTTATCATCATCATCATATCAAAATTAAATATCTCTCACAATAGTTCGCATCCCAATATTCATTATATTCAAGTCAGAATAATTAATTTATTACCATCAAATCATTTAAATGAATATTATAATCATCAATTCATTATATTCTTCAATTATCCACACATTCTCATTTCATTATCTCATTCAGATTAAATCATCTCGATTCATCCATTTAAATTGTTTAATTCATTAATTCAAGTTGCAATTCATCAAATTATTTAAATCATATTTCTTATTTAAATTTATTTAAATTCATTTAAATTTTATTAATCATCAGCTTCTTTAATTAATTATCACCTTTTAATTCAGTTATTCATCAGATTTTTAATCACCTATTAATTTATTCAAATCAGTTGATTTATTCAAAATTTAATTCATCCATTTATTTAATTCATCGATTTATTCAAAATTTAATTTATCAATTTATTCAAATTTTAATTCATTTGGTTATTTATATTTTTATTTCATCGAGTCATTTAGATTTTTATTTCATTGGGTCAGATCATTAATATGCTTAAACTTCGGATTATTATTTTATAAATTATTATTATCAGAAAATCTTGTATTATCAAAATTATTTATTTATTTAATTTCCTAAAAAATTGTTTAATATAGGTTATAGAACGTTGTCTTACAGTTTTATCACTTCCAAGTTATATCTCGTATTTAATTATCCTGCCAAAAAATTATTATTGCCTTCACAAAATCACGTTGGATCTCACTTATCCAAAACTTCATCATATACTCTCACTTCATCAAATACCATATTTGAATACCATAATTATTCCACATAACACCATAATTATTCCACATAACACCATAACTATTCCACATAACACCATAACTATTCAGCGCACAGCATGAATCTCAAAAATATGCTAGACTGGGTTCAACAACCTCATGTCTGCCTCAAAATACTCATTGGCAATATTGCAAAACTTCCACTTGGCAACTTCCAAAAATACCTATCACAAACTTCACTTAATCACGTTGCATGATCTTCAAAAATACATAACTGGCTTCAAATTATTAACGCACACAATCTCCAAGAACTGTAATTAATCTGATCATATCTAGACAACTTCTTAAACAATAAGGAAAAATTACCTTAGTAATCGTAATCCAATTCAAGATCTGCTTTCAAATAGAGCATAAATTCTCTTAAGATTCTCAAAATTCACTTCAAAGAAAAACACCAATGTGTTATAATATCTCACATCAAAAATATGTAATACTGATCTGCCTCAAAATAAATCTGACCATAAATGATTCATCTTACAAGATTCAATTACTTGAAATCCTTCTCAAAGGTATCAAACTACTAAAAAAAGAGTATCAAAAGTATCAAAAGTATCAAAAGTATCAGCTGTTAAATGAATGTACTCTCAAAAGAGCATAGCAACAAAATATTGGATTGGCAAAACAAGAATTACAAAATGTAACCCTGCTGACATTTATTTTTAATTTATTTAACAAAATTCGACTGATGTGTGACTAGTAGTATCTTGTTTAATCCTCTTACGATCTTAAGTACACTCGGATGATAAACATGAGGCCCTCGACTGGCAGGTTAGGTGTGTGCCACCGCGCAATCGCCTAAAGCGAAAGGCCCTGCCCCGTAGACTACCATGATAATGCCCTGAACGATGGGTCAGGTGAGTGCCACCACGCAATCGCATAAAGCGACAGGCCCCATCTCGTAGACTGATGAGTGAGTGTACCAGATTGGAATCAACAAGTCTCTAGTTGTCACATAAAAGCGATATTCATTCACTTGAGTGAATAAAATCTTAATATCACCGAACAATCCAATAGAAAAAAATCCCTACTGATGAATTATACATACTCGCTAGTATGCAATGAACTGACGAAATAATTTATCCAATTGCAGATCACGAGTTCGAAACACTCGCCACAAAAAAATATCTATCCAAGAAATACTATCCTTACTGAAAAATATCAAAAAGACCAAACTTCTGCCTAATAAAGCCAACCAATGGTGAGAACGTCGTATAACGGTGCCTGCCATATCATATGGTAACACCATATTCTAGCAAATGGAGCAAAAAATATCTAAGCCATGTCAAAAATAATCGTAGAACTCCTACTAGAAATATATACAAGTATGCCCAGTGTTCATGAAAAAATCATATCAGGAAAGTCATAACTCTTACAATACCTTCTTATTTCAGCTGTTAATATAATTCATAGATCGCCGATAATCCTCGTGTGTGTCACAAATTTCTCGATAGATCGACGAAAACATTGTATCACCCACTGAACTAACGATTGACTTCATATTCCAAGTGAATCTGATGTTGGATATCCTCTTCTTCAGGAACCGAATCCATCGCTCTGTGGTGCCATCACGTCTCCGTATTCGCCTAGCCCTACATGATGAATTCAATATTATCCATCACGGATATTGTCCAAACTCTTCCATAAAAGTTCAAAAATGTAGAGTACCCCATACTCTTCAAATATGTCACGCCACTGTCCTATACACTGTTCGGTTTGCATATGACAAAAGTTAATCTCCACAGCGGCTGAAATTCACTAGTAGAAAATAAATTATTTAGAAAAGTGTATTGATTTCTTAAACACCATGTATCTGTGTTCGTAACTGATATTTCATAATTGTTCATGAAAAGCAACTATAATGCTGCACGCGCCACTGTTCACTAAGTGCATATTCTTGTAACTGTTCACTTGCCAAAAAAGCAGTAATGTTGGACCGACCCCATGGTCGCCTTAAATATTCCGGTCTAAAATGCATTATCTAATATGCCGTAATACCATTGAAATATATCGAAGTCCATTTAAAGGTTCATAATAGCAGTGTATAATTGCTATGTGCTTGCACAATTGGACTGTCTAAACACAAGTCCAAACTTATTAAGTTTGACAGAATGTCGAAGTAATGTTCAGCTGCTTGCCTATCGCCTGTCTGAAAAATGTCGGCCACAGCACGACCTGTTCCGCCTCACTGTTCTCGTATAATGCGACGCTGTAAACTGGCCTCATTATATCACTTCGCTGTGCTGTTCTGTATTAAGAATGTAGCTCGAAATAATGTTCTCAATTCTATCACAAAGCTGCGTATTACTTTAATGAACTGTAACATTGGAAAAGCATTGCTGTTTCACATAACTATAGCCCCGAGGTTGAAAAGACATCTGCCCGAACACCGGCTCTCTTTCACTTCCACGGCTTGTGTAAGCCTTGCTAACTAATTCTCGCACTGCACACCGTGCTCCGCTCAGCTTTACTGACTGACCTACTTTCGTTCCCCCTGGCGCACGTTGCTATCAGCTTGACTGGCTGGACTAATACTGCTGTTCTCAGACTGTGCGATAAGCTCCGCTCGGCTCTATCACGTGACCTTCCCCTTCCTTCTGCGGTCATACGTCACAACTATAATCTCGGCCACAATTATATCGGCAAATAAGTTATAACATAACTTAAGGAGTTATCTGCCTTTCTTCAAGTTATCACCATAGATTTCTTGATATTTCCTTCTCTTCTGAGATTATATAATGTTTTATTCCATATAGATCTTTATAATAATCCAATATTCCTCCCATCGTTCCATCTGCTTGACTGGTAGTGCCTCCTTCATCCTTGGCCTCCTACGTCATTTCCTACCATTCTTCTCGACTCGATCTGAGCGCTATCTTTTCTTCTTTTCCCATAAATCTCAACTATGGCTCGATCACAACTGGCGTAGCCGATAGCCTCAACTATGTATCGGATACAGTATAGCCATTGGTTTTCATCGTAAATACAGCAGAATGTTTACGATCTCATACAGTTCGTCCTCCGCTAACCTGTTGGTGTTTATGGTCCAACAATACACCTGTGTTTTCAAATTTCTTCACGATTAACTCTATAACGCTCCTCGGAGGACACACAGCACTTTGAAAGTATTAACGAACTTTTTGAGTAAAACGTAATTGTGATGGCTGTACTAAAGTGAGCATTCGTAACTGGGGTAAAATTGGTAGGAAATGGTTGTGGCCTTAAATTAGGTAAAAATGGGAAACGACGGAAAAACATTTCTAGGATCACTGAGGTGGGAATCGAACCCACCTCCTTTCACGAGGCTGACCGTATCCGTCCTAGACATCAAACTATAATTATAGTTCTTAGCAGAGCCTGGAATCAAACCCACCTCTTCTCAAGAGGCTGACAGTATCCGTTTGAGCCGTCAGACCATAATTAAGGTTCTTAGCAGAGCCGAGATTCAAACCCGGACCTCACGGATGACGGCCAATAAGATTAGCCACTACACCGTGAGGTGTATTTTCAATACATGCCCTGATCTAATCACCACATCATACACTATAACTTGGTTGCTACAGCGCATGCATAATTATCCCAATATAGCGAGTACGAAGGTGCAGGGCCATTCCAGAGTATTTCCCAGGATGAGAATGCTGGTTTTGTGGCAACTATTCCCCTCCACTTCTCTGGCTGTTGTTCCTACCCCTCCTGAGTAGCGCTGCTCTATGTTACATCCGTAAGGACATAAGGTGTTGGATCATTTAAATGCAAGATATTGTTATTTAAATTTGGGGCTTGGGGCATTGTGATAAACGTCCCATGCATGTGGGTTATGTGTGGAATCTTTCTTATAACCTGTGTTTGTATGCTGGCACTACACTAAAATGTGTGCTTCTAATATGACTTAGTAATTGAGCCAGACCCTAACTCTGCATTCTCATAGAATGGCATTATGGGACGTTTGAATGTGCGATATAACCCACTTCCCTACTCAATTGTCCTCCCTAGGTCAAGTACACCTTGTTCTACCTCTCATGCTTGGATTAAGATCCTCCATGGAAAAGGTGGGAATTGGAACAATGCCGGTTGGACAAGAAGATATTACGATAAGTAAAATTATTTTCTGGAGATACGCAGCGGTACACTATGCCGACATATTTTATTCTTCAAGGCTTAAAATTATTAGCTGTGAACAAATTAACAATAAATTGGCCTATGCGAATGGTTAAACCTTTAGTGAGTACGAGAACCTGTTTCTCCTACATAAGCCCGTTGATTACGCTTAACCATAGACCACGGATGGTTACTCCTTGAATGTAAATTTAAGTACCTTACCCTCAGAATGCAACTTGACAAAATTTAATCAATACTGTCCAGCCCCGTGGCGACTTGGATAGCATGGTAGGCTCTTGGCCCGAAGGGTCCCGTGTTCAAATTCCGGCCGGATCACTGAATAGTTCAATCTCCTGGGATTAATTCCCAAGGCCGTTACACTGGGTGTGTGTACGACGTCCTCATCATCACTTTACCCTCATCACGGTGGCAGGTCACCCACGGGAGTCAAATAGAAAAAGCTGCAGTTTATCTCCCAGGAGGCCACACGACATTATAGATCTAATACCTACAAATTATCTTGATTTTCCACTATCTTATAACTTGGAATTAATCTTCCCAGTTTGGAATAGATAGGAACCCATCTTCTTGTTTTATAACTTAATAGCTAGGCAGCTACGAATCTACCCTGAGCTAAGAGAATCATATGTACATAAATCTGTATTAATACTGTGGAATTCTAATCATATGTATATACATCTATATTAATACTGTGAAATTATAATCATATGTACATAAATCTATAATACTGTGTAATTCTAATCATATGTACATAAATCTATATTAATACTGTGCAATTCTATAGCTACGAACCTACCTTAATCTGGTAGAATCGTATAGCTGGGTATCTATCTTGATCTGCTAAAATATACAGCTAGGAATCTATATTAAGCTGCTAGAATCGTATAGCAAGGATGTTTCTCGATCGTCCGGGATCTTGTAAGTACGAATTTACATCAATCTTCTAATATCTGATTTTCGAAGGGAAATGCCATGTCCTGTGGTTCGGATTCCACGTAAAAAAGAGGTCCCGTGGCTCATGATCGCATGATTAACGGTCACGTAAAACTACAAGCTTCCTTCCTTTCTAATATCTGACAGTAAACAATTTTGATCCTCTGATACCTTATGGCTACGAATCTACATTGATTCGAGTAATCTTATAGCTCGAATTATGCACTAATTCTCAGTAACCTTACATCTAGGATTCTACACTGATTTTCGGTAAAATTACAACTAGGAATCTACATTGACCCTCAGTAATCTAATAACGAGGATTATGCAATGATTCTCAGTAATTTTACGGCTTGGAATCTACACTGATCTTCAGTAATGTTATGGCTAGGATTCTACACTGATAATCAGTGATCTTATGGGTAGGAATCTATACTGATCCTCAGTAATCTTATGACTACGGATATTCATTGATCCTCAGTAATTTTGTCTAGGCATCTACACTGATACTCAGTAAACCCTATAGCTAGGAATCTACATTCTTTCTCTGACATCTTATAGATATGAGTCTAAATTGATCCTCATTAATCTTACAGCTAGGAATATACATTTATCCTCAGTGATCTTATGGCTGGAAAACTACGTTGATCCTCGGTAATTCTATAGCAAGAAATCTACATTGATTCACCGTTATCTTATAGCTACGAACCTACATTGATCCACTAATATCTTGTAGTTTGGAATTCACATTGATCCTCGATTATTTTATAGCTGGGAGTCTACACTTATCTTCAGTAATCTTACCGCTAGGTATCTACATCAATAATTAGTAAACCTATAGCATACAATCTACATTGCTCGTCAATCATCTTATAGCTAGGAATCTACGAGTATATTGACATTCAGTAATCTTAAATCAAGTAATTATACAAAAGGTCCTCAGTAATAGTATGGTTAGGAATCTACATCGAGCCTACGATACCCTTATGACTACGAATCTACACCGATACTCAGTACTATTGTAGCTAGGAATCTACACTGATCCTCAATATTTTTTAAACCAGGAATGCACATTATTCAGCGACAATATTTTAGTCAGGAATCTCCCCTGTTCAGTTGGAATCCTATACATAGCTATCTAGGATTGCGCTTTGATCCTTTGATATCTTATAGCCAAGAATCCTCATTGATCTTCAGTTATCCTATATCAAGGAATGTACATTGTTCTTCAGTTGACTGACTGCGTGGCTCAGTGGTAACGTTCTCACTTGCTGGGCCCAAGGTTGCAGGTTCGTATCCTGGCGCAGTCACTGGCATTTGAGGGCGCGCAAATGCGAGGGAGCTGTGTCAGTAAATTAACTGGCACGTTAAAGACCCCTTCGGGGCAGAATTATGGCACCCTGACGTCCCTAAATGCCAGAGTAGTTAAGAGGGACGTAAAACCAATAACATTATTATTATCTTCTTCAGTTATTTTATAGCTAGGAATCTACCGTGATACTCAGTAATCATATAGCTAGGATTATGCACCGATTCTCAGTAATCTTACGGCTTGGAATCTACACTGATCTTTAGTAATGTTATGGCTAGGATTCTATACTGATCATCAGTGATCTTATGGGTAGGAATCTATACTAACCTTCAGTAATCTAATGGCTACGGATATACATTGGTCCACAGTAATTTCCAGTCTAGGCATCTATATTGATACTCAGTAAACCCTATAGCTAGGAATCTACTTTCTTCCTCTGATATGTTATAGGTAGAAGTCTAAATTGATCCTCATTAATCTTACAGCTAGGAATGTACATTTATCCTCAATAAACTTGTTGTTGTTGTTGTTGTTGTAGTTGTTTGAGTCTTCAGTCTTATGACTGGTTTGATGCAGCACTCCATTTCTCCCTGTCCTGAGCTAATCGTTTCATCTCTACATAGCTAACACACCATACATCCGAGGCAATCTGTTTAATATATTCTAACCTTGGCCTACCCCTACAGTTCTTGTCCTCGACCCTTCCTTCCATAACTAAGCTTGCTATTCCTGGGTGTCTTAGTATGTGTCATACCAAAGCTATCTCTTCACTTCATTAGCAGACGCCAGAAACATCTCTCCTCTCCCACTCGTCTTAGTACCTCTTCGTTTGTAACCCTATCTACCGATCTGATCTTCATCAATCTCCTGTAACACCATATTTCAAACGCTTCAATTCTCCGGAATTGCTTTCTTTGCCAGCGCCAACCTACTTTTTATATCCTCTTTGATTCGTCCATCACTGGTTATTTTGCTTCCTAAGCAACAGAAGTCTCCTTCGTCCTTCAGTTTTTCACCTGCCAATTTTATGTCCATAGAGGTTTCTAATTTATTTCGGCACCATGCAATATTTTTGTTCTGCATTTATTAATTTTCATCATGAATTCTTTCCTCAAGACGGAGTCCATACCATTCAAAAACTTATTCAAATCCTCAGGCGTGTCGGCCAAGATTACGATGTCATCAGCAAATCACAAGTTGAAATTATTTCTCCTTGAATCTTCACTCCCACTTTGATTTTTTCTCTAATTTCCTTCATTGCTTGTTCAATGTAAAGATTGAAAAGTATGGGTGATAAGTTGCAGCCTTGCCTTACACCTTTCTGAATACCAGCTTCTCTCTCATGTCCTTCAGCTCTAATGACTGCTGTATGGTTTCTGTATAGATTTTAGATCACCCTCTTATCCTTGTACTTTATTCCAATCATTTTCAAAATGTCAAACAATTTAGCCCAATCAGCGTTATCAAATGCCTTCTCTAAATCTACAAATGCCATGAAAGTTCTCTTATCTTTTCTTATTCTACCTTCCAAAATCAGCCCAAGACTGAGTACAGCTTCCCTCGTTCCTACATTTCTGCTGAAACCAAACTGGTCTTCACCCATCTCCGCTTCTATCTTGCTTTCCATCCTCTTGTAAATTATTCTAGACAGGATCTTTGAAGCATGAGTAATCATGCTGATTGTACGGTAATGTTCACATCTGTCAGCTCCTACTTTCTTCGGTATAGGGATGATAACATTCTTCTTGAAATCAGAGGGTACCTCACCGGTCTCATAAATCCTACACACCAAGTGAAATAACCTGATCAGACCATCATCACCTATGCAGCGTAGAAAATCAATCGATATATCATCTATGCCTGGTGCTTTGTTCCTGCTTAAATCTTCCAATGCTCTGTCAAATTCTGATCTCAATATTAAATCTCCATTCACTTCCTCATCAATTTCCTCTTCCCTTTCCATTACATGATTCTCAATCTTCTTTCCCTTATACAAACACTCTATGTAAGCTTTCCATCTCTCAACCTTTTCTTCCCTATCTGTTAGAGGCTTTCCATCTATGTCCTTAATATTATATCACTTAGTCTTCTTTTCCCAAAAAGTATTCTTAATCCTTCGATAAGCTGTGTCTACTTCTCCTAATTTCAGACAATTATCTATACCTGCGCATTTCTCTTTCAACCATTCTTCTTTCGCTTTCTTGCACTTCTTGTTAACCTCATTTCTCAGACGTCTGTATTCTGCTTTCCCCTTTTTATCTCTTATATTATCGTGTTTCCGGTTGCATCCATTAATTCTAGTATATCCTGAGTATCCACGGTTTTCTACCTATTCTTTCTTTCCTACCAATGTTTTGTTCTGCGGATTTTGATATTTAATTCTTCAAAAGAGCCCATTCGTATGAAATTGAAGTTTGTTTAGGGTTTTTTCGTTAGTCCTTCCTTTATACTTTTCTTGAATCTTTCGTTGACATCCTTCTCTTTCAGTCTGTCTATTGCCCACCGTTTTGGCATTTGACTTTCCTTCAGTTTTTTCAACTTTAATCGGCATTTCATAACAACCAGATTGTGGTCAGAGTTTATGTCTGCACCGGGAAGTGTTTTACAATCCAAAATCTGGCTTCGAAATCTCTGCTTGACCATAATGAAGTCGAATTGGTAACACCCTGTCTCCTGGTCTCATCCATGTGTATATTCTTCTATTGTGGTTATTGAATAACGTGTTAGCAATGACCAATCTTATGGTTGGGAACCTACGTCGATCCTCGGTAATTCTATAGCTAGGAATCTACATTGATTCACTGATATCTTATAGCTACGAACCTACATTGATCCTCAGTAGTACTATGGATAAGAACGTAAAAAAAAACTCAGAAATCATAAGGCTAGGACTCTACATTTATCCACTGATATCTTGTAGCTGGGAATCTACATAGATCCTGGGTTATTTTATAGCTAAGAATTTACACTTATCTTCAGTAAGCTTATCACTAGGGCAGTACATCGATCCTAAGTAAACCTATAGCTTACAATCTACATAGATCGTCAATCATCTTGTTGTTTGAGTCTTCAGTCTCTTGACTGGTTTGATGCAGCTCTCCATTTCCCCCTGTCCTGAGCTAATCGTTTCATCTCTACATGGCTATCACACCCTACATCCATGGCAATCTGTTAAACATATTCTAACCTTGGTCTACCCCTACAGTTCTTGTCCTTGACCCTTCCTTCCACAACTAAGCTTGCTATCCCTGGGTGTCTTAGTATGTGTCCTACTAACCTATCTCTTCTCTTCATTAGCAGTCGCCAGAAACATCTCTCCTCTCCCACTCGTCTCACTACCACTTCGTTTGTAACCCTATATATCCATCTGATCTTCATCATTCTCCTGTAACAACACATTTCAAATGCTTCAATTCTCCTTTTTTCTGCTGCACCAATAGTCCTAGTTTCACTTCCATAGAGCGCCACAAAGGCTTTGAAAAATGACTTCCTAATACTTAAATCTATATTCGATGTCAACAGATTCCTTTTTTGCAGAAATGCTTTCCTTTCCTGAGCCAAACTACTTTTAATATCCTCTTTGCTTCGTCCATCACTGGTTATTTTGCTTTCTTAGTAACATAAGTCTCCTACTTCCTTCAGATTTTCACCTGCCAATTTGATGTCCATAGAGGTTTCTGATTTATTTCGGCTGCATTCCAGTATTTTTGTTTTACATTTATTAATTTTCATCATGAATTCTTTCCTCAAGACGGAGTCCATACCATTCAAAACCTCATTCAAATCCTCAGGCGTGTCGGCCAAGATGACGATGTCATCAGCAAATCTCAGAGTAGATTTTTTTTCTCCTTGAATCTTCACTTCCACTTTAAATTTTTCTCCAATTTCCTTCATTGCTTATTCAATGTAAAGATTGAAAAGTATGGGTTATAAGTTGCAGCCTTGCCTTACACCTTTCTGAATACCAGCTTCTCTCTCATGTCCTTCAGCTCGAATGACTGCTGTGTGGTTTCTGTATAGATTGTATATCACCCTCCTATCCCAGTACTTTATTCCAATCGATTTCAGAATGTCAAACAATTTAGTCCAATCAACGTTATCAAAAGCCTTTTCTAAGTCTACAAATGCCATGAACGTTCTGTTATCTTTCCTTATTCTACCTTCCAAAATCAGCCTAAGACTTAGTACAGCTTCCCTTGTTCCTACATTTCTCCTGAAACCAAACTGGTCTTCACTCAACTCCGTTTCTATCTGGCTTTCCATCCTCTTGTAAATTATTGTAGACAGGATCTTTGAAGCATGAGTAATCAAGCCGATTGTACGGTAATCTTCACATCTGTCAGCTCCCACTTTCTTTGGTATAGAGATGATAACATTCTTCTTGAAATCAGGGGGTACCTCACATTTCTCATAAATCCTACACACCAAGTGAAATAACCTGATCAGACCTTCATCTCCTATGCAGCGTAGAAACTCAATCGGTATATAATCTATGCCTGGTGCTTTGTTCCTGCTTAAGTCCTCCAATGCTCTGTCAAATTCTGATCTCAATATTAAATCTCCTTTTGCATTCTCATCAATTTCTTCCTCCCTTTCCATTACTTGATTCTCAATCTCCTTTCCTCTATGTAAGCTTTCCATCTCTCAACCTTTTCTTCCCTATCTGTTAGAGGCTTTCCATTTGTGTCCTTAATATTACAGCACTTAGTCTTCTTTTCCCCAAAAGTATTCTTAATCCTTCGATAAGCTGTGTCTACTTTTCCTAATTTCAGACAATTTTCTATACCTGCACATTTCTCATTCAACCGTTCTTCTTTCGCTTCCTTGCACTTCTTGTTAACCTCATTTCTCAGACGTCTGTATTCTGCTTTCCCCTTTTCATCTCATACATTCTTGTGTCTCCGCCTTTCATCCATCAATTCTAGTATATCCTGAGTGATCCACGGTTTTCTACCTATCCTTTCTTCCCTACCAATGTTTTCTTCTGCGGATTTTGTTATTTCATTCTTCAAAAGTGCCCATTCGTCTGCAATTGAAGTTTGTTTAGAGTTTTTCATTAGTCCTTCCTCTATACTCTCCTTGAATCTTTCGTTTACATCCTTCACTTTCAGTCTGTCTATTGCCCACCTTTTGGGCTTTCGACTTTTCTTCAGTTTCTTCAACTTTAATCTGCATTTCATAACAACCAGATTGTGGTCAGAGTTTATGTCAGCAAAAGGATATGTTTCACAATCCAAAATCTGGCTTCGAAACCTCTGCCTGACCATAATGAAGTCGATTTGGTAACGCCCTGTATCTTCTGGTCTCATCCATGTGTATATTCTTCTATTGTGGTTAATGAATAAGGTGATAGCTATGACCAATCCATGCTCGGTGCAGAATTCCATCAGCCTGCTACTTCGATCATTCCTTTCACCTAATCCGAAATTTCCTACTATCTTCCCTTCTCTCCCTTTTCCTACCACAGCATTCCAGTCTCCCATTACTTTAACATTTTTATCAACCTTGATATACCTCAGAATTTTATCTATTTCTTCGTAGACCTTTTCAACGTCTTCATCATCAGCTTGACTGGTAGACATATAGACTTGTACCACTGTGGTGCACGTAGGTTTTGTATCGATTTTTGCTACAATAATCCGTTCACTATATTGCTCATAATATTCCACCCACTGTCCAAGTTTCCTACTCAATATGAGACCAACCACTGCTTGACCATTGTTTGATTTAGTGCTAATGACCCTATAGTTTCCTGACCAAAAGTCATGTTCTTCCTGCCAGCGCATTTCACTAATCCCAACCAAATCCAACCTCAACCTATCCATTTCCCTTTCTAAGTTTTCTAACCTTCCACTTCCTAGTAGACTTCTAACATTCCACGCTCCGATCCGTAGACTGTCAGATTTCCTCTTTGACACTTCTGTGATGTTAACCCCCTCTCGAGTAGTCCCCACCCGGAGATCCGAACGGGGGATTAGTTTACCTCCGGATTGGAATTTTACAAGGGAGGAGGCAATCATCACATGTAATTATGCATAGAGAGGTGCATATCCTCGGGAATAGCATTAAGGCTGTAGTTTCCCGTTGCTTTCAGCTTTCATCTTATAGCTAGAATTCTATATTGACATTCAGAATCTTAAACCTAGTAATTATACAATGGATCTTCAGTAATCGTATGGCTAGGAATCTATATATTCAACCAATGATACCCTTATGATTAGGTATGTACACTGATCCTCAGTCATATTATATCTAGGAATCTACACTGATCCTCAGTATTCTTTTAGCCAGGAATGTACATTGTGTTGATAATATCTTTTAGTCAGGAATCTCCAGTGATAAAATGGGATACTATACATAGCTATATAGGATTCTGCTTTGATCCTTTGATATCTCATAGCTAAGAAACTATATTGATCCTCAGTTATCCTATATTTAGGAATGTACATTGAACTTCAGTAATTCTATAGCTAAGAATGTACATTGATCTTCAGTACTTTTATAGCTAGGAATCTACCGTGATACTCAGTAATCTTATAGGCAGGAATAAACACGGGATTTCAGTAATCTAATCACTAGGAATCTACATCCATCATTCGTAATCTTAAAGCTAGCAATATACACTGGTCTTCACTAATATTATAGCTGGGAATCTACACTAATCCTCATTAATCGTATACAATATAAATTGGCACTACCTTACAGGTAGGAATCTACACTGATTTTCAGTAAACTTACAACTAGGCGTCTACTTTGATCCTAAGTAATCTTATAGCTAGGAATCTACATTGATCCTCGATTAACTCGTATCTAGAAATCCACATTAATTCTCAGTAATCTTACGGCTTGGAATCTACACTGATCTTCAGTAAAGTTATGCCTAGGAATCTACATATACACTGATAATCAGTGATCTTATGGGTAGGAATCTATACTGATCCTCAGTAATCTTATGATTACGGATATTCATTGATCCTCAGTAATTTTGTCTAGGCATTTACATTGATACTCAGTAGACCCTATAGCTAAGAATCTACGTTCTTCCTCTGACATCTTATAGCTAGGAGTCTAAATTGATCCTCTAATTTTACAGCTAGGAATATATATATTTATTCTCAGTGATCTTATGGCTGGGAAACTACGTTGATCCTCGGTAATTCTATAGCTAGAAATCTCCATTGATTTACTGATATCTTATAGCTACGAACCAACGTAAAAATCTCAGAAATCTTAAAGCTAGGAATCTACATTTATCCGCCAATATCTTGTAGCTGGGAATCTACATAGATTCTGGCTTATTTTATAGCTAGGAGTCTACACTTCTTCAGTAATCTTATCACTAGGTATCTACAGTACATCGATCCTCAGTAAACCTATAGCTTACAATATCGATAGATCGTCAATCATCTTATAGCTAGGAATCTATATTGACATTCAGAATCTTAAACCTTGTAATTATACAATGGATCTTCAGTAATCGAATGGCTAGGAATCTATATATTCAACCTATGGTACCCTTATGATTAGGAATGTACACTGATCCTCTGTAATATTATATCTAGGAATCTACACTGATCCTCAGTATTTTTTTTAGCCAGGAATGTGCATTGTTTAGAAAATATCTTTTAGTCAGAAATCTCCAGTGAACAACTGGGATACTATACATAGCTATATAGGATTCTGCTTTGATCCTTTGATATCTCATAGCTAGGAATCTATATCGATCCTCAGTTATCCCATATTTAGGAATGTACATTGATCTTCAGTAATTCTATAGCTAAGAATGTACATTGATCTTCAGTACTTTTATAGCTAGGAATCTACCTTGATAGTAAACTTATAGGCAGGAAAAAACACGGGATTTCAGTAATCTAATCGGTAGGAATCTACATACATCCTTCGTAATCTTAATGCTTGCAATCCACACTGGTCTTCACTAATACGGTATTATAGCTGGGGATCTACACTAATCCTCATTAATCTTATACATATAAATTGGCACTACCTTACAGTCAGGAATCTACACTGATTTTCAGTAAACTTACAATTAGGAGTCTACTTTGATCCTAAGTAATCTTATAGCTAGGAATCTACATTGATCCTCAGTTAACTTACATCTAGGAATCTACATTGATCCTCAGTAATCTTACGGGCTTGAAATCTACACTGATCTTCAGTAATGTTATGGGTAGGAATCTATACTGATCCTCAGTAATCTTATGATTACGGATATTCATTGATCCTTAGTAATTTTGTCTAGGGATCTACATTGAAACTCAATAAACCCTATAGCTTGGAATCTACATTCTTCGTCTGACATCTTATAGCTGCGAGTCTAAATATTGATTCTGTAATCTTACAGCTAGGAATATACATTTATTCCCAGTGATCTTATGGCTGGGAAACTACGTTGATCCACTGTAATTATATAGCTAGAAATCTACATTGATTCACTGATATCTTATAGCTACGAACCTACATTGATCCTTAGTAGTACTATGGATAAGAACGTAAAAAATCTCAGATATCATAAAGCTAGGATTCTACATTGTTCCGCTAATAACTCGTAGCTGGGAATCTACATAGATCCTGGGTTGTTTTATAGCTACGAGTCTACACTTATCTTTAGTAATCTTATTACTAGTTATCTACAGTACATCGATCCTCAGTAAACCTATAGCTTACAATCTACATAGATCGTCAATAATCTTATAGCTAGGAATCTATATTGACATTCAGAATCTTAAACCTAGTAATTATACAATGGATCATCAATAATTGTATGGCTAAGAATCTATACATCGAACCTATGATACCCTTATGATTAGGAATGTACACTTATCCTCAGTAATATTATATTTAGGAATCAACACTGATCCTCAGTAATTTTTTAGCCAGGAATGTAAATTGTTTAGATAATATCTTTTAGTCAGGAATCTCCAGTGATCGACTGGGATACTATACATAGCTGTATAGGGTTCTGCGTTGATCCTTTGATATCTCATAGCTAAGAAACTATATTGATCCTCAGTTATCCTATATTTAGGAATGTACATTCATCTTCAGTAATTCTATAGCTAAGAATGTACATTGATCTTCAGTACTTTTATAGCTAGGAATCTACCGTGATACTCAGTAATCTTATAGGCAGTAGTAAACACGATATTTCAGTAATCAAATCCTAGCAATCCACACTGGTCTTCACTAATATTATAGCTGGGGATCTACACTAATCCTCATTAATCTTATACATATAAATTGGCACTATCTTACAGGCGGGAATCTACACTGATTTTCAGTAAACTTACAACTAGGAGTCTACTTTGATCCTCAGTAATCTTATAGCTAGGAATCTACATTGATCCTCAGTTAACTTATATCTAGGAATCTACATTAATCCTCAGTAATCTTACGGCTTGGAATCTACACTGATCTTCATTAATGTTATGCCTAGGAATCTATACTGATCATCAGTGATATTATGGGTAGGAATCTATACTAACCTTCAGTAATCTTATGGCTGCGGACATACATTGATCCTCAGTTATTTTATGTCTAGGCATCTACATTGATTCTCAGTTACCGTATAGCTAGGAATCGACATTCCTCCTGTGATATCTTATAGCTAGGGGTCTAAATTGATCCTCATTAATCTTACATTTATCCTCATTGATCTTATGGCTAGGAATCTATGTTTATTCTCAGTAATTCTATAGCTAGGAAGCTACATTGACCCACTGATATCATATAGGTACGAATCTACAGTGATCCTCAGTAATACAATGTCTAGAGTTCTATACTGATCTTCAGTAATCTTATCGATAGAAATATGCATTCATTCTCGGTAATCTTTTTGCTAACAAGTAGTTCCATGAAGAACTATACAGCCTATTTTCATATATCCTACTCATGTTAATTGCCTCTATCAACATACAAAATTTCAGTTTAGTTGTTGTAATAGATTCGTAGATATTGAGAACCGCCTAAATATTTCAGCTGGTCGCCATGATGGATATTTATTTATGTACTTTTACATGAAAATGATTGTGTACGTGTGGTATTCAAACTTCAATCGCATGATTAGGACACAAGAAGTAAAAACGAGATTTTAAAATTTCGCACAGCTGCCATGTTGTGGTTATGGAAACAATTGAAATAAATTAGATGCCAGTGGATTAACACTTGTATAAGCATTTAACGTACAACGTTTCACTGCACTCGGATAGTTAAATTGCGAGAGCGTCCATTTGAATATGTATACTTCGCATCACCACCATGTTGGATTTGTGCTCGCCAGGTTACTGAAAGTCCTATAGGTGAACTTATGTTCCTAGCCTCTATGGACATTTAAAAATCAGTTTGATTGCTCTAATAGATTCGTAGATATTGAGAACCGTCTAAATATTTCTGATGGTCGCCATTTTGGATTGTTATATGCATAGGCCATAGAGTTATGTACCATTAAAGGAAAATTATTTCATAGCTTCATTATTCAAACTTTCACTTCGATCGCATGATTACGACACAGGATATAAAAACTTAATTTTAACATTTCGCACAGCCGCCATCTTGAAGTTATATAAACAATTGAACTAAAGTAGATGCCAGTGCATTACAATATGTATAATAATTTACTGGACGACATTTCTCTGCGCTCAGATGGTTAAATCACGAGAAAAGTCTATTAAAATGTTTCAACCTCGCTTGGCCGCCGTGTTCGTTTTTTACCTTAAAGGTTTTTGAAACTTACATATATAAACTCGTTGTATTGTCCTTTACCACCGTACAAAATTTCAGGTTGATACCAGTAATAATTTCGGAGATATAGAATGGCAGGGAAATATTTCGCACAGCCGCCATTTTGGACTTATGTAAACAATTGAACTAAATTAGAAGCCAGTGCATTACAATGTGTATAAATATTTCCTGTACCAAGTTTTATTACGTTTGGATGGTTAAGGCGCGAGAAAATTCTATTTAAAAATCTCAACTTCGCTTGGACGCCATGTTGGTTTTGTAGTTACCAGGTATTTGAAAGTATCATCGGTGACCGTCTAGTAGTGCCCTTTATCACCGTCCAAAATGTCAGGGTGATATCGGTAATAGTTTCGGAGATATTGAAAGCTGGTGAAATATTTCGCACAGCCGCCAGGTTGGATTGGTGAGACGTAATAAAATTTGAAGGGCACGGTCGGGGTCGGCTGAAATGTTGCTATGACGTTACCGAGTTTCATTGAAATCGCTCCAGCCGTTTAGAATTTATTAGGGACACACACACACACACACATCACACACACACACACACACACACACACACACGGTCAAAAGGTGATCTCATAAGCCTATTTTTCATAAAATGAAAATAGGCTAAAATCTACATTTCCTTCAGTAATCATATGACTAGCATTCTACACTGATCTTAGCTATATTATAGTTGAGAATCTACATTGTTGCTTGTAAATTTTACACTAGGAATCTCCAGTGATCTTTAACAATCTTACAGCTATTAATCGACAGTAAATTGATTTTCAGCAATTTTATTGCTAGGAATCTACATTGATCCTCGGTAAACCCATATCTAGGAATATGCACTGATTCTTAGTAACATTACCGCCTTGAATCTATACTGATCTTCAGTAATCTCATGGCTAAGAATCTACACTGATCCTCAGTAATCATAGAGCTAGGGATCTAGATTGATCCTCATTGATATTACAACTAGGAATCTGCACTTATCTTCGGTAATCTTACATCTAGGAATCTACATTGATCCTCAGTCATCCTATAGCTAGGAATCTACATTCATCCTCAGAAATCTTATAGCTAGGAATCCACATTGATCCTCAGTCACCCAATAGATAAGAATCCACACTGATCCTCAGTAATCCTATAGCTAGGATTATGCACTGATTCTTAGTAATCTTATGGCTTGGAATCTATACTGATCATCAGTAATGTTATGGGTAGTATACTGATCATCAGTTATCTTAAGGCTACGATTCTATACTGATCATCAGTAATATTAAGGCTACGACCCTATAGTGATCATCAGTGATCTTATGGCTAGGAATCTATACTGTTCATCAGTGATCTTATGGCTAGGAATATATACTGAACATCAGTCACCTTATGGCTAGGAATCTATACTGCTCATCAGTAATGTTATGGGTAGTATACTGATCATCAGTTATCTTAAGGCTACGATTCTATACTGATCATCAGTAATATTAAAGCTACGATTCTATAGTGATCATCAGTGATCTTATGGCTAGGAATCTATACTGATCATCAGTCACCTTATGGCTAGGAATCCATACTGCTCATCTGTGATCTCATGGCTAGGGATCTATACTGATCCTCAGTGACCATATGGCTAGGGATCTATACTGATCCTCAGTATTAATATGACTGCGGATCTACATTGATCTTCAGCAATTTTATGTCTAGGCTTATAATTATACATCGATTCTTACGATAGTACTCCTACAGCTAATAATCAACGTTCTTCCTCTGAGATATATAGGATTCTATATTGATCCTCATTAATCTTACAACTAGGAATATACATTTATCCTCAGTGATCTTATTTCTGTGGATCTACATAGATCTTCATTAATTTTATGTGTAGACATCTACATTGATTCTCACAATCAGTATTCCTATTAGCTAGGAATAAACATTGATCTACCGATATGAATTAGCTAGGAATTTCAGTAATTTTATAGCCAAGAATCTACATTGATCTACTTTATATTATATTAAGGAATCTATATTGATGCTCAGTAATCGTATGGCTCGTAATCTACACTCATCCTCAGTAGCCTTACGGCTAGGAAACTACACTGATCGTCAGTAATCTTCTGGCAAGGAATCTAAACGGATCCTCAGTAATCTTATGGCTAGGAACTAAATTGATCCTCAGTAACCTTATGGCTAGGAATATACATTGATCCTCAGTAATCTGATGGCTAAAAATCTATACTGATCATCAGTGATCTTATGGCTAGGAATCTGTACTAATCAACAGCGATCTTATGGCTAGGAATCTTTGCTGATCCTCAGTTATCTTATGGCTAGGAATCTATACTGATCCTTGGTATTCATATGACGGCGGATCTACATTGATCTTCTGTAATTTTATGTCCAGGCATATACTTACACATTGATTCTCACTACTCCAATAGCTAGGAATCTACATTCTTCCTCTGATATACCGTATATATAAATATATATATATATATATATATATATATATATTTAGGAATCTATATTGATCCTTATTAATCTTACAACTAGGAATATATATTTATCCTCAGTGATCGTATGTCTACGGATCTACATCGAACTTCAAAATTTTTATGTCTAGACATCTACATTAATTCTCAGTATTCCTATTAGCTAGGAATATACTTTTATCCACCGATATGTATTAGCAACATTGATTTTCAGTAATTTTATGGCCAGGAATCTACATTGATCTACTGTATCCTATGCCTAGAAATCTTCATTGATGCTCAGTAATTGTATGGCTAGGAATATACACTGATCCTCAGTAATCTTATGACTAGGAATCTTCACTGATTCTGAGTCAACTTATGTCAAGGAATCTACCCAGATCCTCAGCAATCTTAGCGCTAGGATCTACTTTGATCCTCAGTAATCTTATGGCTAGGAATATACATTGATCCTCAGTAATCTGATGGCTAGGAATCTATACTGATCCTCAGTAATCTTATGGCTTGGAATCTACATTGATCCTCAGTAATCTTATGGCTAGGAATCTACATTGATCCTCAGTAATATTATGGCTAGGAATCTACTTTGATCCGCATGATTCTTATGGCTAGGAATCTACACTGAACCTCAATTGTAAAAAGGGACGTAAAACCAATAACATTACCATGATCCTCAGTAATCCTAAAGCTACGAATCTACACTGATCATCAGTAATATTATGACTAAGAATCTATATGGATCCTTAAAAATGCTATGGCTAGGAATATTATAGCTAGGAATCTACATGGCTTCTCAATAATCTTATAGCTATGAATCCACATGGCTTCTCAATAATCCTATAGCTAGGAATCTACATGGCTTCTCACATGGCTTGTCAATAATCATATAGCTAGGAATCTACATGGCTTCTCAAATATCTTACAGCTGGGAATCTACATGACTTCTCAATAATCTTCTAGCTAAGAATCTACATGGCATCTCAAAAATCCTATAGCTACGAATCTATATGGCTTCTCAATAATCTTATAGAAGGAATCTACACGGCTTCAATACAATCTTATAGCTAGGAATCTACATGGCTTCTCAAAAATCTTATAGCTAGGAATCTACGTGGCTTCTCAATAATCTTATGTATGACTCTACATGGCTTTTCAATTGTAATGAAGAAGCTATGATCCTGTGATATCTTACTGTACAGTTAGGAATCTACATTGATCCTCTGATCTTATGTTGTGTTGGAAGCCAATTTTCAGTGTTGCCTTAGTAATTCAAATTAATGCTTTTCAGTCGGTCAACAGGATTGTACCCAATTGTAATGGGTGCTTTCCTAAACCTGAAAGAAATGTACATGATGACAATGGATGACGAGTGTCAATCGTCAAGCGATCATCATCAGATCCGATACACTTAGGCTATTAAATCTATGTCTACAAGCATGGGGGTGATGGTATTTACAATATATACACCTATGTACAGTAATTACAGCAGTTATTGTAATCGTCCGCATCTTGTCAAGATTTGTTAGTTATATGTGATTCTTGTTGAGATATTGTTAGTCGTTACTAACCTTCAAGTTTGCATGTTTAGTGTGATATCTGTGACTGATAATAAGTAAGTGAATGGTCAGGTTGGAATTGAATATGAACTTGGCTTATTGTTTGAGCGATGTGGAATCCGTTCTCGTGCAACTGCTCTCACTTCCACTGTTTGCACTGAAGTGGAAGGAATTTCCTTATGCAGGCTGCTACCACGTTATCTCTTTTCCCTCCTTGGGCTTTTCTCACATCCCTACCTGTCTATGTTTAAATATCCTTGGCAAAAGGAGAGTTATGGCAATGCCTTACCCGTATACTGTTTTAAAGTGCAATTAGTGCCGCTTTTGATATTGGACTGCTTATACGCAAAGGTGATGTTGTATGTGAAAATGTCTTTAGTGAGCAGTGCATATTCCACTTAGTTTAGTCATTTTATTGAAATCCACCATCCACAGTTTGGAGACTTAAGACAGCATTATGAGATCTGTGAAAAAAATAATGTTTTACGGTATCGTAATTACCGAAGCAAACGGTTTGTGACAATCTTGACGGAAGATGTAACAATATACTCAAACAATTTGTGAGTGTTTTTCTTCCTACTCTACCGATAGCGTTACCCATGTTCCTCTGATATGCAACGTTCTACAAGGGAATGAATCATGACACTATAAAATTTTGACGAAATTTTTATATTCTAAGTATGCTTTCGCATAGTTTGGAGCGATCGAGTCCAAGGGTGTCGCTTGTCAGTATGGTCCAACAGATGGTGTTTTTTTTTAGATTCTACTTCCTAGTTTATTACTTGTTTGTGACCATCATGGCGAATCAGTGAAGAGAGTACGAAATACACAAGAGAAAACAAATGCTAAATGTGTCAACCTTCTGTTTATACTGTGACATTTCAACAGCTAAGCACATTATGCTTACATGTTTCTACGTCCACAGAGAAAACCTTTGCTATTTGACAATGTGATTCATTAACATCACTTTTATTCAGTATTTTAGGATATTTACATAAAGTGGGACCTGAAATGTAATGAAGGTAGTTATTAGTGCACTGATTAAAAGAACACACCAAGTAATGAGTTACGTAGACGAGTCATCTTGGCAATGGAAGTACCGTACTTAAAACGAGACTTGTAATAATTAAAATAGGATTATACAAGGCATGAAACGAGAATGGGAATTAGTATTTGATTATTGTATTTCTTTTAAATTATCCTGAAAGCTACATGCACAGTCGCCAATACAGGCAATGAGCGTCCTCTGGAATGTATGACTGCCTGCAACTCGTATTAGTGGGAGGATAGGACATGTTGCCGAGTTGATGTTCTATTTCGTTATCCTCGTACGACCACAGGACACGGATTGCTACGTCTCTTGGCCTCGGACATAATATGTCCGTCCAGTTACCACATTAGCACAGGTGTCATAAAGTGTGCATTACGTTATGTCCAGTGGTAGTGTTATAGTGTTGTGAAGTACCTATGAACGTGAAAGCTCAATCATCCTAGGCTGTAGGTGTGCGTGCTAAATTGTGAGTTCTGCCGGAAGCCTCTGATATCAAGAGTTCGACATTCGGTAGGGTAAAGTATTTTTATATTTATTTTCATTCTTATACTGACGTATTATGAGAAGTCACATAATATCCTTTGTCTCATCATGTCATTATTGACAGTGAGTGGGCTTATTTGTGGCCCTGTAGAGGGTCATTGAGTGTTCCTCCCAGTTAGTGAGCACCGCTGTTGTGCACAACCTCTTCCAAGCATGTGGTCATGGAATTGATTAGGGCAGAAGCATACGTATTGTCGCCACGTGCTATCTCGTCCCAGACTGAACTCTTATGAGTTTGTCATCAACTCTCCATTCTGGATAGAGTAGATAGCATTGAACGTTGTTGAACTGTAAGAGCCAGGTCAACACCTTGGAATCCTGGCGTTCATAGCCCCGTATACTTAAGTGTCAGTTTGAATACTGAAGTGTTACAAGCCGTTTTTCAGTGTTCCCTATTATCTATAAAGTTATCTCTTAACATAATTGATTTTCAGTCAGTCAACACGAGTGGGCACAATTAGATTGGGCGGGGAGTAACACATATTTTATTATTATCCCTACCTGAAAGAAATATTACATGAATTATTCATACACATAATTGACACACTTTTAGAACAAAAGCAATTCTATAGTCACTTTGAATGTTGTTGTATCTGTAGAAGTGTGTTGACCTGTAATCATGGGACATGCTGCAATAAAAACTAGTACTAGAGGGATTTCCATTTTCCACGGATTCCCTGTAAGGCTGACGATTCAGCTAAGGCACAGTGTCGACAACACTGCCCTCATATGAAGCCTCACCTCCACATCTGCCTTAGGCTAGAAAGAAAGTACGTTACCTTGTATGTATTATTGGGTCAAGTACTCTGGGACTTCCAATGAGAAGCCTAGGAAATTCCTGGGGAAATCAACTCGCATGCTGGCCACCAAACGTTACCCTAATTCAAGATCGAACTATTCTTCTGTCATGGTACATGTTTTAGCAGACACAATGGTAGACACTCGTGGGCGTGCATGAGGTATTTATAATTATTATAATAATAATAATGTTATGTCCCTTTTAACTGATGTGGCTGTAGGGACGTCGGTGCAGGAATTATGCCCTAGAGAGGATTCATAACGTGTCGATAAATTTACCGACACGAGGTTGTCACAATTAAAACCCTTAAATGCAATCAGACTGAGCCGGGATAGAACCAGCTATAGTGGGGTTGGAAGAACAACGCTTAACTGACTGCGCCACTCAGCGCGACTAAGAAACGTGAGACCCAAGCAAATAGAGGTTATCATAAACCTTGGACACGATGTCAAGTGACACACTGCCTTGCAATAGAACTATCAGCCACCGCATAAGTGCAAGTTTTACTCATAGATAGCCAGATACGAAACGGTCAAATATTAAATAAAATGATATATAGAAAAGCTTCGAAATGCTATCTTTGTTTGTCATATTCTGCTAACTTACCAAACGTAATATTTTACGACCGAACTGTTCTTGTGTGCTGCATGAATGTATTTCCTTATTTCATGTTCCAGTCCGACCACCTCCAGATTATCATAGTTCATTTTACACTACAGTATGTAGATAGGAGGGCTGCATCGGCTGATAGTAAACGTAAAGCAAAGGGACAACTGTTAACATTTTAGAGTCATAGAAAAGGCTTGTGTAAATAATTGTGTACAGTAATGATAATAAATTAAGTGATTAGTAATGCACGTTATCAGTTGTGTTCTGATTTAATGTGTGAACCCTGGTTACCAACACACACATATAGGCCTACATATACAGTAGGCCCATACATATTGTGCTTGCATATGGAAAGGTACCTGTTCCCAGAATCTAGTTTAAGATATTGTGACCGATCAGTAGGCAATAATACCGGTCATCGTGTATTCATCAATTTGACGCGCAATGCTAGCTTCAAGTCGTTTCAGTGATTAATTCCGCCCACATTAAATTGACCTATGAAGTTAATCAAAGGACATGAAGTGTATATCTTGTATACCAAGAGTGGTTATGTAGGCCTATGTTGTAGTTTTCTTTTCTTGGTAGCGTTACCGAGGGTCCTAATAGGTTGATAAAACGTAAATATGGCATGGATCAGAGTGGGGGAACGAGACGTCTGGTTCGGATATAATTAGGCAAGAATATTACGTAGGTGATAACAATGAGCTGAAGCTGACCGATAATGGGAGCCATATCAAGAAACACAGACTGAGGGTCCGCTGTTTCGAGTGAACCAGGGTTTTGATGGGTGCGTTTTCCAGCGGGTGGGAATGCGAATTGTTTACTGGTTGAAGTCGGGTAAAGTGGGTTGTATCCGACACTCTGGAGGAGAGGTCAACTGTATGACCGAGAAATGATTTAAAGACGGAAGCCAGTACTGAAAAGACATTCTTATCATATAAATAATTCATGCTTTTGGGCTAATGCCGTGTGTATTTTTAATTAAAACCATACGTTTCGGAGAAACCTTGCCTCCTTTTTCAATGCTTTTAATTAAAAATACACACGGCATTAGCCCAAAAGCATGAATTATTTTTATAATAATCCGGGCCGTGAAAGCCCTAATATGCAGACATTCTTATCATTTTCATTTAACTTTGACACTTGACAAACTTCGATTTCGGGGACTGGTTGGGTCAACCATAGTTTGTTACAGTGAATGGATTATCCTGGGTGATCGTGGGCTGCAAATTAGATCATAACAGAGGGCAGATTGTTAGAACTCCTGAATACACTAGTACCTCAAATAATGTTGATGTTTGAAATGTTATTAAGGAAACCACGTGCAATATGCAAACTCAGTAATGGTACAATGCAGGCACCGGCATTATCGACGGCCTTTATAGAAAATATTATTTTTAGAATAACTGCTCCAGGAATTGGGAAGAAATGTTTCCATCGTATCAATAGGATGCAGTGGTGAGCCATATCGGAACATGACCACTTATCTACTGTATCTCCATACCGAAAGTCACTAACAACTAAGTCAGGCAGTCAACAGTGAAATCAACATTCGTTTCCAAACTTGATGAAAGCTACCTCCTCTTTCACTCCCAACCAAACATTACCCACAGATTCCTTTTAACGGTTGTCTTTGTTAATTTATGTAGGGACCTTACGAGATCGTAGTCATGCAACTCCGTGTACTTGGGTGTGTGTGGAATTTCTCTGAAAGCCTGTCTTATTGTGATGGCTGTATTAGTGTGTGTATTTGTGAGTCAAGTCATGACTTGGAAGGAGGCAGCTGTAGCCTTAAATTATGAACCATACCGGCATTTGCCTGGACTAACAGTGGGAAACCACGGAAAAACACTTTCAAGGTAGTTGCGGTGGGTTCGACTGCCTCCTCAGCCATCTTGGAGTGGTTTTACATGGTTTCCCCACTTCTACCCAAGGTAAATGCAGGAATGGTTTCTGACTGCAGGCCACGGCCGCCACCTTCCCAATCCCCACCAGAATTCCAAATATACACACTACTACAGACACCACAGTAGCACAGATACTCAAATACTGTACATAGGACTGAATGACTACGATGTCAAAGCTCCTCATATGAAACAACAACGACAACAAGCAAATTGTAATATCTCTCCACCGTCACATATGCCATTTGTAATTTTAGACACATCGGTGTATTTAACATTCTTCACCTTATTCTCGCCAATAGATACACAATTTGTCACATCACTCACGCCGTTATATGCAACATTTCTTGCGACTAGATACACAATTTGTCACATCACTTACGCCGTTATATGCAACATTTCTTGCACACAATTCGTCTCAGCACTCACGCCTTTATATGCAACATTTCTGACCAGTAGATACACAATTTGTCACATCACTCACGCCATTATATGCAACATTTCTGACCAGTAGATACACAGTTTGTCTCATCACTCACGCCGTTATATGCCTCATTTCTCGCCACTAGATACACAATTCGTCTCAGCACTCACGCCTTTACATGCAACATTTCTGACCAGTAGATACACAATCTGTCACATCACTTACGCCGCTATATGCAACATTTCTCAACAGTAGATTCACGAATTATCACACCACTCACGCACTTAAACGCAACATTTTTCGCCACTAGATACACAATTCGTCACATCACTCACGCCGTTATTTGCATCATTTCTGACTTATAGATACACAATTTGTCACACCATTCACGCACTTATACTCAATTTTTCTCGCCACTAGATACACAATTTGTGACACCACTCACGCCGTATTATGCAACATTTCTCACTACTAGATTAAAAATTTGTCATATCACTCACGGTGTTATTTGCAACATTTCTCGCCACTAGATACACAATGTGTCACATCACTCACGCTATTATATGCAACATTCCTCACCGCTAGATACACAATTCGTTACATCAATCACGCCGTTATATGCAGTATTTCTTGCCACTAGATACACAATTTGACACATCACTCCCGCCGTTATATGCTACATTTTTTGCCACTAGTTACACAATTTGTCACCTCATTCCCGACATTATATGCACCAATTCTCACCAGTAAATACACAATTTTTCACATCACTCCTGCCATTATATGCAGCATTTCTTACCACTAGATACACAATTTGTCACATCATTCTCTTTGTTATATGCAACATTTCTCGCCATTAAATGCTGCGTTTGTCACTTCACTCATGTCACCATTTCTGACGTCACTCACGCTGTTAGTTACACGTATTGTCAAGTTACGCGCGTCTTATAGATTCAAGACCTGTTACGCCGGTATGTTCACCATTTTATTCTGTAGTTATCGTGACAGTTTGTAAAAAGTAGCCCAATAACAGGCCTAAACCCACGTGAACGTAATTTTCTGCTTACATTGAACCATTCATGTCTGCTATGCAAATGTCGGTGGCACATCTTCTATATAGGCTACATCCCAATGCGATAAGGTTATTTTTCTCCGTCTCAAATGCTCTTCTCTCTAATATAATACTGCTCCTGACCCGTATCAGTTTAAAGAAGCATTGAGTAATCATATCTTAGTAAAATATAATATATATGAATATTGAAAGCAGATAAAAAGATTACTGACGCATGGTAGGGGAGAGGTGATGTAGTGTTGGGCCCATATAAATGACGCCCCAGCAGTCACGGACACGTTTGAGTTGGGCCCACGGTCGCGACGTCAAGTTGGTCAAATGAGTTGCAATTAATGATATTCAGTATCCTACAATGAAGCATTATTAATCAACATTTGATTGTGCTGGTAGCTCGTAAAGCACCTATGCATAATATAAATAACAACACAACACACGAAACTAACCTTAAGCTGCACAGTTTCCTACATGGCATATATTTCGATGAAAACCGGTAGTAAGTAATCAAGCACTCTATTAAATTTCACATCGACCACCTGTTGCTACCATTCCTACCAATTCAAATATGCTTTACATATAATAAAAGCCCATCAACTGATTGCGCAAAAATATCTGAATACTAATGGTTTCAATACCTGGAGGCAAGGAATAAGGACGTTTGAGACAAACATGAAAGGTTTTTAAAATTAGGAGGTATTTAACTGTTGCGTAAGGACGTATCCGAAAATCATACAAAACCCGATCTAAAATGGGGCAAACCTGCAAATACTCCTGCGATGAAAATGTAGAGATAACTCGATTGGCGTAAAGATGGAACCTCACACGGGACAGTGCTTCTCCATGGCATGTTGGATTAGCTGGTCAATTACGCACTGCTGGAAGATCACTCTATGTGCCCTTGTTTCAAGTCCATCTCCTGCCTCCTCCAATTAACAGTCTAGCACTCTTCTATACGCCACATCGTTGTTCTTTCAGATTGGTTAGCGTGAAAGATTAAGACGCCTATTTACGGGACAGTGATCACGCCTTAAGGTAAGCTCCTTTATTTGATTGTTTTTGTATTAATTCCCAATAATTGGGAATTATTGCCTTCTTCACCTTGGACAGATAATCTCGATGTTTTATCCCTTAGAAAAAACATTTACCAGCAATTACTTCTTCTTCATAACGTAGACGCCAATCAGTGACGTAACCTACCTCACCACATTGCGCTATTATTATTATTATTATTATTATTATTATTATTATTATTATTATTAAGGGACGGATTTTCGGGCGCTAAACATTGATAATCATCATCATCTTAGTCTATATTGAACCCTTATTGATCTACGATAAATAAGTATTCATAATTTATTATTATTATTACTGCAGCCCAGGCAGTACTTGTGGAAGTTGACGAGGATAAAGGCAAGGTAGCGTGTCGCAATGATTGCCACAGAGGTTGAGCTTGTAGCTATTCTTGAAGAACGGCCTGGTAAGCTGAGTTCAAGGCCAAATTGTGTAACAACTTGCACCAGAATTGGAATCATAAAGGGATGGTCACGAGTTACTTACAACCGACCTACGATTGAATCACCCAATCAGGAGAGACCACGCCAATATCACGCGATGGAAGGCGTCAGTGGTAAAAAGCGCGCGGAATTGATTATCTAAAGAACCGCTGATCGGAATTATCTCCGCACGAGTGCGATGAGACGTTTGATTTATTTGATGAAGATTGACACTAGTCCCATCCGTGTGAGATGAAAACTCTGGAATTTTTTTCTAAATCCACCCCACTCTTCCGTACCCTGTCAGTTTCGAATAAATTGTTCGACGTGACGCTGTTCGAGGTCTTTCTGTTCGTGAGCTCTGTGAGCTAACTTCACGCCCGTTTGTATAGCAATTTTAACGCTCTGATTATTCAAAGTTATTTTATTTGTGAGCTCTGATGAGCTAATTTCACGTCAGTTGTGTAGCGATTTTTAACGCTCTTAATTATTTGAAGTCAATTACTTCGTGAGCTTTGTGAACTAAATTCACGCCAGTGTGCGTGATGATTTGAAACTTGTAATATTATCAACGAAGACAACTTTTTTCAGCTCTTAGGTGCAAGACTTGTAAACGTCCTAATTAGCGCTCACCCGAGCGAAGGTCAGAAAGAGCAGTGTAGAGATTACCGAGCGAGATAGCGACTGTTAGTCAGTCAGACTTTAAAAACTTGTATTGTCGAGCCAGTGGCGATGGACTCGAAGTGTGTATTTCATGTATATTTTTAAGTGTATTTTTCATGTGTGTTTTGCGCGTGTGTGAGCGATATTTAGGGAAAGTCTTCGTAATTAATCGCATAGGACTATTTGTGGGCGAATTTAGTAACCCACAAGCGGTTATAGCCAGGTCAAATTATAATATCATTGAACTTTTCTTCCAAGGAGACTACATCAAGATGTCCAACATGTGGTCAGGAGTTGGGATGATGTCCGACGCTTCAACGAAGACGAATATGGAGTGCTAACTTTTCCATAGGGAAAATGGGCTGAGATGGATGTCAAAATGTTCTGCAAGCTGAGACGGTGATGTACAACAATTGATTATTCAATTATGTAGTTAGATTGGCGGGGGAACTTTTGTAAATAGTTCATTTTCCTTTTCCTTGTTGTAGAGTGTTTTTCTTTGTACCGGCACTAATTGTTCTAAATGTACGTTGGCACGTGGCCAAAGTGTTTGTTGTGTATTTATTTTTCTTTGGAGTCATATTTAATGTGCACGGCGCGTGTACGTGATTTTTGTCCATGCAAATGCGAAACCCGTTACATTCGATAAGTGGTGCTTTATTAAAGTTCATATTTGTGATAGGAAAGGGAGGTAATTACTGTAAGATGTTTGCTGAACAGGTTATTATTCATATTAGGGTTGCCAAGTGCAACGATTTAAGATGTAATTGTAGAACACCTTAGTTCTAATTTGATAGATTTTTTGAGTCCTTTTCAGGTTAATTAGTCACGGCGTGGAACGGTGGCGCCAGCAAGTGGAAAATATTTATGTCTTTTTATTTCAGGGTCTGTCAAATCCATACGTGTGATTCTGTGTGTGTTATTGTGTCAGGTGTGTGTGTTGATTCTACGTGAAGAGGGGTAGAGGTCCTACCGCCCTCGTATTTTGTTGTTGTATTTTTGATGGAAAGGCAGGGTGCTCTAGGGAGACCGCTGTTCCTTGTCCATTATGCTGATTCTTGGATTTCCTAGTGGAAATGCCGGGATATTTTCGTTCTGACACACACACACGTATTATTGTGCTTTGGGGCACGCTTCTTCGAGATTCGATCCCCTGCCTTGGGAGGTCGAGGTTATTGTGACACGTGGGTTGACAGATATGCAGATTTCCACAAATCGCCCGTCTCGCCTGGTGACTTATTTTGATAGGCAGTCCTGTTGTCCGACTGGCCCCTTTAAGCTTTCAAATAGCAAACCTGTTCATTGTGATGGTTATTTGAACCATAATTAATTGGGGAGTTCGCCATGTGTGTGACGGATTATTGCATGTTGTATGGATAGAATCTTGGGTTAATAATGTAAATGTTGGCTTTGAGCCTAGTGATGTGTTTATGACTCAATTCATGTAATTTAGGATGTCACACCTGTGTGGTTTAGTGGTAGTGCACTTGTAAATTTGACGGCGGTCATATGTGTTTCTTTTATTGGTCACGTGTTAACTTACTTGTGTTGATTTGTGTGAGAAGTCCTAAGTTTTTAGGCAGTAATGTTTGCTACGGCAGTTTGATTCCAATTTCACGCAGAAATTATTGTGTTGTATATTTTAAGTATAGGAAGTGTCGGTTTAGTTTTTAAGTGTTGTATAGTTGTTCCCCGCGTCTGTCTAGCTCTAAGCAATGTGGATTCGTTGTCTGAATGTTTATTCTGGATGATGACGAATCACGCATTCGATTGTACACATCGTGAAGCATGCAGAACAGCACACGCGCATACATTGTCACTTTTGTTGATATTTTCTTAAGGACACTCTGTCCGTGTATTTAATCTCTCCAGAGATTTGGCCTGTTTTGGCATATTTTATTTCATTCAGTGGGAGTCTTTTGGGAGTTTGTTTTTGTTAATTATTTTGTATAATTAGGTGATTTGTTATTAAATTCATTTGTTTTAACCCTGGCTTCACTTTTTCCTGCATGTTATATTGTTATATGTTACCCTGCATGTTAATGAAGCGCTTTAACAACAACTTACGAATGGACTGTTACACCCCCCCCGAAACTGAGTCTCATAAGCTTCTTTGCAAGTGTTCATAAAACAAAAATGGCTGCCCAAGTGGGACTGTTGTTGTTGTTGCTTCGCTGATCTCATATTTATTTCGTTAAGAAATAATGCCAGGTCAAGCGGGCAAAGTAAATTCAGTAAATTGAGGCGATGTTGTACCGCCATGTGCATTAGTAAAATCACTGAGTTCCTAAAGTTAGAGACATTGAATAAGGTTAGAATTTGATATTGTATTTGTTGTAAACCATTTCTGGCGCCCGGCATTAAAATTAGAAAATTTGCATATTATTGAACTCAGTCAAAGCAGGAAGGTGTTGCCTTATATTTGACATTTAATTAACTTCGGTTAATTGGTGTTCTTCGTAAATTCTGTTGGTTAGGAATTTAAAAGCAGATCACTAGGGGTTATTTTGTTGTTTGGAAATAAGAGTAATTTATTCAGTAAATTTTGTTACTGAAATTTTTATTAAATTAGAATCAGTAATATTTAAATGTTACGACATGTATGCGTGTGTATGACTGAAATCTTGGTGCATGACCCTGTTTTCTCTGAATATATTTGTGTATTGTGCAATGGCAAGTGTTGATGAAATTAAGGGATTGTTGGAACAGATGTCGATCCAAATGTCCGCGAAAACGGAAGAACAGTTAAAGAACATGAAGGAGGAAATAAGCGAGGACAATGATAAACAATTAAATAAACAATTAGAAGCTCAGCGTGAGCATAATGATAAACAATTAGAGCAGATGTCCGCGAAAAGGGAAGAACAATTAAAAGAACAATTAAAAATTCAGAGCGAGAATTGTGAAAAACAGTTACACGACATGAGCGGTAATATTTCGTTCCAATTAGAGGTCCAGAAATTGGACACTGATAAACAATTTCACGAATTAAATCACAAATTATCAGAACAGGCGGTAACACAAACAGAGCAATTAGAGAAGATCACTAATGACATCAATCAAAGTGTTAGGAAGGTAGAGAAACTGGCAGGTGAGGTCGCAGAGAATAACGTCAAACAATTGGGTGAAATTAAAAAGTTGGAGGCGAAATTTGACAACAAACTTGTACAATTTGACGAAATGGTGGCCGATAAACTAAAGCAAATAGAGGCAGCATGTGTCAACAACACAGCAGGAATAAAGAAAACACAAGATAAATTGCAGCAACAAATTAATTCAGTCGACAGCAACGTACTTGAATTAATCAAGGAAATGGATAAACTTGAGGTCAAGGCCGAAACAGAACGTATGCACTTGCGTGAAAACTTAGAGGACCAATTAAGTAAAACACAGCAGCAGATACAAGAGGTCGGAGAACAATTGGTTAAAACACAACAGGTCATAAGAGAAGAAGTCGGAGGACAATTGGTTAAAACACAACAGGTCATAAGAGAAGAGGTAGGAGAACAGCTCATTAAAAATCGGGGATAATCTGGAAGACCAATTAATAAAAACCCAGCAGGTTATAAGAGAGGAGGTTGGAGAACAAATACGAGAAGAGCTAGAAAAGAATCAGGAAAGGAGCGAAGAGAAAATTAACAGTTTGAAAAGTAGGATCCGAAGAGATTGGGAACAGCAGGCTAACGCAAATAAGGAAGACAGGCTGGCAATTTTAAAGCGCTTAGGGGAATACAATTCGAGAATGCAGGCTTTGGAGGAAGGCGTAAAATCTAAATTACAAGAGCACTCAGATTTAATAATTAAAAACGAAATTAGATCATTAGAGAATGCTACATTATTTTCGGCTGAAAATATACCGGAAAAGCAGGGAAGCATTGGAAGTCCGGTAGGCTTGAAGTTGGCTGAGGATAACAGCCGGGGTCAAAGTCCCAAATTAACGAGCAACGCATTCCAAGAATATAGGGGAGAGACTTCCACACCACAACCAAACTTGGCACCCGCCCAAGTAATCCAAGTCATTAGGGGAAATGATTTCAAGCCCGATAAATTCAAGGAACACTCAGGAACCACTCCCAAAGCCTTTTTACGACAGTTAACTGATTATTTTAATGATCAGCATATCGGCCCCGAAAAACAGTTGAGACTCGTGGAGAAATTTTTAGAGGGACCAAGCTTAACCTGGTTTTTAAGCTTTAAATATACTTTCACCGACATGGCTCAATTCCGAGAAGCGTTTTTAAAGAAGTTCTGGAACCCTTCTTTACAGCAGGGGTTAAGAATGGACCTGTATACACGAAAATACCACAGCACGCATCCGACCAGATTTTCGGAATTCTTTAGCCAACAGCTGGTAAAATTCCGCGATTTTGATGACCCCCCTAGCGAGCAAAATATGGTTCTAACCATCGGGAAACAACTTCCCATGCACATTCAACAGCTGTTAGTAGCCGGAAATATTCAGACTGCAGTGCAGGCCGAAGAATTACTCCGACACTTAGACGAGACGAGTATGGTGGGTCCACAGACGGGAAGGAGAAATATGGAATGTGTCAACACGGCAGAAGTGGTTCAGGGACACCAAAATAGTCATAGCCAGGGGAACCAAACGAAAACTCAGTCCACAGGAACACAGTTTACACCGAGAAGGCAAGATTTTGATGGCCGGAACCAGTTCAACCAAAAAAATCGAAATTTTCAGAATAACCGCGATAGATATAACCAAAACAACCAAAACCAGCACAATCAATGGACGTACCAGCGGGAATACACCAATTGGAGGGGAAACCAAAGGCAGGGTCGACCTTACCAAAGAAATGGAGATGGCAGGTGGAACAACGCGAGGAACTATCGCCAAGAAAATAGGGGAGACTATCGCAACAATTGGGATGAGCGGTATGTCGAGTCACAAAATTACTTAGATCAATTAAACGCCGAAGAGACGGAGAAGGAGAAGTGGGGGCGTGCACTGGCCAATAGACAGAGCCCAGACAATCACCATGGAGAAGAGAAGAGATTAGCCGACAAGCCGAAACAAAAATAATAGAGGAAATTCGCGGGACGAAGTTTCGGGCAAGGGCCTGGAAATATGGTAGCAGGAGAAGAAGATGGGAGAAGAAGAAGACGGTAGAAGAAGACGTGAGGAGAAGAAGATGGGAGAAGAAGAAGACGGTAGAAGATGAAGACGGGAGAAGAAGAAGATGGGAGAAGAAGAAGAAGGAGAAGGGAACCATTTGATGAATAAGAAAGATGATGTGTGCAAAATCATATTGCAGAAATTTTATTTTTAGAGCCAACACTCAAATGTACGTGGACGTGGAGCGCAGGAGAGAGAGCGCTTTGTTTGTAAACAACTAGCAGCTGAGACGACAGGAGTGGCAATCACGCGAGGAGAAGGGGGAGGTCTAGCGTAGAAGTATGAATGACATTCCGGCGAGGGAGAGCGCACACTAATTGGGTCATTGGAGTGTATACTCAAGCAGCTGAGTGAGATACTAAAGATATGTTGTTGTTACTACTGTGGATATTGTTTTTGAAATCCAAATCAATTACTTGCTTCGAATTTCAAAACCTTGCTGAGGATAAATGAACCCTTATTGATCTACGATAAATAAGTATTCATAATTTATTATTACTGCAGCCCAGGCAGTACTTGTGGAAGTTGACGAGGATAAAGGCAAGGTAGCGTGTCGCAATGATTGCCACAGAGGTTGAGCTTGTAGCTATTCTTGAAGAACGGCCTGGTAAGCTGAGTTCAAGGCCAAATTGTGTAACAACTTGCACCAGAATTGGAATCATAAAGGGATGGTCACGAGTTACTTACAACCGACCTACGATTGAATCACCCAATCAGGAGAGACCACGCCAATATCACGCGATGGAAGGCGTCAGTGGTAAAAAGCGCGCGGAATTGATTATCTAAAGAACCGCTGATCGGAATTATCTCCGCACGAGTGCGATGAGACGTTTGATTTATTTGATGAAGATTGACACTAGTCCCATCTGTGTGAGATGAAAACTCTGGACATTTTTTCTAAATCCACCCCACTCTTCCGTACCCTGTCAGTTTCGAATAAATTGTTCGACGTGACGCTGTTCGAGGTCTTTCTGTTCGTGAGCTCTGTGAGCTAACTTCACGGCCGTTTGTATAGCGATTTTAACGCTCTGATTATTCAAAGTTATTTTATTTGTGAGCTCTGATGAGCTAATTTCACGTCAGTTGTGTAGCGATTTTTAACGCTCTTAATTATTTGAAGTCAATTACTTTGTGAGCTTTGTGAGCTAAATTCACGCCTGTGTGCGTGATGATTTGAAACTTGTAATATTATCAACGAAGACAACTTTTTTCAGCTCTTAGGGGCAAGACTTGTAAACGTCCTAATTAGCGCTCACCCGAGCGAAGGTCAGGCAGAGCAGTGTAGAGATTACCGAGCGAGATAGCGACTGTTAGTCAGTCAGACTTTAAAAACTTGTTTTGTCGAGCCAGTGGCGATGGACTTGAAGTGTGTATTTCATGTATATTTTTAAGTGTATTTTTCATGTGTGTATTGCGCGTGTGTGAGCGATATTTAGGGAAAGTCTTCGTAATTAATCGCATAGGACTATTTGTGGGCGAATTTAGTAACCCACAAGCGGTTATAGCCAGGTCAAATTATAATATCATTGAACTTTTCTTCCAAGGAGACTACATCAAGATGTCCAACATGTGGTCAGGAGTTGGGATGATGTCCGACGCTTCAACGAAGACGAATATGGAGTGCTAACTTTTCCATAGGGAAAATGGGCTGAGATGGATGTCAAAATGTTCTGCAAGCTGAGACGGTGATGTACAACAATTGATTATTCAATTATGTAGTTAGATTGGCGGGGGAACTTTTGTAAATAGTTCATTTTCCTTTTCCTTGTTGTAGAGTGTTTTTCTTTGTACCGGCACTAATTGTTCTAAATGTACGTTGGCACGTGGCCAAAGTGTTTGTTGTGTATTTATTTTTCTTTGGAGTCATATTTAATGTGCACGGCGCGTGTACGTGATTTTTATCCATGCAAATGCGAAACCCGTTACATTCGATAAGTGGTGCTTTATTAAAGTTCATATTTGTGATAGGAAAGGGAGGTAATTACTGTAAGATGTTTGCTGAACAGGTTATTATTCATATTAGGGTTGCCAAGTGCAACGATTTAAGATGTAATTGTAGAACACCTTAGTTCTAATTTTATAGATTTTTTTGAGTCCTTTTCAGGTTAATTAGTCACGGAGTGGAACGGTGGCGCCAGCAAATGGAAAATATTTATGCCTTTTTATTTCAGGGTCTGTCAAACCCATACGTGTGATTCTGTGTGTGTTATTGTGCCAGGTGTGTGTGTTGATTCTACGTGAAGAGGGGTAAAGGTCCTACCGCCCTCGTATTTTGTTGTTGTTGTATTTTTGATGGAAAGGCAGGGTGCTCTAGGGAGACCGCTGTTCGTTGTCCATTATGCTGATTCTTGGATTTCCTAGTGGAAATGCCGGGATATTTTCGTTCTGACACACACACACGTATTATTGTGCTTTGGGGCACGCTTCTTCGAGATTCGATCCCCTGCCTTGGGAGGTCGAGGTTATTGTGACACGTGGGTTGACAGATATGCAGATTTCCACAAATCGCCCGTCTCGCCTGGTGACTTATTTTGATAGGCAGTCCTGTTGTCCGACTGGCCCCTTTAAGCTTTCAAATAGCAAACCTGTTCATTGTGATGGTTATTTGAACCATAATTAATTGGGGAGTTCGCCATGTGTGTGACGGATTATTGCATGTTGTATGGATAGAATCTTGGGTTAATAATGTAAATTTTGGCTTTGAGCCTAGTGATGTGTTTATGACTCAATTCATGTAATTTAGGATGTCACACCTGTGTGGTGTAGTGGTAGTGTACTTGTAAATTTGACGGCGGTCATATGTGTTTCTTTTATTGGTCACGTGTTAAATTACTTGTGATGATTTGTGTGAGAAGTCCTAAGTTTTTAGGCAGTAATGTTTGCTACGGCAGTTTGATTCCAATTTCACGCAGACATTATTGTGTTGTATATTTTAAGTATAGGAAGTGTCGGTTTAGTTTTTAAGTGTTGTATAGTTGTTCCCCGCGTCTGTCTAGCTCTAAGCAATGTGGATTCGTTGTCTGAATGTTTATTCTGGATGATGACGAATCACGCATTCGATTGTACACATCGTGAAGCATGCAGAACAGCACACGCGCATACATTGTCACTTTTGTTGATATTTTCTTAAGGACACTTTGTCCGTGTATTTAATCTCTCCAGAGATTTGGCCTGTTTTGGCATATTTTATTTCATTCAGTGGGAGTCTTTTGGGAGTTTGTTTTTGTTAATTCTTTTGTATAATTAGGTGATTTGTTATTAAATTCATTTGTTTTAACCCTGGCTTCACTTTTTCCTGCATGTTATTTTGTTATATGTTACCCTGCATGTTAATGAAGCGCTTTAACAACAACTTACGAATGGACTGTTACACCCCCGAAACTGAGTCTCATAAGCTTCTTTGCAAGGGTTCAATATATAACGGTAAGATGTATCTTTCACAATTCTCAAGCTCTTAAACTAGAGGGAGTTAGAAGGTCTGGTTTGTGCCAAAATCTTCCATATCGTCTCAATAGTGCAGAGAAATTTTAAATTTCTTAAAAAGTTAACGGAAATTTATTAAAATGTTTATAAAGTGCGTTTAAACAAATAAATAAGACGATAGCTACTGTATGAGCTGTGTCATCTCATGCCCGCATAACAGTAAAGCCAGGCGGGTGATCTATACGCATGGGGCGGTCAAAAGTGACCGATCGTAACAACTGAGCATTCAAAAGAAAGAAAATCACCCACAACAGTGACGAATTGCACTCTGATTTCATAAATGTTGACAATTTGTTTAAAAAGTGCGTTTAAACCAATAACTAAGATGATTGACCCTGCGAGAACTGAGTCATCGAGTCCGCATAACAATAAAGCCGGGTGCCAAGTTTAACACATGAGAGATTTCTCCAACAGACTCTCTAGTTATATATTATTGTGTTCAAACGCAGGAAAAATATTTGCTAGAGGGTTAAAAATATTTATTGAAACATTGTAAACAATGTAGTTTGATCTCACAAAATAGATGTTGTTGATTCATTTACGGTATTTGTGACATTTGGATGTGGGAAGAATCTGTATGATAACCTGTGTCATTGTGATGATTGTAGCCTATTTGTAATTGGGGACAGGATATGGGTAGGAGGTGACCGTTGCCTTAACTCAGGCACCATCCCGTCATTGACCTGAGTAGAAGTGGGAAACCACGGAAAATTCATGATGCATAGTGAACCGTGTTCCAGTTTACAAGCTACAATTAATTTTCATGACAGAGCTAGGATTCAAACTCGGACCTCCAGACAGTCTAGATGCTAGCCACTACGCCACGAGAGAGACACATAAACGATCTGTAATAAAGAAATCTAGGATGAATGTGAACCGCAATGATATATTTCGTGCCTGCTAAACGCTGCATAACTTGAGAGGGTCTATCGGCTTTTATTGACTTTCCAACAAGCTAACCAATATAAATTTTGTTGTTGTTAATTAATGTTTAGGAGGGGCTTGGGGCATCTTGGTCATCAGCTCCATGTAAATGGGTATGTGTTGAACTTGAATGATGACCTGTATTTATGTGATGACTGTCGTAGTGAGTGTAACTGTATAAGGAACAGGAATGAGGTAGGTGCCCTTGGACTTGAAGTAGGTTACTATCCCGGCATTTCCCTGGAGGGAATGTGGAAAAACCCGGGGAAAACCACACCACGGAAAGCAGCAATCAAAGCTGGAATTTGAATCTGCGATCTTCGGATTTGCTGCAACTGCCCTCGCGGCCTTAGTGCACGATTTAACGAGCATGGGTTCGCCACGGTTATAGAATGTTTCATCCATGCTGAATATGTCTTTAAATTATTTAACATATTGTAACCTGTAGCTGTCTCTAGTTCTAACTTTCTGTATACCGGGTCCGTTAGCCGTGGTCGTTACGGCGTGGCTGCAAGGCAGTTGCTCACATCCGGGAGGCGCGGAGGTTCGAATCCCCCCTCGCCGGCAACCTTGAAGATGGTTTTCTGTGGTTTCCCATCTTCCTTCCAGGCAAATGCCGGGGTTGGTCCCTAACTATAGGCCACAGCCGCTACCTTCCAATTCCTCGTCCTTACATTCACACTTTCCTCCCCAGACAACACTCCACACGCGACGGTACTTGTAGCTCACCCAATGGGTGTCCATATAGAAGCAGCTACAAAACTCTGGCGAGCCGAACATGTCCTCGGACACTCCGGGCACTAAAAGCCATACGCTAAAAAATAAAATAAAAACTTCCTGTAATTTGCTGAGCACATTACCACGATTCACTAACAAATATTTTGAACGAACAAACGCGTATCTGACTGAAAGAGATTCCACTTGCTATGACACAACAGAGACAGGGGATTTACCAAGTGCGTGCAGCCAAGGTCACGAGTGATGAAATAGTAAAATGCCTAGAGTTGTTGATTCAAGGAAAGGAAGATTGTAGTTTTACGTGACCGTGAATCTTATGATTATGAGCCACGGGACCTTCTTTTTACGTGGAATCTGAACCACAGGACATGGCATTTTACTTCGAAAATCTCACATACATTGACCGGGAATCGAACCCAGTCCACCTTGGTGAGAGGCCAACAGCAAGACCGCTGCGCCACCATGCCAGTTGTTGATTCAGTTTTTGGTCTTGGGACATCTTGGACATCAGCCCCGTGAAGTTGGATGTGTGTTAAACTTGTCTGATAACCTGTGCTTATGTGATAACTGTAGTAGCATGCCTACCATAAGAAGGGGTTACATTGTGGCTGTAGAGGTTACTTTGTGACAGTGATAATTTTTTGTATTTTGAATCTCGCGCTTCGACTTAGAGGCCAGAGAAGCCAAACTTTGCGCCAGCATTTTGTCTGAATCTTAGCTTCCCAAGCCTCAAGATCGAAGCGCGAGATTCAAAATACAAAAATTATCTCTGTGTCACAGAGTAACCTCTACTGTCACAAAGTAAGGTAGAGAAATCGAGTCCTATGCCAATTATCAAGAAATATGATCACATACATGTGAATTTTTTAAATTTAAATCACTTATCCTCCCAGTTCGGCTTCACCCACGTACTCTGCGAGGAATCATCCTTCTACCGTCGCAAGGACGGTGCCACACTTTGTCAGCAGATGACAGGCAGATTGCCCAGGCGACCGTTAACATGGATCTAATTAGGGAAGGGTCAGGGAAGGGATTGTGGAAAGAAGTCGGACGTGGACCTGTTGAAATGAACCGTCCTGACATTTGCCTGGGGGTGAAAATGGGAAACCACGGAAAACCATTTTCAGGATGGCCGAGGTGGGATTCGAACCCATGCTCCCCCGATACCAGCGATCGATGAGCTAGTACGTTAGCGCTCACGGCCACAGTGGCCAGATTATGAAATTAAATATGAATAGAAATTTACAATTAAGAATCCTATGTTTGAAAAATAGAAGGCGGCCGTAGCCTTAATTTAGGTACCATCTCGGCACATGACTGGAAAAGGCGTGGGAAACCACGGACAATCTTTTCTAGGATGACTGAGTTTTGAATCAAACCCACCTCTACTCAGTTCTACTTCACGAGGCTGAGTGAATACCGTTCGACCCCTCAGATCAGAACTCAATTTGATTAAATATATTTCAAATATACGAGGGCTGTTTTTTAAGTAATGGCCGTTTTTTTAAGCCCGTAGTTAGTGCGCACGCTGCAACAAGCGTGCGCGTTACCTCCCGGCATCCTTTGCGAACAAGCAGGCGTCAGTTGCAGCTTTGTAGCTAACCTGTACGCTGAACTGTGCATCTTTACCATGTTCAAGAATATTGATACGCCCGCCGTGTGTGAGGTATGATCTGTGATATGTTTTTTGAGTGCAAGGAACACGTCGGCTGCAGAGTTTCATCGTCGGATTTGTGAGGTGTATGGTGAGAATACAATGACGGAAGGTAAAGTGCGAAAATGGGTACGCGAGTTCAAAAGTGGCCGTGAAAATGTTCATGACGATGGACGCTCTGGTCTGTGATCACAGATGACTTGGTGACTGCAATTGACACGAAAATTCACGAGGTCCGAAGATTCATGATAACCACTCTATCAATGGATTTTCCTCAAGTGTGAATTCTTGGTTGTCAGAGCAGGCGGCAAACTTTAATGCAGAGGGATTTCAGAACTTAGTTTTAAGGTATGACAAGTGCCTATATAAACAAGGCAACTATGTAGAAAAATAGAGAAAGGTTTGTAAAACCTAAAAATAAATGTGGTTTCAAAATAAAATGTTCGGTTAATTTAAAAAAACGACCATACTTAATAAACATCCCTCGTACGTTTTAATGTTTAAAAAAATACATGTGGACTTAAGACTATTTTTACGGATTTTAATCAAAGTTGCAATGATTTATTTACCTAAAATCCGTTCCTTAGTAATCATGTATCCGTGTAAAGTTTGCGTCTATGCATTTCTGATTGTATTTAGTTAAAGGGTCGTGAAGCCAGCCTATACTGTACTAGTTATACTATATTCCGAGTTGGAAACACCAGTTCTGGTTTAACATTGAGCACAGCCAGGTTATTAATGGAAACAATGTCACTATGGAAACGTGCTCCTAACTTTCGCGTTTCCAACACTCCCTTTGTCACTTGCAGGATCACCACTAACTAGATCAAACCTATTGGAGAAGGTAAAGTGCAGTCACCGTACTACCGTATTGTCACATTGCTGGCTATTGATTAGGTCGAGCAATGCTCAATACATAGCGTACGAACTAGAATCATTAGCAAGGAACATTAGTGTTGAGTTGAGATACTGATACATCGCTGGCTATTCATTAGATGGAATCTGGACTTCTGAATTCCGTTCGCATCACGAATAATCATTGGTTGGTTGGTTGTTTCCTTAGTTTAGGGGCTGCGACAACGTGGTCAAGTAGCCCCGTGTACTTTGGGTGTGTGTAGAATTTGTCTGATAACCGGTGTTAATTGTGATGGCTGTATTAGTGTGTGTTATCTGTGATTCAGATAGAAGGATTGCTGACGATTATTTTTTCAAGTAGTTCCTACCTTTGCCACCAAATGCTACCATCCACGACACCTACCTGCAGACGCAGCTACTAAATGCCATCGTAGTCAGCACCCGGTGGCGAACGTTGGAACTAATAGAGCGTTATCAAACTAACCTACAAATTTTTGCTTCTACAAGTGTAATTAGTGGAAGGTTCTTTTTCATGCCATAAATCTATGACATGGGACCGCCGGCTTTACTTCCCCTCCGAAGGAAGGCATACTGAGCATAATCATTATCAAGAAATATCTGTTTTACTCAATTATCAGTCTACACTAAAATCTGACTACTTCATGGTTTAAGTCAACCGTTCCGAGGAGATTTCTCCACTCGTAGTATAACCCAAGTAAAAGCTGGGATGTTTGGAGCAATTTTATTAAATGATAACAGTTACAAACACAAGGATCTGGCAACAAACAGAGCTGAAAGTATTTAGCATAAAGAACAGCTGCCACGCACGGTTTGATTCACAAGAAAATAGTTCGTTCATGTCAATCTAGATATAGAACCAAACCATTCGTTAGGACTTACCAAGGAACATTTGTAAAATATTAGGCCTGAACATTTAAACGTTTCCAAAATACAAGGGTCAATGATGAAGACGAAGTTTATCAATTAATCCACGATATAGACTCCAATAAGTAATCTTCCACCAAAATTATCTCCAAGCTCACAACGAATTATTTCGATCATTGAAAAACTTTAAATACTATACATCTGATGCAATCTTATCCTGGAACATCTTGTGGGAGTGAAGTCTTTGGCACGCTGAACAAGTAGGCTGTGCCTAGATTTATTCCAGGATCCTAAAAGATGGGCCTTAACTTTCCATCACTGCTTCGATGTGATTTTGTGGTTGTGTATAAAACGAACGGAATTTGTTTGTCTCTTTCTTTGTTTTACATACTGCAGAAAGGGCTTTTTATTAACCACACAATTACATCCAATAAATGTTGTGACACCAGAAAATCGTTTTCAACTTGCACTTTGGAAAAGATTTATGTTGTTGTTGATTCTATTGGGTTTAGCGACATCGTGGTCATGTAGCCCCGTGTACTTGAGTGTGTGGAGAATTTATCTGATACCCTGTGTCATTCTGATGTCTGTACTAATGTGTGTATTTGAAATTGAGGTAGGAGTTGAGTAGAAAGTGGCCGTGGCCTTAAGTTAGATACCATCCCAGTATTTTCCAGGAATAGAAGTGGGAAACCACGGAGCACCACTTCCAGGATGACTGAGGTAGGAATCGAACCCGTCTCTTCTCAGTTTTACCTCATGAGCCTGAGTAGGAAAACAAAACATTTGTCTTATGACATGACCGCTGCAACTACTCAAAATATGATGGCTGTTTTAATATTTTATTGGTATAATTAAGTGATTGGAAGCATATTTACAATTCCTCAATCCTGTACAGTATATTACAGGGGATGTCTCATAAGTAGTCTAATGCCGATTCACAAGAAAATTTTATTTGGAAAGTTTTCTGACAAGAAATTAAACTATTCTTCAAAGTAGGGACCATCAGTATCTATGGCCTTGAGCCATCTTTCAGCGAGGTTTCTTATCCCGCGACGGCACCAGTCTCTGGGTTTTTGATGCGAAGAATTCGGCGAGACCCACTAGCACAGCTTCAATGTTTTCGATATTTATTCCGTGCAAGAAATGGACCATGGCTCGAAAAAGATGGTGATCTGAAGGCGCAAGATCGGGACTGTATGCTGGATGTCGTTGCAGTTTGACTCCTCCGAATTCCTGATTTTTTTTTGCCATGGTTGTTCGTGCAGTATGAGGTCTCGCATTGTCCTGCAAGAGAACTCTACTTCGGTTAACTAATGCAGGGTATCGCCGTCTCAAAACTTCGTGAACTCGTTCCAGTTGTTGAGAAAAATGATCCGCATTGAGTGCACACCCGTTTTGAACAAACTCCCAGTGAATAACTCCTTCAAAATTACACTAGACACATATCACTTTGGGGCCGAACCGATCCATTTTAACCCGGCCGAAGCCGTCGGATTTTTTGAGAGCGTTAAAAATCCCTCAGTATGCCTACCTTCGGAGGGGAAGTAAAGCCGGCGGTCCCATGTCATAGATTTATGGCATGTTAAAGAACTTTCCACTAATTACACCTGTGTGAAACTAAATTGTATAGGTTAAGAATGTAAACAACGCTCTTAGGTTGTTACGTTCGTTGCCAAGAGCCGACTGCGGTGGCGTCTAGTAGCTAAGTTCTGAACTAGGCCTAGTAGTCGTTGAAGGTGGCGTTTGGCGGCAAAAGTAGGAACTATTTGAAAAATTCAAAGTTGCAGTCCTTACTTGAATAAAAAGAACAGATACACACACTAATACAGTCATCACAATTAACACCGGTTATCAGACAGATTCTACACACACCCAAAGTACACGGGGCTACATGACCACGTTGTCGCAGCCCCTAAACTAAGGAACCAACCAACGATCCATTTTAACGATGTCTTGGGCAGGTTGACGGGGACTGAGCCACTGTTTTGAGGCGTCAGCGTTGCGGTAATAGACCCATTGTTCATCATATGTGACAGTTCTACTGATAAATCTATCATCCATGGGGTTACCGATAAGCTGATAAGTTGAGCCAGTTCAGGGGTCAATTCATGACGTTCAGAGTTACAGCTTCTGTTTGATTTTCCAAGTTTCTTAATCGGGCAATGTATGGTATCTTTTGATGCACCAAGTTCTTCTGACAGCCTACGAATACTTCTTAGCAGATTCTCTTCCAAATCTCTGCGTGTATTCTCAATATCCCATAGTTTAGGCCTTACAGAAGGCGGTAAATCTGTAATGTTTTGCTCTCCAGTGTTGAAACGTTGGAATCATCGTTGTGGCCCACTAATGACATCTTCTCCTTCCACTTCACATATTCTTCGAACGGCGGCAGAAGCTTTGTAATCTATTTTCCGATAGGCCTAGTGCTTTAGAAGGACCCTAACCTCCAACATTGTTAAGTTCCATTTGTGGTTGTGTATCACCAACTGACGATTGATATATTCTCGCAATATATGCAATTCTAGGCATGGCCTCCTGTAGGCCTAAATAGTTTTGGCGAACCAAAGAAAACCAATTCTACCTTATTAAACACCAAACTTAAAAAACGGCGTTACTTATGAGACCACCTAATATTAAATATTTATTGTACATATTGAATATTGTCAGTTGTAACTCTTCCGTCGGTCAACACGAGTTTGCCCTATGACTGGGTGGTGAACGATGTACGGTATTGAAACCTTTCTGGATTCATCGGTAATCGAGGAGGGGAATGAAATGCATATTTAATAGAAATATACGCCTAAGGGCCTGTTTTCAATCGCTGGGCAAAGTTCAGAGCAGCGTACTCCCAGCATTAAACGCTACATTGTGTTTTTCAATCGCTAGGCAGCCCTGCCAAGGGAATAAAATGTGGTGGGTAAGTTGGTCATATTTACTCGGTGCTATTTGTGCTGGACAAGTATTAAACTTTCGGAGTAGTGACACTCCGTAGTTGCTTGTTGTAGTTCTCATACCAGCTGAGAACACAGTATGATTTGTATCATGGATTTGTATTCTAATTGTATCGATCTTTATTTCATGGCTTGTTTTCGATTATCGAAAAGTGCTGTGATATCTGCGCTAGATTTATCAGCTTCTGTACGCACACAGGTGACGATATTTGTATACATTATACGGCAATAGAAAATTAAACATTTCAAAGATCTCGTATACTACACAGCTTGGGCATTCTTAAAATTTTGACGAATGTTAATTTACGCTCCGTTTTCATGCCGGTACTATGACGATTGTATAGATTGAATTGGAGACATGCTACTGTCACACTTGTTTCAACAAACATCACATATTATACTGTATATTAAGAGGAGGGATGAAACCATAGTCTCTATCCTATCTATAGACTACTAGAAATGATGTTCTATACAATCAAATTTCCCTAATCCTCCTAGCTGCGACATTGTATTAAAATGAGATAAATCGAAATTTCATGTTGATTCTGTTAAAATGATTCATAATGAAATGATTTTTCAGAGGTCACATAATAATAATAATAATAATAATAATAATAATAATAATAATCATAGATTTTTTTGTTGTATTTGGATTAGGTCCACAGTTGATCGTCTTTATTTTTTGTGACATTATGTGGATAGATGACACTATAGAAGGTCATCCGACATAGCTGTTTGACCTCACTCAGTTACATATAGGACTACTTCACAGATTCCAGATGGAAACTTAGATTCATTTGAAATCTAAGGTAGATTCGCAGGCACCGTGGAGAATGGAATTATATCTGTTAGAATTTGAGTGCATTATGAGTAAGTGATATTTATAAATGTAATAACGGCCAATGAATAGGTGTTTGATGGGGTTTATGGCTGGCTGCGTGGCTCAGCGCTAACGTTCTCGCTTGATAAGCCCAAGGTCGCAGGATCGAATCCTGGCTCAGCCAGTTGGCATTTGAGAGAGCGCAAATGTGAAGAAGCTGTGTCAGTAGCTTTACTGGTACGTTAAAGATCCCCTTCGGGGCAAAATTCCAGCACCCCGGTGCACAGTGGGGAAAGAGTGCCTCAAATGCGGCATTAATTAAAAAACTGAAATTGGTCGTATGATGATATTTTTGGTATAACAGAACACTAGAAGACTTGCTCGATCATGTTGAAACACGTTGTGACCTTGACCAAACTGCGTCTTGCTTGGGGAGCCCACAGTAATTGAGATATTGCAGAGCAGATAAGTGGTGTTTTCGGAATTTTTTCATAGTTTCGCCATGGAACCTTCGTGTTCAGGTAAGTAATGATATTTTTAGTTGTTATATAGTAATATTTGTGTGTCAGAAAAATCGTTCTTTAAACGTCTGCTTAGTCTATATTTACCATCTTGAGATATAAGAAGGTGAATAGTTATGTTCGGAGGCAGTCCGACCATGCATTGTTCTTCATGTGTAACATCTTTCCGCTCGGTTGCTGGATAGTTTTGTGGGAGTGATTTTGAAAATTCGGGACGGAAGTGGATCGGAACGATCGAGCTGGCAGTGGTGGATCCAACGGAAGTATGCACTGTCCGCTCGATCGATCAAACGGAAGTGTACTAGCTGGCAGTGGTGGACAACAGAAGTATGCACTGCCCGCACGATCGATCAAACGGAAGTGTACTAGCTGGCAGTGGTGGACAACGGAAGTATGCACTGCCCGCTCGATCAATCGGACGGAAGTGTACTAGCTGGCAGTGGTGGAAAACGGAAGTATGCACTGCCCGCTCGATTGATCGATCCAGCTACCAGATTATCATTTTAAACGATATGTATCATATCAATATGACTCACTTTAACAGAATCCATATGAAATTACGTGTTGGTCTGTGAATGAAGAGGACCTGTTTATAAGGAATTTAAGGTTATGAGCGGTGTCGCGTCTATTAATCTAGTTGATCCATATCGTATTCTTTATTTAGGCTACTGCTGGTGGTAGCTACAAATTATCTAATAAAATGAGTTCCGTATTATAAACTACAATATCTGTAAAACACTCCCTTTTACAATAACAATTGAAAATGTGTGTATTGGAAACAAGGCAGTGTGTGCTTTGTAGCGCGAGAATGTTATGGCAATACAGTAGGCAGTGCATTTAGCAGGCACTGGTTTGACGAGCACAGTGGCAAATGTTTCACCGACTTTCATTTGTCATTGAGCAGTTTATGAAGCTTCACGTTCAAGGTTGAACATCACATGGGGTAGGACAAAGACGACAAATGACATTTAAGTAAGCGGCATTATTGTCAAGCTGTGGTTGAGTAGGCTAGTCAAATATTAAATGCATAACAGAATGTTGTTATATGAGTGGAATAAAAGCTGAGACTAGGTCATTTCATGATTGTAGGTAGGCATGTTTTGATTGTTTACGATGAATTGTATGAGAGTCATGAGAATAATGAATGATATAGTTACTGAGGAGTGTGCTCACAGTATTTGAGAGTACAGTCGACGTTGTGTGTCACTTTGTTATTATGAATTGAAAATGAAAATCCACAGCCTGCTTCCAGCCTCCGACCGGGTCAGGAATGGAATGAATGAAGCCCCCATCTAGCGGCGAGGATATGGACTGTGCCGGCTGCCGAGGCCTGACGCACTCCTCTGGGGCAATGATTAAATGAATGACAGATAAAATGAAATGATAGTGGAGAGTGTTGCGTTATTATGAATTATTAATATAAAAGGAAGGAAGGAAGCTTGTAGTTTTGCGTGATCGTTAATCTCACAATCATGATCCACGGTACCTCCCTTTTACGTGGAATGCGATCCACAGGACATGGCATTTCATTTCGAAAATCTCACATCTATTGACCGGGAATCAAACCCGGTCTACCTTGGTGAGAGACTAACAGCTTGAGCGCTGTGCCACAAGTGTGACAATAGCATATCTCCAATTCAATCTATACATTCCTCATAGTACCAGTCTGAAAATGGAGCGTAAATTAACATTTTAAGAATGTCCAAGCTGTGTAGTATACCAGTAGGATAACATGTCAGATGTTACACATCATATGCGACTACTGTAAGGCTCGTATCTGTTTTTTTTCTACTGGTTGTGGCCTCTATATCGTAGATCAGTTTAGGTTTGCTGCTACTTTTTGCCACTTTTTTTCTAAATGACGATAAAATCAGGAACATAGAAAATCGGAGGCATCAAATAAAATCTTGTCTGGGTTTATTTCAGGTACCAGCTCAAATAAAATGTTCATCACAAGGGGGAAACTTCTGGAAACCATTAAAAATTTTGAGTTTTTTCCTATAGCACGGCAAGATATTTCGTTCAGAAATACCCATGGTGCAACATGTCTCCTACACTGCATAACTATTTGATACATGGACCTGAAATAGTATCGTCCGCATTGCTTCCTTTAGGACAGTTAACAGAGGTAGCATAGGAAGCTCGTAATAAGGACTTAAAAATTGCCGGGAAAATTATTCCAGAAAATGTACTCGACAGAAAACAAATGCCGATATTTTAAATTACTTTTTGGTAAGTTCTGATCAACTTATCACCATCAAGAGGAAACTTCAAAAAAAAACCTTCAAGGCCTTCTGAAAGAATCATTAGATCTATTAAAATCTCCATTCAAATCTACAATTAGTCCCAGGAGTCCGGATGATGATGATGATGATGATGATGATGATGATGATGAAGGGAGTGCTGGTAGTAATTGAGACTATTGTACTTTCACTCGTTCTGAGGATTCATGTGATTTAAGTTGCTTTCTGCATTTTCATAATAATTATTTTGCTACAGTTATAATTTGTACAATGTTTTACAACTATTATATTAATAAACAAATGTCAAATGTACTGTGTTTTCACTTTTCGTAAGACACAAATATGTCTTTAATAATGATATAAATAACTTAGAAATCCTATAAAGTAAAATTAGAATTAATGCCGTACATGAGGCACTCTAAAAACACTGTGCGGCGTCTCTAAAAACCGCAGTAGTTAAAAGGGACGTAAAACCAATAACATAAGTATATTGATAAGGTTCTTTGTCACTGAAACAAAACCATAACGGCCATGCAGTATTTGTGAATATTAATAATAACTGTAAATAATAGTGTTTCAGTCATGTTGATGACGTTTGTATATCAATCATTTTGAGGATTGATTATGTGTGTTTATGTGCCAGTCATGACGGTGACTTGAGGTTTTGTTGTTGTTTATTTGTTCTTTTTGATTGCGCAACAATGTTTAATGTAAAGGTAGGACAGCCTTGTGTATTAGGATCCCTCTCTGCACTCATATTCTGAGGATAATTTGCTCATCTGTAGTTTCACTTTGGTTAAGGTGAACAGTCAACCAACAAACATAATATGAAAGAGTGTTCTATGTGTCATTTTACGCGAACAAGTGCAGAACGGTAAATAAATTAATGGAGTGGTGTTCCCACTCATTACAGTATCTTATTCGAATTTAATAACGTAACCTTTGGTTATTTTTATATGAGGAATCGGCGTAATTGTGGCCGCCACGCAGAACTTGGTATTACATTACGCCATGTGTGGACATGTGAGATGAGAAGCTCTGTGGTTTATATCTGGACTAGATTCAGACTTTGATGTTCATTTCCTAACCGCCTTGCCAAGCCATTTTTAAATTATTATTTGTATTGTAAATTTGTATAGTTGTATTATTACTCCCTTCAGGAATAATAAACCAGTGTTATTTTAATTTATACCCGAGTATGTGCCACGTTACTAAATCCACTGTATCTCCAAAGTTCCCTACGATATGCTATACATGATCCTAACATATGTACCGTACACTCCCCGAAGATCCACTGAGGCCCATAATTTAATTTGAAGAGGAATGAGACAAACGGTTAGTCTATGAATAATAAGTAAATAACACACCTGGAAAAATTACACGTATTAGTTATGACCATTATTATAATGGGGCAATAATACTGATCATAACTAATACATGTAATTTTCCCAGGAGTGTTATTATGCATACAATATATAGATTTTACCCCGTCTAGTCATTGTACATATTCGTGTTGACCGACTGAATAGTTACATCTAACAGTTTGTACAGGCAACACTGAAATAATGGCTTAAACCTTCAGCCTATACAGGGTGTAACAAAAATGTACGGCATAAAATGCAGGACACATTCCTCACACGTAGACGAAGAAACTATGTTATATGGACATGGGTCCGGAAACGCTTTGTTTCCATGTTATACCTCATTGTCTGCAACTCATTAATTATGGGAAACACACAAGAACAAAACGTAGCAGCATACCACACGCAAATCTTTCTCACAGGAGATGTTCAATACACCCTCCATGCGCATTGATACGTGCATCAACCCGCCGCGGCGCACCGTCGTAGTGAATCTCGGATATGCTGATGTATCCCTGGAGTACTGAGTATGGTTTCAGAACCTTCCATAATACGGGCGCGGAGACTCTGAACACCTTGTACTGGGGTCGATACACAAGAGCTTCCAAATGCCCTCAACAATAGAAATTCATTGGGTTTAGGTCCGGAGAGAGTGGAGGGCAGAAAAGTGGCCCACTTCTACTTATCCATCTGTCACCAAATCTGTTATTTATAAACCAACGGACATTAACACTAAAATGAGGAGGTGCTCCATCGTGCATGATGTAGGCTACATGGTTTGTCGCACAGCTAAAGGCACATCTGCTAAGTCGCATGGCAACAAGCCATGTAAAACAACACACTGGCGGTACACCTACGATAATGACAACGTAACCAGACGTAACCAAGAGTGCATGTTCCCCATGATTCTAAAGTTCTGTTCTTGTGTGTTTCCCATGCTTAATGAGTTGGAGACAATGAGGTGTAATATGGAAACAAAGCGTTTCCGGACCATGTTCATATAACATAATTTATTCGTCTACGTGTGAGGAATGTGTCCTGCATTTTGTACCGTACATTTTTGTTACACCCTGTATATTGAATACTGTGAAGACACAGTATGTGAGCCAGGTTACTAGCCATTCATTATTCCTCAAACTCAGCTGTCTGTATTGCTCGGTTCTCGAACTCATCCTCTTCAATCATGGAATATTCTTGAAGTTTCTGTTCTCACTCTCCGAGAGTCACAGTTATCTCTCCTTAGTGTAAATATTACACAAGTATTACATTTTTGGAATCTCAAAACTAAATAATTTCTTACAACACGTCTTCATTTTTGCCCCTTGTACCTTGAAATGATTTAATGACTTCACCAAATATTTCGGAACCTCTTCCTTGCCTGTCTTTACTATTGCGCTCAACAGCTTAACTTTTTAAGACTCTTCTGCAGTTAAATGGGCATTCTCTTTCAATATTGAGAGGCTGCTGGCTTCCCCGGGGAAATGTATATATGGAGCCATTGGACAGTTTTTATGTTACACTGAGTCACAAATATGACGTGTGTTGTCGAACATATCGTAGCACATAGTCTAACTAAGAGATTGCGTGAGAAAGTGCTTCTTTTTTAGCCTATTTTCATCACTTTTTATTTCATAAAACATTTACATTTAAGTTTTCGTATTTCCTATCACACGACAGATAGTGTAACTATTTCAATTAACTTTAAAGTAAATATTTACAGCAAAACTACTGTATCATATTACCAGCATTTCGTTGGTATTTCACATTTTAGGGAGAAAGGTACATATTTCGCAAATTAATTTTATTTCGAGACATTTTGCGAATTTATTGGAATTTTCTAGCGACTCAGTCATCCAAAAGTTGTTAAACTTTGGCACGGCATATCTTCATACAAGGTTCAATATATTGGCGTCAAATTAAATTCGATTTTTATGAGAACCTAAAAATGGCGGCTGTGTAAAATATTTAAAGTCACGTTTTCATTTCTCGTGTCCAAAATAAGCGACAGAAATGTAGGTTGGTATAATGAACCACCATTATAATATTAATCTGCTGACATATAAATCTGTGTTCGCCTCGTTACGTAGTGATCAGCACTCTAGGCTATCACCGCGGAGGTCCGGGTTCGATTCCCGGCTCTGCCAAGGAATTTTATTCTGTTCTGAGGGATGGAACGAGGTACACTCAGCTTTGTGAGGCAGAACTGAGCAGAGGCGGGTTCGATTCCCACCTCAGCCATCCAAGAAGTGGTTTTCCGTGGTTTCCCACTTCTACTCCAGGCAAATGTTGGGATGGATCCTAAATTAGGGCCACGGCCGCCTCCTTCCCAATCCTCATCTGAATTACAAATACACACTAATACAGCCATTACAATAACACAGGTTATCAGACATATTCCACACACACACACACACACACACACACTTTAGTAAACGGGGCTACATGACCACGATGTCGTAAAGCCCCTGAATGAATCAACAACAACATATAATTCTATACCCTATATATGAAACAATCGAACATGGCGTCTATGAGATATATTTCACCGGTTCACAATATCTCCAAAACTATTGAAGCAATCAAACTGAAATTTTGTGGAGTGATAAGAGGACTATTAATAAGTAAGTTCATATGAGACTTTCAAAATCCTGAGAACCACGAAAATAACATGGCAGTAAAGATGATTTTCGAATATTTCAAATGACTTCTCTGGTGATCTAATTGCCCAAGAGCAATGACACAGCACAGCGTATACTTATTCTGAGCTTAGTATAGAGGCAGTTCGAAATTTTAAAACTTCTCTTCTTACTTCTCGTATCCTTTTCAAGCGATTGAATAGAAGATTTTTATGATGGGCTATTATAATAATCATTATATAATGGCACTATATTCTGAGACTTTCTTTTCGTATATCATAAATAGCGTGTATTTGACTTTCGTTAAATTAAACTCCCGTGACTCGTTACAGAAAGATGCCATCTCACTGGAAGAGTCAATCACCTATACTGAAAGTTATACTGTATATCTAGCACATAATTTCTCAATGTTATGATGTTGGTGGAGATTGTTGGTCATCCACCCGAAATTTCTATTGAACGCATCGTAAATTATGGATTATTCGCATGTTCATAACTGAAAAGAACATATATTACTGTGTTTGAACCTGTCTCACGGTAAGTTGATAAACCAGTACTCAATTCCTTAGTGCTTTATTCGTGTATTGTAGATAACCTTCATCGTGTAACATATTTTCCTGTGCTGGAGGTGCGTTGACGTTAGTTATCTTGAGGAACGATGAAGGGTTCTATTTTAGACAGGACACGCACTAGTGCCATAGTAAGACCATTTTGTTTCTTAAAATATTATTCTTATGTTCCTTGTCTGAAATGACTACAACTTATCAGTATTGAGTTTTGAATTTCAAGTCCGAGAAAACTATGTCATTATAGCCTATACAGAGTTTGAAGAGAAAATGCGAAGAAATACATTCCACCAAAAACAACTGACTAGAAATCATGTTAGTTTATTATAAATGAATTTGGAGAACTTTGGAATATTATACGAAGGTGGATCAAAAAGCTAGTTGCACTAACGCGCTGCAGCAGCGCGCTGTGTGTCGCAAACGTGGGCTCAGAGGAGAAAGGGACAGACACCGCCCATACATCTGTTAGGCAGGTCGCTGTGGTGTCTCGTCTTGTATGGCGTGAATAGCGGCCAGATTCAATGGCGCGTCGACTGGATGTTCACTCCAAATATGAGGTGCGTGTGACAATCCGATTTCTATGGGCCAAAAGGAAGAATTGCACGGGACATTCGTCGTGAAATTAGTGCTGTGTATGGGGAGCTGGCCATTTTCCGGCAAGGGCTCGTAAAGTGGTGTCAGCAATTCGAAGCCGGACGCACGGATATCACGGACGAATATCGCGAGGGCAGGCCCGCAACGTCCAGGACCCGAGAATGCGATCATTCGACAGAACGGTGGTCGACGTTTCCATCCGATGAGGAGGTGAAGGTCGCTGTCTCCTTGTGGTTGCAGAACGCTGGAAGAACTTTCTATGCATCCGGCATCGATAAGTTGGTTGTGCGTTCGCAGAAATATTTGGAGTCTCTTGGAAACTATGTGGAAAAGTGACGTTACATTGTATGCCGTTATAGGCGTGTTGCTGTTGTATAGGTGGTGTAATAAATGGCCATAACTGGGAAGTGCAACTTATATTTTGATCTGCCCTCGTACCTAGAGACCCTGATTTATGGTGATATAACAGGCTCCAAGGCGGTGATATAAAATGTTGAAAGTGGTGAAATAAAATACGTAAGTGAGGGTTGAGTGTGCCTAATAGCTGTGTGTACGGTACATGGATTTGGTTAAACAATGAACAATATGCAAACATTTGGAGGAATAACAAACAATTTTCTGTGGTCAAAACCTAACCTAACATTTACTCCAACAAATTCTCTTCATGACTCCTTTTCTCACTATTTCAGGACGCAGATTTGTACGCCTATTTGAGTAGGCAGAAAGCTTCTTTCACTGTCTTATCTCATAAAACATTTACATTTAAGATTTCTTATTTCCTATCACACGACAGATAGTGTAACTATGTCAATTAACTTTCAAGTAAATATTTACAGCAAAATACTGTATCATATTACCAGCATTTCGTTGGTATTTCACATTTTAGGGAGAAAGGAACACATTTTGCAAATTAATTTTATTTCGAGACATTTTGCGAATTCAATATCCAAACTAATTTGCATATTTGGGGTATCTATACCATTGTGATAACGTGTAGATATTTGTTGAAAAATTTTCGTGGTTATCGTTAAAACAAAAAATCCGGGACTCTAATTTTACCACATTTAAGAAGTTTAATGACGGCTTGTCGCCAACTTATATGATAGACTTCAGCAAGGCTTCAGAGATGTAACCTATGTTGGTAAGACACCGGTGGAAATACGACAGTAAAAGATTCGCTGATGGCAGAAATCATTCCTGGTGTCGTATTTATAGTTTCACAAGAGAGTTGTAATGGAAGAGGGTAAATACAAAGTAATATACCTGAAAACGGATTTTAATAATGTGATTTCCCGTTTAATATATTCCCTAAACTAGATAACAGCAGCAATTATTACAACAAAGCCACATACGTAACTGCCAGGACAATATTTCACATCCAAGCAGCTTAGGCCCTCACTCTGACTGAAAGACCAGCAATGCTCTTCTAGATCAACACCGCAAGTACTCCACAACAGTGAGATGGCGATATTGCATGCCTAGAAGGCGTGGTGACACAAGGAAACGATCTTCGAAAAGGCGAACTGATGTTGGGAACGCCTGGTTCGTAAAGAATCGTCTTAAAAGAATTTTCCACGATAAATGTAACTAACGTTGACAATTAGTGCTCGTAGTTTAATCACATTTTTTTCACTCAGTACAACCATCTTACGTAGCTGGTTTGTAGTCGGTCAGCTTACCGTAGTGACTGAGACATATTTACTACAGTATAAATAACCCCTGGTACTACAGCCCATGAAGGGCCTAGGCCTACCAAGCGACCGCTGCCCAGCCTGCAGATATTGGGGTGACGCGTGGTCAGCGCATCGGGTCCCCTCGGCTGTTAATCTTGGTTTTCGTGACCGGGGCGCAGCCTCACTGTCAGACAGCTACTCTATTGTCCTCACGAGGCTGAGTGCACCCCGTTCCAGCCCTCACCTCAGTTTCTAAAATCCCTGACGGAGCCGGGAATTGAAACCGGAGCCTCCGGGTGAGAGTCAAGTGCGCTACCCAACACCACGGGGCCGGTCATATTTACTACAGTAGTATGATAAAAGTCAGTTCGGGGAAATATTTCACCATTATCAGCAGTCGTAGGGACGTTACAGCCACGCTTGGGACAGTTAACCAAACATGATTCAAAGTTAATGGCTAAATCTGTGGACTGATTAAAGATAAAGTTTACATTAAATCTTTAGCTAATCAAAGTTAAATTTTAACAAAACTAGCTGAATACAGTTATTGTAAAAGTTAAAAACGCAAAGAGTTTCCAGTATACAAAACTATCAGGAAAAAAATTCTTCGGCAATATTTGAAGACCAAAAGAAAATTCACAAAAAAAATACCACACATTATAAAATCGCAGTTACTACTATTAATTAACTAAAATTAAATTAAATGTAGTACAAGAGTCTCGCAAATTTTACACTGACTGGCTGCGTTGCTCAGCGGTGACGTTCTCGCCTGCTGTTCCCAAGGTTACAGGATCGAATCCCAGTGTGGTCAGTTGGCATTTGAGTGTGGGAAAATGTGAGGGAGCCGTATCAGAAGATTTAATAGCACGTTTAAGATTCCCTTTGGGGCAAAAATCCGGCACCCCGGCGTCTCTAAAAGCTGCAGTAGTTAAACGGGACGTAAAATCAATAAAATTATTGTTATAAATTTTACACTGTCAACAATATTGGTTTCCAGACAAACGCAAAACTTACTTTAGCTGTTTTAATCGCTAAAGAGTTCCTTAACGATTAAAAGTTAAAAGTTCATGGAAAATGAAACCAAAGATGTTAAACAGCCCTTATATCATTAACGGTCAATTTTAATCGCGAATCCCGACTCTGGTTACAACCAATACAGAAGTTTGCTTGAAGTTGTTCTGTAGTAGGCATGTATTGGTAATGCCCATAACAAACTAATACACTGTACGTCTAATTTGAAAGGACGCACAAGAGCATATTAAAATACAGGTAAGAGCATATTGATTAGCTGGGTGCTAGAGCACGCGCATGTCCGGCGGGAGAGTCAACACGAGCCGGCAAATTCACGCGCTGCCTGACAGCAATTAATTTACCTATTTTATTGCAATTCAAAGATGCTAATGTAATATTAGATTAACGCTGTGAACTCCAGCAGAACTCCAGGTCAGTGACGTAGCCAGGAGGTAACCCATTCGATCATCTCAGCACTCCTTACAGCAGGGTCTGCCGGAAGATTTGCTCGCGTGTTAGGACTTCCAGCTAACACACACCGACACTAACACTAAACCTCTAAATTCACAGTGAGGCCATCTTCTCTTCACCTCAGTGGTGATACAAGGAAGTCAGGAACGAGCAGCTCGGTAGCGAGCAGGATCAAACACTTTGTACCGCGCACGCAAGCAACACACTCCATTCACTTGGACATTGCTCGGCGTGGTTAATTTCGAACTTCGCCACGTGAAAAATAAACATCCATAAAAGTAACATCCGCAAAAATATGGTTTCTAAACCACCACCTAATTAAGATCTCAAACCAACCCTAACACCGTGGCACTACAGCCCATGAAAAACCTAAGCCTACCAAGCGACCGCTGCCCAGCCATTTGGCCTCCAGATTATGGGGTGACGCGTGGTCAGCGCGTTGGGTCCCCTCGGCCGTTAATCTTGGTCTCCGTGACCGGAGCACTGCTTCACTGTCAGACAGCTACTCCATTGTCCTCACGAGGCTGAGTGCATCACATTCCAGTCCTCGCGTCAGTTTCTAAAATCACTGACGGAGCCGTGAATCGAACTCCAGATGAGAGGCAGACGTGCTACTCCAACACCACGGGGCCAGAAAAAATAAGGCCTCAGTTTGTTGATAAAGTATAGGTACATTGTGCTCATAAGGTCCTCCCAATTAGCATTATTCCCTTTAAAAATGGTTACCCTCTTAATATCTTCAGCTTCACTTCATATCTGGTATGTACTGTGTTTTGAGAAGAGTTGTTGTGTTTGCATTTTAGGGGTTGCGACATCTTGGTCATATAGCCCCGTGTATTGCGTGTGTGGAATTTGTGTGATAAGCTGTGTTATTGTGTTGGCTGTACTAGTGTGTGTATTTATGTATTGGTGATTGGATTGGGAAGGAGGCAGCCGTGGCCTTAAGTTAGGAACTATCCCTACATTTGCCTGGAGTTGAAGTGGGGGGAAACCACGGTAAACCACTTCCAGGATAGCTGAGGTGAGAATCGATCCATCCTCTTCTCAGTTTTACCTCACGAGACTGAGTATACCACAACTTCATAAACAAATAAATATATTTCCGTTGGCTTTTCACAAAATGTAGGATTTCTTCTGTACTATTCAGGCGGTGTGAAGATTTTGATGCAAACCGCACTTTCCAACTCCTTTTGGTTTAAGAGCTTGAGTTTTGTGAAACATACACCTTAGCGTCATATACGATAATGATCATTTCTTTGATCCCAAATGCACAATATATGGTATGGGAAAAATCTACAGTAGTCCGTCTTATGACTTATTTAATAGGTGTTTTGGATTGTTTGTTGTCTTGTCATTGATGTTATTGTTTTTTCCTCAAACGTTCTCATTTACCTGTTCAATAGAACATGAAAAAGTTACAATCATTTTTAGGAAATGACATTAATATCATCCATAAATTACGACAACTACAGTAGCCGATTGGAGCTGATAACCTCGAGGTTTTGCACTTTAAGCCAACAATCATTCATTGCACCATACTAGAAAAATTACCTATGGAGATTATTTAACACTTATTGTTGGTTGATTTTGACCATTCACGTAGCGATGGCAATTTTCTGTGACGCGTCACAGGAGTTCATTAAAGAGGAAGTCACATGCACGGAATTTATTATTGCAATGTAGTTATCAGAAATGTTTTTTCAATCAATCGGTTCATGAAAGTACGAAATATAACAATATAATCATCATTTAAAAAACGCTAAGGTGTATGTTTCACAAAACTCAAGCTCTTAAACCGGAGGGAGTTAGAAGGTGTGGTTTGTACCGACATCTTCCAAATCGTCTCAATAGTACAGCAAAAATCTTGCATTTCTTGAAAAATCAACGGAAATATATTTATTTGTTCATTAAGTGCGTTTAAACAAATAAACAAGAAGCGCGCTTAACAGTCAAGCACGCACATGCGAGATTTCTCGCACAGGTCCCCTAGTTATACAGTGTGGTCCACCCGCCCCTTATTATTTAGTTTTATGAAACCCAACTAACACGGCATTTCTCCCGATGGTCGATATTGCTCTGCGCTCTGACTGTGCGACAGCAATGTAATTGGGTCATGGGTCTAACAAAGAAAAACCGACCTTAAACTTTTCCCCGCCAAATACTATGGCCCATTCTACTAACATATGACTCACTGCTCCTTGAAATAACACACATACACGCAATTCGATCGAATTAATAGCTTACGCCACGTGATCTGTAATAGTAGAAAGTTAAATCAACACCATAAATCATGATTGAAGACTTTGAGATGGACTTAAACGTTTGAGGTGGGACGGCTACTGTAACTACACCACGTTTAGCGTTCAGCATCTACCATGTGTTGGTGGCTGAGAGGTTTAAAGCCTGACCGTACATGATGGGCGCGAGTGGGTTGAATTTTGCTTCGAATCCAGTAGTAGGCATACTTTTTTGAACGAAAGCCCACATTCCATTTTAGTGGGGATGTAACTACATTGCCACATTCATTGCCTTACGACGTATTTTTGTGACAAATAGGTTGAATTTTGCTGATTTATTTACGAGAATACGATCGAACTGGTACGTTATGCCACGTGACCTGTAATGGCAGCAAATTTAAAAACTGGCATGAATATTAATATAACATATCGAAGTGTCGCTCCGGAGGTCCAGGTTCGATTCCCAGCTTTGCCAAGAAATGTAATATTTGTCTGAGGGCTGAAATTGGGTACACGCAGCCTCGTGAAGCAAATATGAGAAGAAGTGGGTTCGATTCCCACCTCAGCCACCCTGGAAATGGTTTTCCGTGGTTTCCCACTTCTACTCCGGCCAAATTCCGGGACGGATTCTATCTTAAGGCCACGGCCGCCTCCTTCCCAATCCTTAATTGCAAATACACACATAATTATAAGCCCGCAATAACTCAGGTTATCAGACAAATTCTACACACACTCCCAAGTAAATGGGGCTAAATGACCGCGATGTTCTAGCCCCTCACATGAAACAAAACAACAACATATCGAAGGATATTCTGATCGCCAGTGCTTGCATCGAATTATACGTATTCCTTAGAATTTCCCATGGTATTATTAGCATACTTTCGATTTTTGCAAAAAATGAAAGAAGACTTATGAGATCTACACAGGGCCATAAATTGTGTGTCTGTGTGTGAGTGTGTGTGTGTGAGACTGTGTGTCTGTGTGTGTGTGAGTGTATGTACTCTGAATGTCTGCCCCCACCCTATCAATTCGAACACGGTGAAACCTAATTGAACGAAATTTGGTACAGAGGTAGAACTAGCAAGGGCACCTCAGTGTCATGTTTTATATCGCCGCCATCTTGACGGAAACGTAATGGCGGCCACCCAAATGTTCAAAGCTTAAATCAAATTACGAATAACCTAATCATCCGATATCTGCCTAATTTTGCAACAACATATATTTATATGGCGAGCGTCTTTTGACTAAATTACAAGGTAATCAGCCCAATAGTTTGCAGATGGCGGCCATGTATGTGTGCAAATCGATTCCCCCTATCAATTCAAACACGGTGAAACCGAATAGAACGATATTTGGTACAGGGGTAGCACTAGCGAAGGACACCTCAGTGTTATGTTTTATATCGCCGCCATCTTGACGAAATCGTAATGGCGGCCTCCAAAATGTTCAAAGCTTAAATCAAATTACGACTAACCTAATAATCCGATCTCCACCAAATTTTGCAACAACATATACTTATATGGCGAGCGTTGTTTGTTTGAACTACAAGGTCATCATCCAATTAGCGTGCAGATAGCGGCCATGTATGTGTGCAAATTGATTCCCCCAATCAATTCAAACACGATGAAACCGAATTGAACGAAATTTGGTACAGAGATAGCACTAGCGAAGGGCACTCCAGTGCCATGTTTTATATCGCCGCCATCTTGACGAAAACGTAATGGCGGCCATCCTAATGTTAAAAGCTTGAATCAAATTACGACCAACCTAATAATCTGATCTCTACCAAATTTTGCAACATCATACCTTTATGTATAGAAAATCTTTTGACCACACTACAAGGTCATCAGGCCAATAATGTGTGGATGGCGGCCATGTATGTGTGAAATCGATTCCCCCTATCTTTTCAAACACGGTGAAACCGAATGGAACGAAGTTTGGTACAGAGGTAGCACTAGCAAAGGCCACCTCAGTGTCATGTTGTATATCGCCGCCATCTTGACCGAAACGGAATGGCGGCCACCGAAATGTTAAAAGCTTAAATCAAATTACGAACAACCTAATCATTTGATCTGTACCAAATTTGTCAACAACATACCTTTTTGTGGGAAGCATCTCTTGACTGAACTACGAGGTCATCAACCCAATAGTTCGCAGATAGCGGCCATGTATGTGTGCAAATCGATTCCCCATATCAATTCAAACACGGCGAAACCGAATTGAATGAATTTTCTTTACAGAGGTAGCACTAGCAAAGGGCACATCATATTCAGTATAATATCCGTATAGCACGTTGTATTTCAAGAAGCTACTACAACTAACTTTCAATTATACTCCTTGAAAAGGATAACGAATTATAACAATACCCATTCATTTAGGAGAAAGTAGGCTATACGTTCTTTACCGAACATCTTGTTTTGTTATTAAATTTTAACAAATATTCTTAGCAAATCTTTAGGCCTGTATCACACGACACTCGCTGACAAGGAAGCTGCTGTGATCGCTGGTACAAAATCCTGTATGATTCTGTTCTCTTCGTCAGTATACCCACTTGTATTACCGAAGTGTATCACACGCTAGCATTTTGTACGCTAAATTGTATGAAATAAAACCGAAGGGCAGTCGTTGAGGGCATTATTTGCAGTTAATTCGCCTTAATAACGCAAAACGGTCGCGAAACTTGCTTTAAGTAAATTAGAAAACATGCTTGGTACTGAATGCATTCCAATCAATATTTAAGATCTAACTGGAATAATTTAATATTTTACCATACGCGTTAATAAGAAGCGCAACAAAAACCTCCAGAGTGTGTTGAAAATGTGTGCAAGTGTTATTGCGCCCGCTCGCTCTTTCGAAGATCCGGGTTCAAGACTATCCAACGGCAGACTTTTAAAATTCTTTTTAACTATTTTATTATACCCTCCCTACCTCGTACAGTAAGATTTCAACTTGGTTTTGTTCACATTATCTACGAAGACGATAGGGAAAGTTATTTTCTTGTCACATTTAAATGGCTATTTTCCCTAAATACTGTTCAAAACCATGGATGGATATTATTCGTTATAATTATTATATTTTTAGTCGATTTTACCCTCCATGTTAGGTTTTCCCACGGACTCGGCGAGGGATCCCATTATTACCACCTCTACGGGCAGTGTCCTGGAGCTTGAAACATCTCGTCTGGGGGATACAATTGGGGAGGTGGGATCAGCACCTCGCCCAGGTGGCCTCACCTGCAAAGCGAACAGGGTCCTCTTGACGGATGGGAAGGGAGGGGAAGATTGGGAGGGACAGGCAAGGAAGAGGGAAGGAGGCGGCCGTGGCCGTACGGTAGGTAACATCCCGGTATTTTCCCGAAGGCGAAGTGGGAAATCACGGAAAACCACTTTGAGGATGGGTGAGGTGGGAATCGAACCCCTCTACTTATTTGGACCACCCGAGGCTGAGCAGACCCCGTCCCAGTCCTCATACCACTTTTCAAATTTCGTGGCAGAGCCGGGAATCGAACCCAGGACGTCCGGGGTGGCAGCTAATCACGCTGATCACTACGCAATGGAGGCGACTCTATTCGTGATAATTAGAATTTTAATAGTTCAATATTTATCCCAGAATAATAATATGACACGTTCTGTAATTACTGCCTTGCTGCGAGGCTGAACGGTAATGTTCTCGCTTGCTGTGCCCAAGGTTGCAGGTTCGTATCCTGGCGCAGTCAGCTGGCTTTTGAGGGTGCACAAATGCGAGGGAGCCGTGTCAGTAGATTTACTGGCACGTTGAAGATACCCTTCGGAGCAAAATTCTGGCACCCCGACGTCTCTAAAAGCCAGAGCAGTTAAAAGGGACGTAAAACCAATAACATTATAATTATCTGTATTTACTGTATGTTTGGGGAAGATGACCTCGTAGTTCCGCCCCTTAAAACCTCACTAACTAACTATTACTGTAAGTGTATAGCAATCGCTTTTCGCACAGAAGCCGTTGAAAGAAATTATAGTTTCGGTCTGATGTATTTATTCGTGAGCCTACCCACATAACAAATCTATTTGTTATGTGGGTCGTCTGATTTAGTCGGAGTTTTCATTTAAACAAAGGTGGTCAAAATTTCGAATACTTGCTACCTTGAATATACAGGATACTGTTTTAGATCCCTTATTTGGGGGTGGATCTAAAAGGGAGAGTTGCTGTACTAATTTATGAGGTGGTGCCTAAAGAAGGGTAGCTTCCCTTGACAGGGCAAGCTGACCAGTGTAGTGTGTTGTGGTGTGCTAGGAACTAGGGGGCGTTCCTATAAATAATGTGGTAGTGTTTGAGGGGATGGGAACCACTGCAAAGGGTCGCTGTACTAGTCGCTCAGCTGACTGCTTGTTATGTAATCGACTCTGCTCGTATCAGCCGAGTGGCACGCGCTGCTTGCTGGCAGCCGGCTCGAGAAACGCAAAGGTACCTGAGTTGGCGCTAATGGCTTACCGTCTGTCACGTCTTTACGTGACGGGAATAGGGAAGGGCGTTGGGATGTAAAGAGGCGTATAACAGTAATGCTAGTGTAGAGTGTGGACCAAGTGTTTTATTGGTCTGTGATATTCTTTGTGTGAGTCCCTTGTAGGGAATGAAATTATGTTTATAATGTGATACAAGTTGTGGGTTGCAGGTTACATAAATAGGAACTCTGAACACGATTGACTGACTCACCTCGGTTGACACCAGCGTAGCTTCGGCCGTCTTGATGGAGCACTGACAATGGAGAGAGAGTTTGACCTCATTAGGACGTCTTCTTATACCTTCAGACGCCCTCCTGTCAGCAATGTATTGGCCCAGTTAGTACTATGTCGCTGAGTGTAATGATTACGTAAGGCTTGAGCTGCTTTATGGAGTAGCAAGCTGTCCTTACAGTATTAATGGATGTTGCCCCGGCTTTCCAAGGGTTGCCATTTTAGGGGATTTAGCCAGATGTTGGGGGGATGGTCTCCAAGGGGTGCATACCCCTGGGATGCTGTACAATACCTTGCTTTCGTTCTACAGATCGTTATGTCGTCGTCCAATCTGGCTGCGTACCATCGGAAAAGTACGGTCCTTTTGAGGACCAAATAAAAAATCACTCGTTGGAACAGATAGATATGCGTCCATAATACATCCACAATAAACGACATTAAGCAAAAAAATGTACTAGTTCAAGGTTCGAACCTACTACTATGCGACTTCGTTGACGCTACTCTAGCAATTCTAGATTTAGCCACCATAGCTACCGAGAACCATAGTGTATTGCTGGCATGTATTGAATCTATTCGTAGACACTTCCTGTCCAAACGTAAGAAGGTGTTATTCGGAGCTCTGATCTTTTCAATCATGCATTATATTTGAGGTAATTGAAAGAACACTGCCACTATTGATTTCTACTATATTCGCGAGGATGTACTCAACGGTTAAAGTTGTACAATGGACGTACTAATGTTTTTAGGATGACTGTGATATACGCGTTAGTTGGGTTGCCTTCCTCCAAAAAAAATAAGGGGCGGGTGGACCACAGGGTGTTTCAGAAATACTTTTACAAACTTTGGGGACTGGTTCCGTACACAAAAACAAGAAAAAAAGTTCATATACACATATGTCCCAAAATCCTTCGTTTTCGATTTATTAATGAAAGAACATTGTACAGTGACACATTAATTGACAGCCTGTTTGGAAGTGTTTAACACATGAACTCATATCAAGAAAGGTTCCTGACACCGACAGATGGAAAAACTGTCTAATGCACAGGTGTTCCAGACAGGCTCGCCATTAGCACCAGTTTAGGATTAATGTGTGGGCTGGCATTCTAGGTCCATACGTTCTACCAGCACGTCTTACAGGTGCTGTCTCCAGAGACTTTATCCAGAACACCCTTTCAGACTTACTGCATGACAATGTGCCCCTGCAAATACGACAACGTATGTGGTGGATGCATGATGGGGCTCCTGCCCACTTTAGTCACCTTGTTCGCACTGCACTGATGGAGATCTTCCAGGACAGATGGTTGGGCCGAGGAGGACCCGTTCCATGGCTTGCAAGGTCCGTTAGACTTTTATCTGTGGTGTCAGGAACCTTTATTGATATGAGTTCATGTGTTAAACACTTCCAAACAGGCTGTCAATTAATGTGTCAATGTACAATGTTCTTTCATTAATAAAGCGAAAACGAATGATTTTGGGACATAGCCTATGTGTATATGAACGTTTTTCTTGTTTTGCTGTAAGAAACCAATCCCCAAAGTGTTTAAAAGTATTTCTGAAACACTCTGTATATAGGCTATACACGCACACACGCCATCTAAACATTGTTTAAAGACATTTATTCACCGGTACTTCTAGGTTTAGATTTGAGCAGTAGTTTACTACGCCAGAGTTTACAGTGATCCGATCGTTCAATGAGGCATTAGGTGAATTCATATATGAAGACCGCCATACAACATGTCGCAGAGATTGTATAATTCCATGACGAGTTAGAGGTATTTATCCTTAAAGAATAGACTTAGTGCTAACTACAATTTATGAAGAGCAAGCAATGGTATATAAACCCGTAGGTTTGGTTTATATTAATTCATTACTATGCCGGATTTTGTGGTGTCCAGATCATTGAGCGACGAGTAAGATAAAATTATGTACTAAGAATTGACATGTTCGTCATCTATAATTTATGAAAAGATATAGATTTATATTTCTGTAGGTTTAGACAGCTAGAACGATCCACTATACCAATTTTCACAGACATTGTATCATCCATTGAAGAGTTAGAAAAAATCATATCTCAGGAATTGAAATGCAAGCCATGTATAATTTCTTACATGAAAGCCAGAGATTCATGTACCAGTAGGTAAATATCGTAGTAGTGGTTCATTGTGCAAATTTTCACTTCGATCGCTTGGTTAGGATGCAAGATTTTTTTTTTTTTGCCGTGTGGCCTCCTCAGAGGCCGAGTGCAGGTCTTTCTATTCGACACCCGTGGGCGACCTGCGCGTCGGGATGGAATGGATGAAGATGAATGAAACTGGGCAAGGATGTGGAAGGAATCGGCCGTGGCCTATTAGAAGGTACCGTCCCAGCATTTGCCTGGTGTTGAAAATGGGAAACCACGGAAAACCATTTCAAGGACGGCCGACGGTGGGGCTCGAACCCACGCGTCTACCGAGTCAGCAGAGAGCTTGGTCCCATGACCTAACGCTGCGCTTTAGCCAGCTGAGCCACTGCTGTCGGTTTGCAAGAAATAGAAATATGTGTTTAAAATTTCACATAGTCGTTATCTTGAATTTCTTATAACCATTGAATTACGTTAGATGCCAATTTATTAAGCTCAAAATAAAGATTACTGTACCAAGTTTCACAACGCTCGGATGCTTGAGTAACCACAAAATCCCTTATAATTGTTTGAGTTTTGCATGACCAGCATGTCGGTTTTGAGCCTATTAGATGTTTGAGTCACTTTCTTTATAAACTTTTATCAGCAAACTTTCTGGTTAGTTGCCGCAATAGTTTCGGAGATACCTATTACACAGGTCTGCAAAAAGAAAATTTTTGAAAATTGTTTTAGTTTTGATAACTGATTTTTATGTAGTTTTTGGCGCTGATTTCAGAAATGTTAATGGTTTTTTCTATCACGTTAGGTTTGTCTAAAAAATGAGGTAAAACTTTTAGAAAAAAATCCTGAAAAGGCCATTTTTAAATCAGTATTATTTATGTACAATGTTATTAAACCACATTATACATAGGTTAATCTTAAACATAGAGTAAGAAAAGTTGAAAAGGTTTTATTACAACACTATTACAATTCTTTGTAGTAACGTTTTCTTTTTTCACTCAAAACTTCTTTTTGTACTTTTACTGCTGTGGAGTTGAGGATTTTCTCTTTTTAACATCCAACAGTAGTCAGCCATCATGTTAACGTCCAAGCGTCCTTGTTATCTTCGTTATAAAGTACTGAACCCTTATTGATCTACGATAAATAAGTATTCATAATTTATTATTATTATTATTACTGCAGCCCAGACAGTACTTGTGGAAGTTGACGAGGATAAAGGCAAGGTAGCGTGTCGCAATGATTGCCACAGAGGTTGAGCTTGTAGCTATTCTTGAAGAACGGCCTGGTAAGCTGAGTTCAAGGCCAAATTGTGTAACAACTTGCACCAGAATTGGAATCATAAAGGGATGGTCACGAGTTACTTACAACCGACCTACGAATGAATCACCCAATAAGGAGAGACCACGCCAATATCACGCGATGGATGGCGTCAGTGGTAAAAAGCGCGCGGAATTGATTATCTAAAGAACCGCCGATCGGAATTATCTCCGCACGAGTGCGATGAGACGTTTGAATTATTTGATGAAGATTGACACTAGTCCCATCTGTGTGAGATGAAAACTCTGGAAAATTTTTCTAAATCCACCCCACTCTTCCGTACCCTGTCAGTTTCTAATAAATTGTTCGACGTGACGCTGTTCGATGTCTTTTCTGTGTGCGAACTCTGTGGGCTAACTTCACGCCCGTTTGCATCGTGATTTTAACGCTCTGATATATTCGAAGTTATTTTATTTGTGAGCTCTGATGAGCTAAATTCACGCTAGTTTGCGTAGCAATTTTTTAACGCTCTTAATTATTTGAAGTATAATACTTTGTGAGCTCTGTAAGCTAATTTCACGCCAGCGTGCGTGGTGATTTGAAACTTGTAATATTATCTTAAAGACGACTATTTTCAGCTCTTAGGGGCAAGACTTGTAAATGTTCTAATTAGCGCTCACCCGAGCGAAGGTCATGCAGAGCGGAGTAGAGATTACCGAGCGAGATAGCGACTGTGAGTCAGTCAGACTTTAAAACTTGTATTGTCGAGCCAGTGGCGATGGACTCGAAGTGTATATTTCCTGTAAATTTTTAAGTGCATTTTTCATGTGTGTATTGTGCGTGTGTGAGCGATATTTAGGGAAAGTCTTCGTAATTAATCGCATAGGACTATTTGTGGGCGAATTTAGTAACCCACAAGCGATTATAGCCAGGTCAAATTATAATATCATTGAACTTTTCTCCCAAGGAGACTACTCAAGATGTCCAACGTGTGGTCAGGAGTTGGGTTGATGTCCGACGCTTCAACGAAGACGAATATGGAGTGCTAACTTTTCCATAGGGAAAATGGGCTGAGATGGGTGTCATAATGTTCTGCAAGCTGAGACGGTGATGTACAACAATTGATTATTCAATTATGTAGTTAGATTGGCGGGGAAACTTTTGTAAATAGTTCATTTTTCTTTTCTTGTTTAGAGTGTTTTTCTTGTACCGGCACTAATTGTTTTAAATGTACGTTGGCGCGTGGCCAAAGTGTTTGTTGTGTATTTATTTTTCTTGGAGTCATATTTAATGTGCACGGCGCGTGTACGTGATTTTTATCCATGCAAATGCGAAACCCGTTACATTCGATAAGTGGTGCTTTATTAAAGTTCATATTTTGATAGGAAAGGGAGGTAATTACTGTAAGATGTTTGCTGAACAGGTTATTATTCATATTAGGGTTGCCAAGTGCAACGATTTAAGATGTAATTGTAGAACACCTTAGTTCTAATTTGATAGATTTTTTGAGTCCTTTTCAGGTTATTTAGTCACGGCGTAGAACGGTGGCGCCAGCAAGTGGAAAATATTTATGTCTTTTTATTTCAGGGTCTGCCAAACCCATACGTGTGATTCTGTGTGTGTTATTGTGTCAGGTGTGTGTGTTGATTCTACGTGAAGAGGGGGTAGAGGTCCTACCGCCCTCGTATTTTTGTTGTTGTTGTATTTTTGATGGAAAGGCTGGGTGCTCTAGGGAGACCGCTGTTCCTTGTCCATAATGCTGATTCTTGGATTTCCTAGTGGAAATGCCGGGATATTTTTGTTCTGACACACACACACGTATTATTGTGCTTTGGGGCACGCTTCTTCGAGATTCGATCCCATGCCTTTGGGAGGTCGAGGTTTTTGACACGTGGGTTGACAGATATGCAGATTTCCACAAATCGCCCGTCTCGCCTGGTGACTTATTTTGATAGGCAGTCCTGTTGTTCCGACTGGCCCCTTTAAGCTTTCATGTAGCAAACCTGTTCATTGTGATGGTTATTTTTGAACCATAATTAATTGGGGAGTTCGCCATGTGTGTGACGGATTATTGCATGTTGTATGGATAGATTATTGTGTTAATAATGTAAATGTTGGCTTTGGGCCTAGTGATTTGTTTACGACTCAATTCATGTAATTTTGTATGTCACACCTGTGTGGTGTAGTGGTAGTGTACTTGTAAATTTGACGACGGTCATATGTGTATTTCTTTTATTGGTCACGTGTTAACTTACTTGTGTTGATTTGTGTGAGAAGTCCTAAGTTTTTAGGCAGTAATTGTTTTGCTACGGCAGTTTGATTCCAATTTTCATTCGGAAATTATTGTGTTGTATATTTTAAGTATAGGAAGTGTCGGTTTAGTTTTAAGTGTTGTATCGTTGTTCCCCGCGTCCGTCTAGCTCTAAGCAATGTGGATTCGTTGTCTGAATGTTTATTCTGGATGATGACGAATCATGCATTCGATTGTACACATCGTGAAGCATGCAGAACAGCACACGCGCATACATTGTCACTTTTGTTGATTTTCTTAAGGACACTTTGTCCGTGTATTTAATCTCTCCAGAGATTTTGGCCTAGTTTTGGCATATAATTTTTATTAAGTGGGAGTCATATGGGAGTTTGTTTTGTTAATTCTTTGTATAGTTAGGTGATTTGTTATTAAATTCATTTGTTTTAACCCTGGCTTCACTTTTTCCTTCATGTTATTTTGTTATATGTTACCCTGCATGTTAATGAAGCGCTTTGACAACAACTTACGATATGGACTGTCACACCCCCCGAAACTGAGTCTCATAAGCTTCTTTGCAAGGGTTCAGTACGTATGTTAAAAAAAACTTAAAAGTGAAAAATGCAACGTGTGATTTGTGGGTAAACAAAGGGTGACGGAATTTGTTCACTATTTTTTCTGTATTCGGCACAAAGAGTACGATAAGAATCACGATAAAAATTTGAAACAACTTTTTCATCGCAGACCTGTGTTACCGGTTAAACATTTTGCAAGACCGCCATGTTGGGTTTGTGACACTTATTGAATTTTGACAGACACGGTCGGGATCGGCCGGGATAGTAATAAGTTTTTACCAAGTTTCATTGAAATCTATCCAGCCAATCAATGTGTATTAGATAGACCCATACACTTATGAACAAAACATGGTGTTATAACCTTATATTTCATATGATGGCAGTAGGCTCTATTGGGGGTAGCTTTAAAATTAACAATGTAAACACTTTCCTTGTGAGACGAACCTACGGATGAGCCCCATGCGGTCCCAACCTTTTTTGAACGCCTCCACATTGTACTTTGTTTTTGTCAAATCATTTTAGGGACTTGGGACATATTGGTCATCGTTCCCGTGTAGTTGGATGAGTGTTGAACTTGTGTGATAACTTGTATTTATGTGATGACTGTAGTAGTGTGTGCAACTGTATTAAGGACAGAGATGAGGTAGGTGACCAAGGACTTGGAGTAAGGCACTATCGCGGCATTTGTCTGGAGGGAGTGTGGAAAAACCGCAGGAAACCACTCTTGGGAGAGCCGCGGTCAGCGCCGGGATTCGAACTTGCGATCTCCGGGCTTGATGCAGCTGCCCTCACGGCCATAGTGCACGATTTAACAAGCACGGCTACACCGTGGGGCACATTTTACTAGCTGACTTACAAATATCGATGTCTTGATTTTCGATTTGTGGCAGTCTTCTTGCAGATGTGTGACATATCATTAGCTCCGAAACCAACAACAACAGCTTAAGCTGCAGGCTACGTTCCTGCTCCTTGCATCTCAGCACTTGGTACATCTGATTACAAGTAACAGCAACCTATTTACTCACTACAAGCACTGGCAGTGCACGAGGAAGAATTTCTTATAATAGGTATTGATGACAAATAATATTTAAATGGGTGAATAACTCCTTGGATTAGGTAGCCTACGTACTGAAAGAAAATTCAACTTTCACAACTCAAAGATTTATCAGAATATCTAGAACTAATGAGTTCAGGTGGCACCAGTGAGCCCATGGATGAATGGGAAGCCACTGTGGTCTCAGATATCACCTAATGCATTGCTGTGTTCTACTTTCTTTTATCTCACCCCGGTCCGATGCCATTTAAGGGTTATTAAATGTGACAACAACGTGTGAGTAAATCTTCTGGAAGGTTACAAATCCCGTTGTAGGGCAAGAATACATTATCCTTTGAATCTAAAGCCACATCAGTACGAACCATCTAAGCAACTCTACAATAATGTCTTGTTGGTAGGTATTAAGAGTAAGATTTGTCAATTTATTGTACATAGGAGATGGATAATGGAAATTGTGTGCAAGAGATCCCTCTCTGTTCGTGAAGTATTAAGTATTAAGTACACTTGGAAATACTGTATATGCCTATCCAAAAGGTTCAACGTGCACTTTCAACGGTTGTTGGCAAATGTTCTCTGTATAGTGTTAACTGGACATTGCTGATACTTATGAGAGAAAATCAGTAATTCACAGAACAAATATCAAAAAGTCATAAACTTAAATAATACTCTAGCCATCATGTATCAGCTGACTTTCGTTTCACAAATAGAGAGGGATCTCCTAAGACACAATTTCCATTATCCATCTCCTATGAGCATATTTGACAAATCTTATTCTTTTGTTACATTTATCTAGTTACACATTTTTTGTACGTAAAATCAAGTAATTTGTGCAGTCCAGAGTGTATTACACTGGAATGAAAGGTAACGAAACGGATACAAGGCCAGAGGAACAAACAAATATCAAATACAGTTTATATTTCAACTAGTGCTTGAATGTTGAAAGCCAACAGAGATATAAGTTAGACGTGAACAATCCCTACCTGGTTTCCTATTCCAGCCGATGTCACGTCGAGCTGAAGTTTCTCTTTCAGTTCATCCTTCATGGCCACTGGAAAGAAAGACAACAGTAAGATTGTGGTAGTGATTGCGGTTTTTGAGGGGCAAAACACCTAGGTAATCTGCCCCTAATAATTTAAACTGATGGAAGGTACTGATTGGAGGAAAATAGAGCAGTGCCAACAAAGTCTAGAAATCAGTAATAAACATTAAGGCCGTAAGATAAAAAATATTCATCAACAATATTTAGTAAGCATCAAATAAGAGAAAGCTTATTGAATCATATCTTAATAATAAGCAACCAGATGTTTTTGTAATGACAAAGCATGGACTGTAATAACTGGAAATTCAGTCTATAAATTATTGTGGATACAAAAAGTAGTTGCTGGCTTTTGCAGAACAGAAGCAAATCGGGTGGTGTTGCAATTTTAACAATTCACTCTACAAACATTACAGAATAAGGATCAGTAAAACTTTTAGCAGAAACAAAGACCGGTGGCATACCTAACTTTTTTGAAATTTTCCCTCATACTTTACATTCAGAATTAACCAAAACTCCCATAATATTATATGTGGCGATTTCTAGATGATAATGATAAACATGCACAATATTTTAAACAACTAATTAGTTCTTTTAGTCTGATATCACTTATTCACGTTCCTACAAGAATTACAGCACAGTCAGTAACATGCATTGATAATATTATCAGATTTTCCATTGGACAGGTGTGTGACAAGGAACTGTTGATGTTGGTATCTCTGACCACCATGGTTAAATGTGTATAGGTAATATTGGTATATCTAATAAGAGAACTCCAAGTGGCATGTGCAGATTTGTGAACATCACTCATGATGGTATTTTATATTTTCTAAATGTTCTTATATGTACAAATTGGGAAATATATTATGAAGCAGAGCATGCTAACAACAAATGGGTACAATTTATGCTAATATTCAGTCATGGCTCTACAATCTTTCCGACTAGTATGTGTAAAATAAAATATTATCTAGAAAGTGACAATACGTGGATAACTGAGGAAATGAAAGAGCTACAAGCAAATACACACTCATTGATTAATCTAAATAGAAGATTAGGGTCAGGGACTTGAAGTAAGGTACTATCGCGGCATTTGCCTGGATAGCCACTATCAGTGCCGGGATTTGAACCTCCGATCTCGGGACTTGCGGCAGCTCCTCATCGCAATCGTGGTGAGCGATTTAACGCACACGGCTACGCCACGGGGAACAGCCATTCTTTATATTATAATAAGAATTGTATTTGCTTTACGTCCATTTTAGCTACTGCGGCTTTAAAGACGTCGAGGTGCCGGAATTGTGCCCCCGAAGGGGAACTTTAACGTGCCAGTAAATCTACTGACACGGCTCCCTCGCATTTGCGCACCCTCAAATGCCAGCTGACTGCACTAGGATTCGATCCTGCAACCGTGGGAACAGCAAGCGGGAACGTTACAGCTGAGCCACGCAGCCAGCTTCTTTATATTTAATCGTTTGTCGAGGATGTCTTCTGTAGTGAGCACAGCAGTGACAAGAGATATATTGTTATAGTTATCACTGAGCCCTGTTACGGTGGTCCCTGACCGCTAGTGCCTATAGATTGATTCCACGAATATGTCATACAGTACCAAACTCAGTCAGTCACACACCACATTTTCACCCATTTCACTAAAAGTTTATTTCGAATATTGTTTGGGGAGGAAGGTTTAAGGTGCTCCCTCATGAACTTATTTGAAACCTGATTTATACAGAAGTCATAGGTAAAAGTGTGGTGTTTGACTAACTGACCTCGGTATGGCATTTTCGTGGGATCATCATCGTTAAAGGGAGAAATGCACCGCCACGCTACGAGTGGTGAAACATACAAGCTCTTCAGTACTTTGCTACCGGGTGAGTTAGCCGTGGTCGTTACGGCATGACTGCTGGCAGTCGCTCACATCCGGGAGGCGAGGAGGTTCGAATCCCCCCGCCGGCAACCTTGAAGATGGTCTTCTGTGGTTTCCCATCTTCCTTCCAGGCAAATGCCGGGGTTGGTCCCTAACTATAGGCCACAGCCGCTACCTTCCAACTCCTCGTCCTTACATTCCCACTTTCCTCCCCAACGGTACTTGTAGCTCACCCATTGGGTGTCCGTCTCGAAGCAGCTACACAACTGGCAAGCCGAACATGTCCTCGGACACTCCCGGCACTAAAAGCCATACGCTAAAAAAAAGTACTTTGCTAGGTATTACCATGATCGAAGTGGAGCGATGTGTGCATATGTATACTGAAAGAAACAAGAATTAATGGGGCAATTCCAGACATCCTAGAAATACGAAATTTGGTACCATTGAAGCTTATACTCACAAGATCTCTAGAAAAGTCTAAAATATCCTATATGTTTCGAAGGGTTTGTGACTGGGGCTCAGGAGAAGAACTGTGTAAGTGCCCAAGCTCAAGCACAAGCATTTCTTCAACCAGAGATTAACTTTTTCCCCCTTTCGAATCGATGACCTATAGTTTTCGTGGTCTCAAACGTTTCCCGAATGTCCACAAACTAACTGTTAACATCGAACCCTGAGAAAGTGTTGAGGAAAATTTCTGAGATATTAAGGAGGTAATGTTGTGGCATAATGAAAATCCACAGCCTGCTTCCAGTCTCCGACCGGGTCAGGAATGGAATGAATGGAGCCCCTATCTAGCGGCGAGGATATGAACTGTGCCGGCTGCCGAGGCCTGACGCACTCCTCTGGGGCAATGATTAAATGAATGACAGGTGAAATGAAATGATAGTGGAGAGTGTTGCTGGAATGAAATTTTGACAGGGAAAACCGGAGTACCCGGAGAAAAACCTGTCTGCCTCCGTTTTGTCCAGCACAGATCTCACATGGAGTGACCGGGATGTGAACCACGGACCCAGCGGTGAGAGGCCGGCGTGCTGCCGCCTAAGCCACGGAGGCTTAAGGAGGTAATGTTGTGGCATAATAGTACATAAAAAAGAAAACAGGCATGGATAAAATGGAATACATTCAGGTATCCTAGAACCTTAAAACTAGATACCAGGGAAGTTAAAGCATGAGTGGCGACAGTGGATACAACTCTGATTTAAGCCAACGGCAAGAAAGTGTCTAGAAATTCCCATGTCTGTAGTGAGGTGGTGAGGTAACTTATTCAAGGTAACGTGGACTCTATCTACTTACGAGGTACGCACATTAACACGTCTACTGTAACTATCATAACAGTGAGTAGCTAATGAAATGGAAAGAAGTTATTGCAGATTTAAGAACTTACCAATGCGCTTTGACACCTCGGAAGCGTTCATACCCTGGGAATTACGTTCCACCTTGAACGCCACTTCGTCAGGTTGAACGCTAGAAAAAGAAATATGCATTGTTTTAGGTAAATGTGTCTTATATATTGCAGTCGGACTGGGTAATTCAGCACAGTATATTCAAGACTTACATTATGACATTTTCCTTGCTAATTTTTAAATATTCTTAATGTTATCCTCCCGCAAGAAAGTTTGGCCATCCCTCAGGGATAAAGTAACTTCGGGGGTGGTATAACATACTGGTACACTGCAATTAATACCCGATGGCGCAAATGTGTGCGAACTAGACAACAGACTGCGCCAGGATTCGATCCTGCATCCTTCAGCACAGCAGGCGAGAACGTTACCGCTGCGCCACGCAGCCAGTCAAGGCTGCAATAGTGTGTGTATTTGTAATTCAGACGAGGATTGGGAAGGGGTGGCCGTGGCCTTAAGTTAGGAACCATCCCGTTCTTTGCCTGGAGTAGAAGTAGTAAACCACGGAAACCCACTTCCAAGATGACTGAGATGGGAATCGAACCTCCCTCTTCTCAGCTTTGTCTCACGAGGCTGAGTGTACCACGTTCCATCCCTCAAACCAGAATTAAAAGTCTCTTGGTAGAGTCAAGAATCGGACCTCGACCTCCGGGGCGACAGGCAAGAATGCTAGCCGCTACACCTCGAGGTTGTCTGAGTATTACTCGTTAGTAGAGCAGATCACCACCATATTAGCTACAGCATGGCTTAAATGTGTGGTAAACTGAGACAAGAGAACACTCTTCTTACTTACCTTCGATGAGTGAAGGCCTTTGGTTCTATATTCAGCATGCGGGCCACCTCATTCACAATATGCATCCCCTCCTTTGCATTGCGAAGACTGCAACAAAGGAGCATTACCTCATGTTAGCTCATACCTGGCAACAGCCTACATATTTACATATTTGTCTAACTAATTATTTATTTCTCAATTGTATTATTCTATCTTCTTTGCTAGAGTATTACGTTTCCATGGAGAGGCATAGGATTACCCTTTATAGCCCAAACACCTGCGTGGACTAGGATCAAACCCACGATGTACTACACCAGATAAAATTAACGATATAATTCACTCATCAGGCCAACCATATCAGTATACACTCCGAAGTTGCCCTATAATCTCAATAAATCTCTTAATGCGTCCTGGGGATTTTCTAGGGTCATTTACAAAAAGAAAATGTGTTGCAAACTATTACAATGCCCTCTCGGCCAGGAAGCTGCAGGTTATTCTCTCAGGCTTACATTACCCAATTCCCATGATGATCGTTGTAACGTCGTAATCTGTCTATGACAGTTCAAGAAATGGAATACCAATCTACGAATTCGGAGGGAAGATACAGTCGTTGTGCGATTCGCTAAGCGTCTTCAGGATACTGCTAGAGAGGAGTACAGCAAAGAAAAAGGATGACCTAGTGAATCACCTTTGTGTGGCCAATATCGGTAGTTTCTCACTTGAAGGATGTTGCTGATGTTAATTCATTCTACAGGGGGACCCGCTAAACCCTTCGCTTTTCATTCTTGCTGCGGAAGAAGTATTAACACTAATCCAAAGAGAAGGCCTAATTTCTTGCGCCTATGCCGATGACATAGTAATAGCATCAAAAGACGTGAAAATATTACAAAAAAACAATAAGTGATGTAGAAGAATTGTGCTACATGCATGAGTTCGAAATAAATGTTCCTTAAACAGAAATGATGGTATTCCGGAATGGAGGTAAAGTTCCTGCAACAGCAAAAATCTACATACATGGACAGCAACTAAAGATCACACCAGATTTCAAGTATCTAGGAGTCACATTTCAAACAACCGCTAAGTGTTTCACAAAACATGTATTAGAAAAAGCTACACATGCAATAATGGCTATGCATGGAATAAGTTATATAAGATCCCTCAGATTAGAGACAGCAATGTCTCTATTTAAAGCAAAAATACTGCCAATATTGACGTATGGCTTAGAAATTATCTGGCCGTATCTCTCAATGAAAAACCTCTCCACATTAGAAAGAGTAAAAGCAGTATACATTAAGAAAGCAATTAGAGTTTCAAAGACAACAAGATCCAGATTAGTTCTCCTGGCAAGAGAATCTTTCCTCATAAGTTAGAAGATCTTAGGACACAAATACATCTACCCAACACAAATGCATCAGATAACCTATTGGCAACACTTATCCAAAAGCGAGAAGACGTATATCCGGAGTGTTTTGCATCTGGCGCCATGATTGATCGATCATGGACGAAAGCAAACTTTGAAATGCGTCACGTCTATACAAGAATGGCAGTACACGGCTTCCATCACATCATTTGTCACAACAAGACGTATCATGAGCCTTCAATTACATACAAGTGTCAAGTGTGTGGACATGCATGCGATCACTATGACCACTTAGAAATCTGTACAAAAAGAACAAGGACAATCAGTGATTATGCGAATCAAAAGAAATTAAGTTTTTGTCAATAGTATTTTTGTAAACCTATGACCACTTGGCTGCATTAAATGTTTTAATTCATTTTAGGGGCTTGCGACATGTTGGTCATCAGCCCAGTGTAGTCAGGTTTGTGTTGTACTTGTCTGATAACCTGAATGTATGTGTGACGTTACTCTATTAGGGGCAGGGATGAGGTAGGTGCCCCGGGACTTGAAGTAAGGTACTCTCCCTGGCAATAATCACACTCAGGAGAGCAACTGTCAGCGCCGGGATTGGAATTGTTTTGGTGTCTATTCAGTCATCAGCTCGGAGAGTAGTTGGAATTTCAAATAGCACTGCGGTAGGTAAAGTAGGCCTAACTAGAAACTCCCAAAACTCAAGGCAGCAATATATTAAGGCTTATTAGGCAAGATGAGAAGTAAGGTAGTTTGCCATTACTTGAGTAACGCATTTCAGAGCATCCAAAGGCATTGGCTTTGCTTCAAATAACATTACTCTGCACCACCAATACCTCAGTAGCTTCCGTAGAATTACAGCCATACATGAGACTGAGGCATCGTTAAAAAGCCACAATATTCACTACCTTGTGACAACAGACAATTACAAATGTACGCCACTAGTCAAGAGGTGAGAACAGGCCATATATGTTAATTACAATTATTGTTAGCGAAATAAATATATCTATTTTAGTGCATATTAGAATGAATATTTAACAGTATGTTCCGAATAGAACAAATCGCTCAATTTTATTTTGATATTCAATATCCCAGTAGTATATTTTGATATTGCCATGCAGTTAAAATCAGTAGCAGTGGTACATTTTTACATCATTCACTGCCAATATGAAGATTACCGTACAATCAGCTTGATCACGCATGCTTCAGAGATCCTGACTAGAATAATTTGCAAGAGGAAGGACATACAGCATTTGGTCAAGACCAATATTTGGTTTCAGGAGAATCTAGGAAAAAAGAGAGGCTGTACTAAGTCTTAGGCTGATCTTGGAAGGCAGAATAAGGAAAAGTAAGACAACATTCATGACATCTGTAGACTTAGTAAAGGCTTTTAAAAACGTTGATTGGAGTAAGTTCTTTGACACATTAAAAAAGATTGGAACAAAGTACAGGGATAGAAGCGTGATCTTCAAGCTATACAGAAACCAGATGGCAGTTATTCGAGTCAAAGAACAAGAGAGAGAAGCTAGGCTGGAACTTATCACCCATACTTTTCAAGCTTTACATTAAACTAGAATGAAGGAAATTAGAGAAATATTTAAAGTAGGAGGAAAGATTCAAGGAGAAATAATCTCAACTCTGAGATTTGCTGATGACACTATCATCTTAGCCGATTCATCAGAGGATTTGAATGAGTTTTTAAATGGTATGGACTCCGTCTTGCAGAAAGAATTCATGCTGAAATCAATAAATATCAGACAAAAATAATGGAAGGCAGCCGAAAGAAATCAGAAACCCCTATTGACGACAAATTAACAGATGACAAGCTAATGTAAGTAGGAGACTTCTTGCTACTTAGGATGTAGAATAACCAGTGATGGCCGAAGCAAAGAGAATATAAAGAGTAGGTTCACTCAGGCATGGAAAGCATTTATACAAAAAAGAAATCTGTTGATATCAACAGGTATTAGAAAGTCATTTTTGAAAAACTTTGTCTAGAGCGTGGCACTCTATGGAAGTGAAACTTGGATTGTTGGCGCAACAGAAAAGGGGAGAATAGAAGGATTTGAAATGTGATGTTACAGGAGAATGATGAATATCAGATATGGAGGTAGAGTAACAACTGAAGAGGTATTAGGTCGAGTGGGCGAGGAGAGATGTTTCTGGCGGCTGCTAAGGAATAGAAGAGATAGGTTGGTAGGACACATACTAAATCACCCAGGAATAGAAAACTTAATGATGGAAGGAAGGGTAGAGACAAGAACTGTAGGGGTAAACCAAGGTTAAAATTTGTTAAACACATCGCCTCGGATTTAGGATGTGGTAGCTATGTAGAGACGATACGATTAGCTCTGGACAGGGAGACATGGTGAGCTGCATCAAAACAGTCAAAAGACTCAATCAAAACACTAGAGATACCCTGAGGCACGTAAAACGTACCCCAGTTCCATAATGATAAAGAGAAATCAGGGAAGCTCTACTGTGCTACAAAACCATACCCATAGAGTGGAACCCAACGGTGTCGCCTATTTAATTTTCAATGCACTATTTATGAGCTGTAGGCACCTGAAGTTTCCTTGGCTCTACCCTCAATATTATAAGTTTTTTTTTTTTTTTTTTTAGCGTATGGCTTTTAGTGCCGGGAGTGTCCGAGGACATGTTCGGCTCGCCAGTTTTGTAGCTGCTTCGAGACGGACACCCAATGGGTGAGCTACAAGTACCGTTGGGGAGGAAAGGTGGAATGAAAGGACGAGGAGTTGGAAGGTAGCGGCTGTGGCCTATAGTTAGGGACCAACCCCGGCATTTGCCTGGAAGGAAGATGGGAAACCCCAGAAGACCATCTTCAAGGTTGCCGGCGGGGGGATTCGAACCTCCTTGCCTCCCGGATGTGAGCGACTGCCAGCAGTCATGCCGTAACCACCACGGCTAACTCACCCGGTATAAGTTAGGTAAAATGCTACTATAATTCGTAACCTGTGTATTTGCTCTTTAATATTAGTTACTTGATGACTTATATCACTAAATTAAGAAGATTTGTTAATACTTAATAAATACACAATACGGCGTCTTTAGTGCAGTGCATATATTATAAATAGTTGTCCATGTTACTCATCATCAATCAAATGCATTATGAGTTGTAAATATTAATAGTTTATGTATTCTAGATGGTGGTACGGTAGTGTGTAATATTCGGTTTGGCAGTCTTGTGACTTATGCAAGTAAAGTATCTTATATAAAAGTCCTCGTCCACTTCATTGTGATGGCCATTGCCTCACTACTTAAATATGAAGACGGGGAATTGTTTAACACAGAAGATGGGCCACATTTTCTGTCACCGGCTCCGCCCACCGGAATATTTGTGTATATCTAGGCCATGCATCAGTGTGAAATGTAAATTCAGTGATAGCAAGGGACCCGTGGAGATCTGAGTGATTGATAGGAAAAGGTAAAAAAGTGGGGCCGATAATTCATTCAAAAATAAAAGTGAAGATTAAACATCAAATTTAAAAACAGATGTTTTGATGAAAGGAAATGTATGAAGCCAGTAAATCTAAAGGTTTTGATTCTATCAGAGGGTTACGATAATAGAATAATTGAATAGGTATAGCAGATTGGAGCTAAATAAGGAAATAATCCTAGGGTTCTAGCTTGGACGCTCTGGTGGGAGCTGAATGAGGCAGGAAGGAAGCTTGTAGTTTAACGTGACCGTTAATCTTGAGATCATGAGCCTCGGGACCTCATTTTTACGTGTAATCCGAACCACAGGACATGGCATTTCACTTCGAAAATCTCACATGCATTGACCGGGAATCGAACCCGGACCGCCTTGCTGAGAGGCATACAGATAGACCGCTGAGCCACCACGCCCCCTGGGAGCTGAATGAGCTGAATCCTACTTAATCCTACATTTACATCGATTTTTCAATATGTAACCCTTTATAGGTCCTTGGGATACTATCTTCCCGCCATGTATTTATAGAACGGTGTTAGGGAGAGAATCTTCCCACCCCTTTCATTTCAAGCAGTTCCACATGCATCCACAAGCTAGATGAAGAGAAATATTGAAAACACATTAATTTGATGTATACTGTCATCAAAAACCAAAGGTGGGAAGCATATATCCTAGTGGTCTCCACAGTGCACGTGCTCGCCAGTTCGGTTGTGTTGAGTGAAAGAAATGCATTGTTTGACAGAAGAAGGTGTTTTTATTGAAGATAAGAGATTTCTAAACGTTAGTATATAACTGAAATACAATGTTAATAATGTTTTTGGTCACTTGAGTAAATATATTTCAGCTAGAATGGAAATAATTATCCTGCTCAGGGTGTTTGCCAAAGAATAGAAGATTTTTAAAATAAATTTTCTGTGTTTTTAGTAAATACTATTTTGAAATTATTGAATTATATTCTAATATACTAACTTTTAACATTCCAAAATCACTTTTATATTTTTTGTGCAGTTTTCGGCAAAGATGATATAGGTCACTGACCTTGTGTTGCATGGGAGTAACGTGTTTTTTTTTTTAAATTATAGAGTGTGATGGATGTTTTTTATATATTACTAGCAGTAGTACCCGGCTTCGCCCGGTGGAATGATGATAATATGTCAGTCTCCTTAACATTCAACGTCATTGATGAAGATGATACTGACGACGACTACTATTGAACGGGTATAATAAACTTACACTCTAATAGAAATACATATTTTTAAATTACCGGCGAGGAAGACTGTGGTGTTGCCTAGTAGTATAATGGGCGTAACATCTAGGTCATTTTCCCTTGTGATGAGGATGACAATGAAGACTACTACTACTGAACGGGTATATCAACCTTACAAACTAATGCAAATACATCTTCTTCTTCTTCTTTTGCTTTAGCGTTTGTCCCACCTCGTGGCAGGGTCCGCTATTTGAGTCCGCTGTCTCCACTTTACTCGGTCATGGGCCATGTCCGGATGAAGGTTGACGCCTTTCAAATCCCTGTGCAGTGTATCGGCCCAACGTTGTCTCGGTCGCCCCTTTGGTCTTTTCCCGGCGACCTCCAGTGTGTAGCCCTGTTTTGCAATGGTGTCCGCTCCTGACCGTAGCACATGCCCAAACCATCGCAGACGACCCTCACGCATTTTGTTACTGATTGCTGCGATACCAAATCGTTCCCTTATTCTTTGATTGGGGATGTGATCCAACCTAGTAATGCCTGCTGTCCATCTAAGCATCTTGGTCTCCATGACACTTAGCCGACGTTCTGCTTCCTTCGTGGTCGGCCAACATTCGGTACTATAAAGCGCTACGGGACGAATGACAGTGCGGTAAATCTTCGATTTTAGGTGGTCTTTCATCTGGCGATCGCACATGACACCTGTCGTTGTTCGCCACTTCATCCACGCAGCATTAATTCTTATGTTGACCTCCTCGGTGAGACGACCTTCAACAGTTATCGTAGAGCCAAGATACTTAAATTTTGTCGTTCGAGGCAGATCATCGTCGTCGACTTGGATTGTTCCGATTTCTCCAGCATCCGTTGTCATATACTAATGCAAATACAATTTTTTTAAATCCCAGGCTAGGTAGACTCTGGTGTTGCTTAGTAGTATAATGGACGTAACATCTAGGTCATTTGCCCTTTTCATGAGGATGATAATGAAGACGACTACTACTGAACGGGTATATCAAACTTACAAACTAATGGAAATACACATTTTAAAATCACAGGCGATGAAGACTGTGGTGTTGCTTAGTAGTACTGTATAATGGACGTAACATCTAGGTCATTTGCCCTTTTGATGAGGATGATAATGAAGACGACTACTACTGAACGGGTATATCAAACTTACAAACTAATGGAAATACACATTTTAAAATCACAGGCGATGAAGACTGTGGTGTTACTTAGTAGTATAATGGACGTAATATTTAGGCCATTTGCCCTTTTGATGAGGATGGTAATGAAAACTACTGTTGAATTGACACGACAAACTTACAAACTACCGTGATAGAAAGAAATATTTCAAAATTCACAGGCGATGAAGACTTATTGTGTGTGGTGATTAGTGGTATAATGGGCGTAACATCTAGGTCATTTGCCCTTATGATAATAATAAGGTAATGAAAAATGTCTATTAAACGAACATGGTGTAATTTTAAATCTGATATAGGTAATTCAGATTTCTACCTTCGATGTCTTCCAAAGTCTGAACGTTATTTTCTGGCTTAGGCCTATACTCGATGCGTGTAGTGAAAGAGCTTATCGAGTACTGCTCGGGTCCAAGCTGCACGAACCTGAGAATATCGCAGATGATGACGATATGTGATGACAGACGTTCGGGGAGGTTCCCGGTCCTATTCACATTGACCGGTGAATCACTCATTATTTCGTAACACTACAGTGGTTTGAGCAAAGACCCTGTATGAACATCAGCATAGTCAGCAATACCAGGTAACACGGCGGGGTCTGGACATTCCTCTCATGTCAACTCACGATGAATCAGCAAGCTATTCTCACACATGCCCCCTCCTCCCCCTCCACCCACCAGGGTCTCACAACTTGTGGGACGTGGGTTTGCGACCACGGGACCCTAGCTGAGTCCGGCATTGCTTCTACTTACTGGTGCCAGGCTCCTTTCAGTTCTCTTTCCTGTAAGCCTCCCTTGGTCAAACTCTTGTTCTCTTCCGACCCCGATGGTATCAGGGTATCCGAGGCCTAGTGACTCTTTCACTTTCCCGCCTTAATTGGCCCTTGTCTAATCATTCCTGATAGCCTCATTCTTCGAGGTGTCAGCCTTATTTTTCTTTTCTAAATATCTCATGTCTTCTGCTCAAGACCCTCAAGAAGGCAGGGTGTGTGTAGCCCCACCACTTCTGGTGCATCCTGGATAGTGCTAGTTCCTCAAGGAGTCATGGTTGGTGATTTCGGGAGCTGGCAACCCTGAGGGTTTCCTGAGCGGGTCCGGTTTTACACCTTTTTTCCATTGCCTTTGGGACGTACCCTGTCCTCTTTCCTGGAGTGGAGTGGTCTGTCCGCAATTTCAAGCAGACAATGTTACTCGCAGGGTACCAAAGGGTAAGTATACACATTTTGGGTCTGAACGGTGAAACGGTGTAGATTTGTGCCAAAGGGCCTAAATGCAGGGAATGGGGTGATATGTCCGCAATTTCAAGTGGACAGGGTTACACGCAGGGCTCGAAAGGGTAAGTATACAAATTTTGGTCCGAATCGGTGAAACGATATAGATTTTTGCCAAAGGGCCTAAATGCAGGAAATGGGGAGGTCTGTCCGAAATTTTAGGTGGACAGTGACATTCACAGAGTTACAAAGGGTAAGTATACACATTTTGGTACAGATCGGTGAAACGGTGTAGATTTAAGCCAAGGGGCCTAAATGCAGGGAATGGAGTGGTCTGTCCGCAATTTCAAGCAAACAGTGTTACTCGCAGGGTACCAGACGGTAAATAACAAATTTTGGTTGAGATCTGTGAAACGGTGTAGATTTGGGCCAAAGGGCCTAAATGCAGGGAATGGAGTGGTCTGTCCGCAATTTCAAGCAGACAGTGTTACTCGCAGGGTACCAAAGGGTAAGTATACAAATTTTGGTTCTGATCGGTGAAACGGTGTAGATTTGGGTCAAAGGGCCTAAATGCAGAGAATGGGGTGGTCGGTCCGAAATTTCAAGTGGACAGGGTTACCCGCAGGGTTACAAAGGGTAAGTATACAAATTTTGGTTCTGATCGGTGAAACTGTTTAGATGTTCGCCAAAGGGCCTAAATGCAGGAAATGGGGTGGTCTGTCCGAAATTTTAAGTGGATAGTGTTATTCACAGGGTTACATAGGGTAAGTATACACATTTTGGTTGAGATCGGTGAAACGGTGTGGATTTGGGCCAGAGGGCCTAAATGCAGGGAATGGGGTGGTCTGTCGGAAATTTCAAGTGGACAGGGTTACCCGCAGGGTTCCGAAGGGTAAGTATACAAATTTTGGTTCAGATCGGTGAAACGGTGTGGATTTGTATACATAACAGACAAACAGACAGACAGACAGACAGACAGACAGACAGACAGACAGACAGACAAACATTGAGCTTTATATATATAGATAGATAGATAGATATCCTGTTAAATAAACCTCATTATTGAGTGATAAACACAGTATCATCATAATTTGGAGGTGGGAAATTATTACCCCATTGCTCATTTAAGAAAACATATTGTCGGGTATGGGCAGTGGGATAATAATTTCCCACCCCATATTTCATAAAATAGAATCCACACCCATAAAATTGTTGCATATTTCTACTCATCTATCACCCCCAATTACAAATGTGCAAAACAATATTTTTTTATACCCCCAGTCTTTTGCCCGATAAAGGGTTTTAAAAGCAGGCTAGTAATAGTTAGCATGTTTTGCATCACTATTGGTTATTAGATTCTCACGCACAGTAGCACACTGTCACCCGTGGCTTTCAAATACATTTTTAGCCTATTTTCATTTATGAAAAAATAGGCTTACGAGATTACCTTTTGTCCCTTGTGTGTATGTGAGTGTGTGTGTGTGTGTCCCTAATAGAACAAAACGGCTGGAGCGATTTCAATGAAACTCGGTAAGGTCATAGTACTGTTTCGTCCGCCCAGACCGTGCCCTTCAAATTGGATTACGTCTCACAAATCCAACTTGGCAGCTGTGCGAAATATTTCACCGGCATTCTATATCTCCGAAACTATTACAGATATCACTCTGAAATTTCGTACGGTGATAAAGGGCACTACTTAAAGTTCACGCATGCGACTTCTGTCAGGTACAAAACAAACATGGCGAACAAGCGAAGTTGAAACATTTAAATAGACCTTTTCTCGCGATTTAACCATGCGAGCGCAGAGAAACATGGTACAGCAAATGCTTATACATATTATAATGCACTGAGATCAAATTTAGTGCAATTGTTTTCATAACCTCAAAATGGCGGCTGTGCGAAATTTTAAAATTAAGTTTTTATTCCTTGTGTCCTAATCATGCGATCAAAGTCAATGTTTGAATAATGAACCTACACAATAATTCTCATCCAATAGTAGACTACATAACTCTATGGCCTACATATACAGTATAAAATCCAACATAGTGACCATCCGAAATATTTAGACGGTTCTCAATATCTAATCATTTATGACAGCAATCAAACTGATATTTTGTATGTTGATAAAGGCTGTTAACATAAGTTCATCTATGGGACTTGCAATAACCTGGTGAGCATAAATTAAATATGGCGGCAACGCGAAATTTCAATATTTAAATAGACATTTCTCGCGATTTACCCATCCGAGTGCTGTGAAACTTGGTACGGTAAATGCTTATACAAATTTTAATCCGCTGACATCTAACGTATTTCAATTGTTTTCAGAACCACAAGATGGCGGCTGTGCGAAATTTTAATATCTCGTTTTTTTCTTGTGTCCTACCCATGCGATTGAAGTTTGAATAATCACCTATTCTACGTATAATCTTCATGTAATAGTACATAATTTTATGGCCTACTACATACATAAAAATCCAACATGGTGACCATCCGAAATATTTTGACTGTTCTCAATATCTACGAATCTATTAGAGCAATCAAACGGAAATTTTATCTGTTGATGTAGGATATATGAAAATAGGCTATTTAGTTCTTCACGGAACTTCTTTTTCATATGGTAAGACTCACCGGTTGCTGAATCCTATGTACGCGTAAGAGGTGTCAACAACATCGTACTGGCCAGAGTTCCCAAAGGTTGGAAGAGGTTGTGGGAGCTCTTTTTTCTGCGCTAGCATGTGTGGACCCTAAGAAACAGACAATCAAAATACATTCCTAGTATACAAGTAACACAAAAGATGGAAGCTCACACACAATTTGAAGAAGTAATTAGTTCCAACTAAGTTCGTAATATGGATGAAGAAACTTTTCTGCTATGTAATTAACCCTACCCAGACGTGAGATGCTGCTGTTAGCCCAATGATCGGAGACGGTTTGCGAAATTCAAAACGCCAAGTTTAGTTTAGAAAACGTGGAAGACCTTCATTAGTTGACAACGATCCTCCAGTTGCGTTGACATGGGGAGCCACAGATTAGAGTTTCGCGGTTGAATGTTGTTGTTGTTGCTTACTATAGGGGCTGCAACGTCGCGGTCATATAGCCCTTTGTATTTGTGTGTGTGTAATTTGTGTAATAACCTGTGTTACTGCGATGACTGTATTAGTGTGTATTTGTAAATTGGGGATAGGATTAGGAAGAAGGCGGCCGTGGACTAACGTTAGGGACCGTCCCAGCATTTAGCTGCAATAGAAGTGGGAAACCACGGAAAACCACTTCCAGGATGGCTGAGGTAGATATCGTACCTGCCTCTTTTCAATTATGTCTCACGAGGCTGAGTGTAACCCGTTCTAGCCCTCAGACCAGAATTAATTTTTTGGCAGAGTCGGGAATCGAGCCCGAGCCTCCGTGGTGACAGCCAAGAACCTTAGTCATTACGCGCAACGAAAGTGAGTGAATTGTAACCAACTGCACGTAACGTTCACTAGTAGTGGTTTTGTAGGGGTTCTAGCACCACCTCCACCTCCCCACCTCACAAGATGGCGGCGGTGCGATATCTCTCGAACTTATGGTCGGATTTTGATAAATGAGGTGTCATTGAACTCGGGCTGACACTCCCTTTCTAATGGACAACATATTTCCACCCCAAAAATAAAACCTACCCTACTAGGGGGTGAAATTGAATTTTTTAGAGAATATCTCTTTCCAATTGCAACATGTGAGAGTTTGAACACCGATATGGAATGTAACGTTGTTCTGCAAACCAATAATCAAAGAGTGGCATGTTAGACCTTGAGGTGAGAGCCCCTGTTATTGTTGACGAGCCCCCTGCTGTCGGGCCCCTGTTGATGGGTTATTGTTGACAGGTCCTTGTGGACGAGTCCTTGTGGACAAGTCCTTGTGGAAAGGTCATTGTTGACGAGTCCTTGTGGACGAGTCCTTGTGGACAAGTCCTTGTGGACGAGTGCTTGTCCCTTTGGACTGATCCCTTTGGACGGGTCCCTTTGGCCTGGTTCCTACGGACTAGCCCATGAATTTATTTAAATTATGTCAAAGGGCCTAACTACATTTGTGTGTGTTGAATTGACGTTGTTCACTAATCCCCCACTACTATAATGGGATAACGATATGAAAGGAAAGTGACGAAATACATGTGAACATACAAGGGATCTAACTTGGTTGATGGATGTGTTCTAACGAGTCATTTGTAGTTGAAAGAGAATAATACATGTTCTTAAGATGTTAAAACTGAGGAGATGGCACGTGCAGTAAGACGTCTTGTTACTTCCTGTGTCATATTACAGACATGACAGAGAGCTCGCAGATCTGTTGCTATGACTAACACTGCAGTAATTTGAAACCGCAAGTGTTCATTAAGACAATGGATGATGATCATGCAAAGTTAGAAGTTATTGGATATTACACAGGTGTTCCTTCCGGTGTCATGTTGCTGACATACCAGAGAGCGCACACTGCTGTTGCTATGACTGACGCTGCAGTAATTTGAAACCCCATATGTTGATTAAGACAATGGGTGATGATCATGCAAAGTCAGCAGTCATTGGATACCACACAGGTGTTCCTAGTGTACTTTGGACTCTCAACTGTATTGGGAAAGCAAAGGAATTGCAATGATCTGCAAAAAACTGCTGACACGAGCGATGCGAGTTTATATAAGAGGGGTGTCATATATCTCCCTACTGTCAGTCTTTATTACTCGCTTTGAGTGAACAGTGCTCTATTACTGCTCAAGAGTTGTAAAAAAAGCCGTTTTGGTAGAAAATCATTAAATTATTTTGCAAGGTAAGTACTTATTATTAATGGACTGTAGTCTTTTATTACTAATTGATGTTGAAGTTATTGATTGGAATGTATTTATTGATTGATTGATTGATTGATTGATTTGTTTACAGATAATTGGTACCTGTAGGTTACCAGATTCCTACAATCTGTTCATTCAGTGACAGTAGTTGATAAATTGTAAAAAGGTAAGTGCCCCCTCTAATAACTTTTAAACAGTTAGAGTGATATTATCCAATGTTCACCCCTACATGTTAGTGAAAATGGTATATTTGGCAGTAAAAAGTTGGAACTACTTGACCATGGTGTGTAAAGCTAATTTTGTAGGTTAGATTTTGATTACCGCTCTATTAAGTCTGAATGTTCATTGCTAGGTGTCAGTCACAGAGGGAATATTTAAAGACTTAACCTCAGTTCACTTAACTTTACCTAACTTAACCTTGTCATGTGACATGTTTTACAAGTTTAAACTTGTTTTAAGACTGGCTATGACGTTACACTTAGCTCACTTAACTGGCGATCGCTGGTTTTTATCACGTGACATGTTCTACAAGTTTAGACTTGTTTTAAGACTGGCTATGACGTCACACTTAGCTCACTTAACTGGTGATCGCTAGTTTCTATCACGTGACATGTTCTACAAGTTTAGACTTGTTTTAAGATTGGTTATGACGTCACACTTAGCTCACTTAATTGGCGATCACTGGTTTCTATCACTCTATCATGTTCCAATGTTCACCGCTAGGTGTCAGTGACAGTGGTATATAGTAACCCCCAGTTAGAACTACATGAAGTTAGACTTGCTAGGAGTTCACAGATGATCGATTTAAATACCCTGCTATAACCATTGACTGGAATGTAATTAAACTATTTATATTGTACTTTTGTTTATCATTTATTAACATTTATGATTTCTTTCTTTTATAGGTAATTTCGAAAGGGATCATTATGTTCAAGTGTGGTGACTGTAAGAAACAGTTCTCAAGACCTGACAGCCTTCAACGACACGCAAATGTTAAACATGACATTAAAATGTTTGTGTGCAGTCATTGTGCTACCACATTTAACAGACAAGATAATCTTGCACGTCATGTAAATTTAATGCATGTTAGTTCAGCACCATTTTCATGTTCAGTTTGTGAACTTGGTTTTTCTGCTGTAAAGCGATATCAATCCTTCATGGTTGAAGTGCATGGTGAACAACAAGAATTAAAAACTGTAAAACCAACAACTAGCACGGAACCTTTAAATGAATGTAATGCTCAAAAGCGTAAACGTTCTCAAGATTGAGAAAATAGTTGTGCATCAAAAAGAAAGAAGAATGGCGAACCTTCAATAAAACATTGTGAAGTATGTAATATTGATATACCTTCTTCAATCATTCCTGGACATTTACGCAGTATTCAACATAAAAATAACACTTGCCATGAAAGAAATTCTGGAAATGTTCAACAAATTGGTAGTGCATTTAAAAGTCGAATTGCTAGTTATAGACTTCATAGTAAAGAAAAAACTCAAAGTATTGAATCATTTTTAAAAAATGTTCAACCTACTGTGTTTGGCTTAGTAGAAAATGTTTTATTAGAGCATAAAACAATTAAAAAGAATTTTGAACTTTTTGGCCTCTATGTAAAAACTGGGAGCGAAGGTGAAATTACGGATAACAAATCTTTTAATACAAAAAACGTAATTGTTAGTGAATCAACTAATATTAGTGATATATATCAAAATATTTCAAGTGCTATCATTGTTAAGAGTGAAGAGTTCCAGGAAAGGGAGTCAGGCTGGGCGTTGGTTGAAGTACTTAATTTAGAAACCAACATGAATAAATACAACCCCCTTCGAGCATCATCATATATTGATTTGCCAGGATGGATCAAACGAAAGAAAGCTGTTATGAACGTTATGAATAATGATGACGCATGCTTTGCGTGGGCTGTAACCTCAGCTCTCCATCCAGCAGAAAAGGCTGTGGAGAGAACGTCATCTTATCCTCACTATTCTTCAGTGTTAGATTTAAAAGAAATAGAATTTCCTATGGCGATAAAAGACATTCAACGTTTTGAAGAGCTGAACAATGTAAGTATTAATGTTTATGGAATTGAAAATAAGAGTATAGTTGGTCCTCTATATTATACTCAGGAAAAAAAGGATGCTCATGTAAATTTACTATACATAACCGAAGGTGAAAATGCTCACTATTGTTGGATAAAACATTTATGTAGACTTGTTGGTAGTCAACTATCAAAATACAAAGATAAGAAGTGGTTGTGTGAAGGCTGTTTGCTCTATTTTACAAAAGAGGATCAACTAACTCAACATCAAAAATGGGGGTGTAATCATGTTCGTACGGCATTACCAACTCCTAAAAATAACATTCTAAAATTTAAGGACTATGAGAAACAGCTTCGAGTACCATTTGTTATATATGCTGACTTCGAGGCTTTGCTAAAACCATTTAATACATGTTCATCGAATCCAGCCCAACCTTTCACCAACACTACTCACATTCATGAACCTTTTAGCTTTGCATATTATATTAAATGTAGTTATGATGACTCTTTAAATAAGTTTGAGCTCTATAGAGGACCTGATGCACCTAAAGTTTTTATGGAAAGGCTTGAGAAAGATGCCGTCCGTATATCCTCTATTTTAAATACGATCATTCCAATGGAGCCACTAACTTCATTAGAGCAAATGAATTTTGAAACTGAAACTAATTGTTTTTTATGTGGTGAATGTTTATATACAGACAGGGTTCGCGATCATGACCATTTAACAGGAAAATATCGTGGTGCGGCTCACCAAGAATGTAATTTAAATTATAGAGTAAGTAAATTCATTCCGGTCATTCTACACAATGGTAGCAAATACGATAACCACTATATCGTTAAAGAATTTGGAGCTTCAGATGTGAAAATTGATGTTATTGCAAATAATAAGGAACAATACATATCGTTCACAAAATACATCAAAACTAGCGATAAAAAAACATTAAACTGCGATTTTTAGATTCATTCCGCTTTATGTCGAGTAGTCTTGATAAGATGGCTAGTAATTTAAAATCAGATCAGTTTCATGAAATTCAACGTGTCTTTCCTAAAGAAGATGATTTTAATTTGATTCGTCAAAAGGGTATATTCCCTTATGAATATATTAACTGTGTGGAACGTCTTGAGGAGTGTTGTTTACCACCGAAAAATGCATTTTACAGTTCCTTAAACACAAGTCATATCAGTGATCAGGAATATTTACATGCACAACGTGTATGGGCACAGTTTGACATTCAAACTTTAGGAGAATTTTCAGACATATATTTGAAGACAGATGTGTTGTTATTAGCAGATGTTTTTGAAAATTTTCGGAATGTTTGTATGAAAACTTATGACCTTGATCCTTGTCAGTATTTCACAGCTCCTGGGTTAAGTTTCAGTTCAATGTTGAAAAAAACGAATGTAAATTTAGAATTAATGACTGATATAGACATGATCAATTTTATAAAATCATCAATTCGAGGTGGATTAAGTCAATGTAGTGGACGGTACTCTAAAGCGAATAATAAATACATGCCTAGCTACAACCCTTGTGAAGAGTCAAAGTATATTGTCTACCTCGATGCAAATAACCAATATGGTTGGGCTATGAGTCAATATCTACCACTGAAAGATTTTCGCTGGCTGACACAACCTGAAATTGATGTCTTACATGTTGACACTCTTAATGATAACGATGATAAAGGATATATTTTAGAGGTAAATCTTGAGTACCCTAAAGAGTTACATGATGATCATAATGATTTACCATTTTGTCCTGAGAATATGAAATCTCCATACATCACATCACGAACAAAAATGTTAATTGCTAATGTAAATGATAAATGTAAATATGTAATACATTATCAAAACTTGAAACAGTGTCTACAGCATGGATTGAAATTAACTAAAATTCATCGCGTATTGCAATTTCATCAGTCAGCATGGCTCAAACCGTATATTGATCTAAACAATAATTTAAGAACGCAGTCAACAAACGCGTTTGAAAAAGATTTTTATAAAATCATGAATAATAGTGTTTTTGGAAAGACTAGGGAGAATGTTGATAAACGAGTTGATGTAAAGCTGATAACAAAGTGGGAGAATGATGGTAAAAGGTATGGTGCGAGCAACTTAATAAGCAAGCCTAACTTTCATAGCTGTTCAATTATTCATGAGGATTTAGTTGTAATACAAATGAATCGTCTTAAAGTAACTTACAACAAACCCATATATGTGGGTTACACCATTCTGGAATGATCAAAAACACTTATGTATGAATTTCACTATGATTATGTATAGAAAAACTATCTTGATAATGCTAAATTACTCTACACAGACACAGATTCTTTTATTTATGAGTTTAAAACTGATGATTTTTACGAGGATATCAAAACTGAGCTAAATAGGTTTGATACAAGTGACTACCCCAAGGATAATATTTACCATTTACCTCTAGTAAACAAAAAGGTTCTTGGGAAATTTAAGGATGAATGTGCTGGTGTTATTATAGACACCTTTGTAGGCACAAAATCTAAATCATACAGCTATATGACAATTGATGATGTAGTAGTAAAAAAATTAAAAGGAGTGAAAAAGAATGTTGTTAGTAAAGAGTTAGATATAAGTGATTATAAAAACTGTATAGTTAGTAACCCACCTGTATTATATAAGAAAATGTGAGTATTTAGAAGTAAAAATCATCAGCTACATACCAATTTGTTGAACAAAGTTGCTTTAAGTAATGAAGACAACAAACGATTCATTATAACCAACACATTTAATACTCTTGCTTGGGGAAACAGTCGTATTTACGAATATTACTTTACTTAAGTCTAATGATCACTATATTGTAATATTTGTAATGTGTTTTATATTGTAATATTTTTTGTAAAAACTGTAAGTAGAATGTATAATGTTAGGCTACAGTAGTTTAGTAAAAATAAGATAAGTAATACATTTTAGTGTAAAATGTTTGCTTCTGTATATTACGAAAAAGATTTTAAAAAATTTACTGAATGTGTGAACTAAACAAGGGGAATGTAAAAAAATGTAAAGTGGAAATTGTAAATATCCATGTGTGAAAAAGTGAAATGGGTATCACCATTTTAAAATTAAAAAGACATTGTAATCTGGTAAACCTTGTTTTTTATTTCACAACAACAAAAATGTACAGAATGTGTAAACTAAACAAGGGAATGTAAAAAATGAAAAGTGGAAATTGTAAATATTCATGTGTGAAAAAATGAAATGGCTATCACCATTTTTTAAAATTAAAAGATATAGTGATTTAGTGAACCTTATTTATATTTCACAAAAAAATGTACAGAATGTGTGAACTAAACAAGGGGAATGTAAAAAATGTAAAGTGGAAATTGTAAATATTCATGTGTGAAAGAAAAAATGAAAATGAAGAAATGACTATCACCATTTTTAGAATTAAAAGACATTGTGATCTGGTAAACCTTGTTTTTATTTCACAACAACAAAAATGTACAGAATGTTTAAACTAAACAAGGGGAACGTAAAAAAATGTAAAGTGGAAATTGTAAATATTCATGTGTGAAAAAAATGAAATGGCTATCACCATTTTTTAAAATAAAAGACATTGTGATCTTGTAAACCTTGTTTTTATTTCACAACAAATAGAGCTTTACAAAAATAGAATACAAAGAAATACCAATTCCTCAATCCTTTTCAATGTCCATGTCCACTCATTATTAACTTTCCTTTTATAACACTAATCACAATGACGACTGCAAACCTCTCTCCCACTGAGACATCACAGAATGTCAAAAGTTGTTTAGCTTTTCAACGATACTTTATCCGCTACACGTCTTAATGCAGAATGACTGTGGTGATAAGAAAGGTGCATGCTTGATCCAATGGATTAATAGGTATATCACTATGCTTCAAAGGTTCTTCAAGACAAGTTCCAGGACTACACAAATAATAACCAGGTAGGTAGATTTCGAAAGTCAAGTATTGAATTACTTTGTTAATGACGCCATTGCCAGTACAGGTCTGGCATATCCTTTTCCATCGATGGTAAAAAGGTTTGATCTTCCTCCTCCTCTGTGGATGATGTTTGTTGTTGTTGCTTTCTTTCTTCATTACTCCCGTGGTATGAGGAAACAAAGTCTTTACACTGACTTTTATGACCATGATACAGTTTGACTAGCTGACAAGTAGCACACTGTCGCATAGAGGGTATTTTTGCCATAGCCACTTGCTTATGGTGATCATAATCCGTACATGGTTGCAATTCACTTAACACAGGGTCTTGAGTCCATGATTTTGGTACATGTTGCCAGATTTCTTTCACTGCATTTGCTGCGACATAATAAATGAATGATTTTGGAAGAGCCAATAATTCTTCTTTAGTAAAACTGTCTAGTTTCTTTTTACACACAAAGAACTTTCCAATCGCTTTATCGGTAGCATCCCCTTTCTCCATGGTATCACGTTGATGTTTACACGTCGCTTGTAGAAATCTCACTGGTGTCATCCACAGGTAAACCTTTAGTTTTAATTTTATTTAACAACTCCCAGCAGGCATTGGTGGATAGCCAATGAAACAATTGCCACACCTGTGCCAAGGCTTTATGGGTAATATTGTCACAGGGGCAGCGATCCTTGAGAGTTTGCAGCGATGGACAGCCCATGTCCATTAAATCGATACATTGACAGTAAGACGCTAAAAATGGTTGTAGCCATTGACGTTTTTCACTACCTTTCACAAATATTACATGGGCAGAAGACAAGTGGGCTTTCATGACCATGTCCAGGTGCTTATATGAAATGGTTCCTTGCTTCCAGTCTAGTTGCATATGAGTTTCAATCCACTGGATTTGTTTACGGTCTTTATCACACAACAAATCAAACGCATAAGGTGGTTTAAACACCAAATGGGTAGCTTGTGATATCCAAAAAGTGGAACAATCGATGATGGCCACTTCTTTAAATATAAATTTGTTATCTCCAATTTTAAACCCTTGACAGTCGACAATCAGTGTACGCAACATGTTCACTCTTGTCTGGATCAAGTCCAACTGACCACAGACTGACAATTGTTCAGTAAGGTGTACCCATGTCATTTACTTACATTCCATTCTAGTAAAAGAAAAAAAAACATCGAGTAGTCACTATAGAGGTTAGGATATGACAGGGGGGGGGGCATAAGAAATAATAATATAACAACAACAACCAATTTTTTTTATTTCATTATTTTATTAGCATAACAAGTTTTACATTCTTTTTTCATTCTAGGATAGAGGCGGTACCATCTCATACAACAAAAAAGTCTTTTGTGTTTATAGTGTCCATAACACCGATGATATCCCAATGTCTCTAAACTGGATGTTTTTAACTGTGAGCTGCTCACTGAAGCACTGCCGACACCATAAAGTCCACACGTATCATAACTTTTTTCATCACTCAGAGGCATGAGTGAGGGGTAACTTGAATGACAGGGTATATTACCCACCTCCATTCTGCACAGGTAGGGGCAGGCAGGTGAACAGCGCTGATGTTCCTGCATGGGTTCATCGCTCTCTTGCCATTGGTCTAAGATGATGGGACAAAACACACATTTCACTTCATCTCTTCTTTTTAAATAGTAGAATCCAGCGGCTGCTAAGGCTTGATGGTTTATAAAAGGCACCGGCCACGTCGCAAAGGTCTTGAAACGTTGTTTCTCAGATTTTAAATTCATGGATGTAACTTCTCTTGAGGCTTGAAAGCAAGACATGACTGAGTGGTTTGATGTGTGTTGACCTGCTATTTATACACTTGTCACTTGGTTGGACAGTGGATAATAGTTGACTTGTTTGTGATGAATAATCAAACAGTAGGCCGTGGTATTGGCTGGAACATTGTCATGCGTTTCAAAATCTAGTCGAATGTCAATATTGGATGGTTTGACAGACTCTTCCAAGTAGGAACAGTCAAAGACAATCAGTGGCGCCCTTGTCTTAAAACCTTGGGGTGACAACATTGGACAATTCTCTTTTTGATAATACGACCATCTAAATTTAGAAAACAAGTCGTACAGGGGGGCAAACTTATTTTTTGAAAAATCTAAATCCAGCCCTTCATAGGGAAACACAGCACCGTTGAGGAAAAGATGTGCATTTCTCAATTGCAGGTGATCAAATTGCGGGACATCTTTGGTTTGTTGATACTTGCGATTCGTTTGAAAACCCACAATCATGTAGAGAGGTCTCTCTGTATAGCGGGCTGTTTTTATAGACCAACTGTGTGTGTTGGTGGTGGGCAATAACGGGTACTCATGGAGTGCCCAGCTTCTAAATTCCATGGGTAGAGGTATATCTCTCTTTACCATTTTTAGTATGTCCAGTTTTTTGCTATCGTTAAGGGTCACATGAGGCACTTTCCATAGCAAGCGTTGTAGTTGAATTTTTGAATCAATGGGGGCATTGTCGACTCCCTTGAGTGCATTATTATCACTCCTGTCTCTCACCAGATAAAGCACTTGCCTTGCGTTGACCACAATGCGCTGGTGATCTTCAGCAAAGCCTAAATCAGTTTAAGAGGTAAATATCCAGTGAAGGTGCCATCGGTGTGTACCATCCAGTCATTGGTCGAGTCAGGGCACCAACCCGCCATGCAAAGTGTTTTAGCTTCTTCCTCACTATAAGAGGGATATAGTTTCATGACACTGGAAATACCCACATTTCAAGTGCTATCCACCACGATATCGTTAATGACATAACGTACTTCAGAAAACAGGAAGGCGAAAGCATGGTTGGCTAACTTGGATGTAGTGGGTGTAGAACCATCGGCTTTGGTGAGCCGACCTTCAATCTGAATAACACTTTCATGCGGTAGAGTGTAAATATCTTGGTTGTTGATAACAAATTGAATTTCATCATTGTTATTGAGTCCAGGTGTTTGAGCTTGATATGAATGCAGGTCAATTCTTACCACTCCTGGTTGCTCCTCGATGTGGTTCGCTACCTCTAGAATAGAATTCATCGCGGGGGTTAATGTGGTAACCCAAATGCTGTAAAATCTGCTTGTTCTGAGATGTTAACGTGTATTCACGTGGTAAACAACTAACACCATTCCTAGACGGTGCTGTTGCTTTATATACAAACTTCATAGTGGTTTTAGCACCAACTTGTAAGTCACTGGTGTGGTAGAATCTAAATCAATGAGTTGTTGCTCTCTATTGATCAGTCTTAATGTTATATTACTAATACCATCGACAGCCACAGAATGAAAAAGCAACACTGGAGGGTTTTCACGAATAATATAGCCATTGGGCGATGTTACAATAAAGTCATAAAGCGAATGCGACGGTTCTTGATTGGTGTACACTTGACTAATAATATTACACGTCACCGACACATGATGGTCCTCAATGAATTTCACTTCATGGTCTGATTCATGTTTTTTGTTGGGCTCTAACACACGTGGTTTAAATCCTAGTAATGGACCAATGGAATCGGGGTGAGTTTTAAATTCAATTTTGAATGTAGAAAAAATACTGCAGCGATGAGTGTTGGTATTTCCTACAAGTTCAAACTTGCGCGTTCCATCGAGAAATGACTTTAAACCATATTCATTGATCAACACCACATAAATGTGTTCATAAATGTCATCTATCGTGTATCCACCAGAGTTCAGGGTGAGCACAGAATCATCATAGTAAAACTTGTTGTTCACATTTTCACGTATGTTGTATATTCGATTGTACGTTTCAAGAGAAACAAGTCCTAAACCATAAGGTTCTTCACTCAATTCGATAGGTGGGTAAAAGTCTAGACTCACTTCAGGTCCACGTCCATGCAGTGTAAACGTCTTACTTTCCACCGACATACTGTTGACGTTTTTGCTTAAGTTGCGTCTTATATAAAAAAAATAAACACAAACGTCCACACTGTTGGCTGTTAAACGTTTGCTCACGTTTCACATTATAATATATCTTGATCCTGTTTCCAAAATAGGCCACTAGTTCCATGGGCGGGGGCAAATTCCCAAAACTGTCAAAGTACCATACAGTAGATCCCTCTTTGACATAAGCTACATAATGTGTTCCAGGTCCTCGGTGATCATCCAAATTGACAACAGCACATTCATGTTTCCCGGGTTGTGAGGGTAATTGGTTTCGCATAAACACACCTCGAAAATGAGAAAGCTTCAGTTGTTTAGCATAGCTTTCCACTTGCTGATGCGTCAGGGCATGTCTTGCTATGGCTGAGGTTAAAGATGTTTTTTTTTATTTCGAAAAGGTGAAATTCCAAATCCTTGTTGATAAAAGGCTGGCTTCAAATTGACATTTCTAGCCCCCATAGCAATGGCCTCCATTGTTTCATTGTGTCGCTGACTTACATTGAGTTGTTGCTTGCCCTGTTGCACGGCTTTAATGGTTTTTGCCACTGCACTGGCGCCGCCTAAAAGTGAACCTAGAGCAGCCAGACCAGCGAATAATGCAGGTAAAAATCCCGCTCGTTTGGGGACGGGGATCACTCGCCCTTGTTTTGAACCCTGTCGCTGACGTTTTGGAATAACATGTCTCTGTGCTACTCGAAGAGTTTTCCTTATGGTCAACACATTATTTTTTCTTTTTTTCTTTCGCAAGGGCTTGTCCACGAATGTCATAAACCCAGGCTTTGCCAAGGACAGGCTCATATTTTTTGTCTTTCTCACCACATATCTTTGTTTCACCATGATGATGATGACCAACAACCTTTCACAAGAAAGTTTAAGTCACAACTAACATTAGATTGTTATTTCATGGCTGTATATTCCAATTCTACATAAAGTGGGAAATCATTTATGGTTTTTCCAGCTTGCTTTTCATTCCATGTCAAAAGGAGATGAAAGGATAATTCGTCTCCTGCATTGACCATTTCATGGTTATGGACCAACATCCTATGACCATTTATCTCTATTTGTAAATGGTTCTCATCAGGTATGGCATATTTGATGTGAATGGTTCCATTATAGTGTAGTCGATAGTGGCTTAAACCTGAAGCAAGCACATAGGTCAATTGCTGGTCATGAACTAGCGGTATATGGTTTCTCTCATTCACAGGTTTTACATTTGTCAGATGCACTAAAAATAAAGATGGGATAAATTTATAAAGCCTTTTCATTTCATAGGTCACGTATCGCTTGGTACAGACATCATTATCTTCTTGTGGGTCTTCCACGTGAATAATGCGGTGATGATTAGCGCTATAGCCATCCACCGTAAGCTGAGGCACTTTATCATAAAACTCATACACCTTGTTATCCACATACTTTTTTGTAGTAACGTCTGTAGACACTTGAGGATGTTTTACATGAGTTAACCGCTTTCCTTTAAAGTCATAATCTCCTTGTTTTGTGCGTGGCACTACTGACCTATCCACATAGTGTTTATTAGCAGGATCTGTTTCTCGTTTAGGATCATGTATGGGAACAGACCTAGCTTTGACCATCAACGCACGTCCAAAGACATCCATCGTCAACCTGTAGTACGAGTCTACTGTTTCTATGACAAGGCTCGGTGCGGTGTATATAGACAGCCTGCTAGCCTCTCTAAGCCTTAGTTGAAATGAAGCTAATTAAGCAGCAAGAGTCATTCCCCGTGAGGGAGATGGTTTCCCATCTCTGCCTCACATCACGTGAACAACGCCATGGTTCACTGTTTCCATCTTCCATTCGCTGCATCATTGTGGGACCTTCCGGCTGTGGAAAGACCAATCTTTTGCTGACAATTATTACAGCGCCCAATGGTCTGTGTTTTCAAAATATTTATATTTTCGCAAAATCTCTCTACCAACCCCTCTACGTGTTTCTGGATCAAGTCATGTCTGGATTAAAAAATGAGAATATGGGGTATTTTACATTTTCCATGCAAGAAAATGTTATTTCACCGGATGAGGTAAAGCCTGATTCACTCATGATTTTCGATGATGTATCCACTGAACAACAAGGTATCATTCAAAGCTATTTCAGCATGGGTCGACACAAACATATCGATTGCTTCTATCTCGGACAAACGTATTCTAAAATGTCCAAACAGTTGATTCGTGACAATGCCAATGTCATTGTTTTATTTCGCCAGGACGAGAGGAACAATCGTTACATTTATAATGAACATGTGAATCCGGATATGACCTTTCAAATATTTACAGAATTGTGTGGCAAGTGCTGGAACACACAACGTCATGCCTGTTTAGTGATTGACAAACAAAGTGAACTCAACCAAGGGCGGTATCGCTTAGGGTTTGATCATTTTATTGCTATTTAAGGCACTGTATCATTCCCTCTCAAGTCATTTGTCACGACATCATGGCGTTAGCAGAGAGTCAATTGAAAAAGCATATTATTAGAGCAAAAAATACTATTCGCCAAAAGTTTCGTCAATTGAAACGATCGCGTGTGGATCATGCTTTGTTTATTCAACAACATTTAGCACCTCCGCTAAAAGCTATGTTGAAACCCTCTTTCAAGCCATCTGAAACGCTACCTACCGTTTCACAAGCCAGTCAGACGCACCACGAGGACTCTGAGGAAGAGAAAGAGGAAGATGAAGAGGAACAGGAAGATTTAACTAGTGTTAGCGAAGTTGAGGATAATGAGGAACAAGTGTTTACGCCTCAAAAAAAGGCATCACCCCTTGCAGAGTTTTTAAGAAAAAGGAAATCCTTGGCCATGGTCGAAACCCCTTGCCCTTCCAGATCGTCTCCATTTTCACAACTCTTGGCCACCCCTCAACATAAAGCTCAACTGAAAAACATTTTAATAAAATATTATGGATCAACACTGGAACCCTATTTCACCAATCTATTTGTTGGAAACACAGATACCACATATGGCGTTCGCTATGAGAATGATAGTTTTAAAATTGGTGAGTCATCGATTAAATTTAGTCGTACTAAAGCTGTCATTAAAAAGATCAACTATAAATTAACACCAGGACTGTTAAAGCTACTATTCTCTCGGACTCCCTCATCTCAAGATTATACGTCAGAGGACCTTAGTAAATATAAATCCATTTTATTGGATACCCATGCTCACAAAAGACAGTATGATCCCACTCAACAAGTGAATGCTAATATATCCCAAAAATATAAAACCATCATTGCAAAAATGTTCCCCACTAGTCAAAGTGGTCGTCGTAAAGTGTCCGCTTCAGGGGTGACATTTAAACCATTAAAACCCCTTGTGGATGTTACCTACTGGCACAATCCAAATAAACTCGTCCAGCGACTACAGCTGTTGCATGCTTCACGTCAAGCCGGCCATACTGGTCACGATTGGGAATTCAAGAAATTGAGGAAGAACTTCGAAATGCCAAAATTATTGTTTAAGCCCTCACCCATTAAAATGGGTATTGCTCACGAGTTGCATCGTCCAGCTAGACGTCACTATCAGCGACTCAAGGTGATTTCACAGGGTGTGGATGAACTTTGGCAAGCAGACTTGGTTGAAATGATTCCCTATGCTAACGTTAACGATGGTGTACGCTATATGTTGACGGTCATTGATGTTTATTCCAAAATGGCGTTTGTTGAACCTGTGCGTCGCAAGTCTAGTCCACTAGTCACCAAAGCCTTTCAACATATTATTCAACAATCTAAACGTCAACCTCAGCTGCTACAAACCGACCAGGGAAAAGAATTTTTCAACAAGGATTTCTCCAGTTTTCTCAAATCTAAGGATATTCACCATTACACCACGTACAGCAATCTCAAAGCCAGCGTGGTCGAGCGGTTCAACCGAACATTGAAAACCCATATGTGGAAAGCGTTTACCGCTCAGGGCACTTATCGCTGGTTGGACTTGTTACCTGAGTTAGTGTCACGTTACAACGACACCAAACACAGAACCATTGGGACCAAGCCACGACTTGTAACTAAAAATATTCCACAACTGGATAAACTGTTTAACCCCATAAAAACAGCAGACCCTAAACGTCATCGCCTTAACATTGGGGACCATGTTCGTGTGAGCAAATTCAAGTCCGTCTTCGACAAGGGCTACACACCAAATTGGGGGACTGAACTATTTCGAATTCGTCAAGTCAACCTGAACAGTCCAGTCACCTATTTACTCGAGGACCTCAACCATCAACCCATAAAAGGAAGGTTTTATCTTCAAGAACTTCAAAAGTCAGCGTTTCCTAAACATTACCTTGTGGAAAAAGTGTTGAAACAAAAAGGAAATAAACTATATGTAAAATGGTTGGGATTTAGCTCAGCCTTTAATTCTTGGATTAATAAATTACATGTTGTGTGAACCTGTGTGTCTTGTATTTATTTATTTACTCATGTTGTACTTAACCTACAGTCCTATGTACAGTCCTCAGCTATACATGTATTATGAGCAATACATATTTCTTTCTCTCTTCACCTGTGTTCTCTCTTACACTACCCCCCCCCCACTTCACCTCCCACCACTGCCAAAACAGGTTGTGACTTGTTAGCTCTTATCGTGCGCGTGTACAGGTGAACACCTGTGTGTTAGATCATATTACACATGAACTCACATTTTCTCACGTATGAAGCAAAACAGGATGTGACTTGTTTCACAAGGAGGACGGTAATAAGGTCATTTCACACGTGTTCACATGTATTTCGTCACTTTCCTTTCATATCGTTATCCCATTATAGTAGTGGGGGATTAGTGAACAACGTCAATTCAACACACACAAATGTAGTTAGGCCCTTTGACATAATTTAAATAAATTCATGGGCTAGTCCGTAGGAACCAGGCCAAAGGGACCCGTCCAAAGGGATCAGTCCAAAGAGACAAGGACTTGTCCACAAGGACTCGTCCACAAGGACTCGTCAACAATGACCTGTCCACAAGGACTTGTCCACAAGGACTCGTCCACAAGGACCTGTCAACAATAACCCATCAACAGGGGCCCGACAGCAGGGAGCTCGTCAACAATAACAGGGGCTCTCACCTCAAGGCCTAACATGACCCTCTTTGATTATTGGTTTGCAGAACAACGTTACATTCCATATCGGCATTCAAACTCTCACATGTTGCAATTGGAAAGAGAGATTCTCTAAAAAATTCAATTTCACCCCCTAGTAGGGTAGGTTTTATTTTTGGGGTGGAAATATGTTGTCCATTGGAAAGGGAGTGTCAGCCCGAGTTCAATGACACCTCATTCATCAAAATCCGACCATAAGTTCGAGAGATATCGCACCGCCGCCATCTTGTGAGGTGGGGAGGTGGAGGTGGTGCTAGAACCCCTACAAAACCACTACTTTCACTGAATAGTAGCTACTGACATAAGACTTGCTTTTGTCTGTTTTATGAAGATAACTTACGTAGTATTAGAACTGGACCATCGATATCATACATAACCCTACCACTACCACAGCATGTTGTGAGTTAGTTATTGTTGTTTTATGGGGAAGAACTACGAGGTAATCTGCCCCAAAATGTAGTGACTCCGTTGGACTTGTTACGCTGTATTTTTGGTTTTCCCCTTCTGACTAGGCCTTCTAAATTTTGTAGGATGTATGGTAAGCTAATAGTAGTACAGTGATTACATGCATTCCGGCAACACTTTCCAAATCCAATTGGCACAATAACCAAAAGTAACTTTGCTTTCGTATTCAGTACATATTGAAGAGCACATCCAGTTTTCAATGCCAGTACCGCCGAGGGTCACTGATTAATCTGGCATGCCATTGCTCGCAAAATATATTTTACAGCCCTTTCTTCCTCACTTAGGTCTCTGTGACCGGATGTTCGTACCTGGACAGTCGACAAGCACAGTGTATCAATAGGTTATGTGATACCTCACGTATTTTGAAAGGGTAAAACTGTTGATCAGTTTCAGTTAAGAATACTACATTGGAAAACTGTTGCTAAGTTTCAGTTAAGAATACTACAATGGTAAAACTGTTGCTCAGTTTCAGTTGAGAATACGACAAGGGTAAGACTGTTGCTCAATTTCAGTTAAGAATACTATAAGGGTAAAACTGTTGCTCAGTTTCAGTTGAGAATACTACAAAGATAAAACTGTTGCTCAGTTTCAGTTGAGAATACTACAAGGGTAAAACTGTTGCTCAGTTTCAGTTGGGAATACGCCAAGAGTAATACTGTCACTCAGTTTCAGTTGAGAATACGACAAGACTAATGCTGTCACTCAGTTTCACTTGAGAATACTACAAGGGTAATACTGTCACTCAGTTTCAGTTGAGAATACGACAAGGGTAATACTGTCACTCAGTTTCAGTTGAGAATACTACTAGGGTAATGTTGTCACTCAGTTTCAGTTAAGAATACTAAAAGGGTAAAACTGTTGCTCAGTTTCAGTTGAGAATACTACAAAGATAACACTGTTGCTCAGTTTCAGTTGAGAATAATACAAGGGTAAAACTGTTGCTCAGTTTCAGTTGGGAATACGACAAGGGTAATACTGTCACTCAGTTTCAGTTGAGAATACGACAAGGGTAATGCTGTCACTCAGTTTCACTTGAGAATACTACAAGGGTAATGCTGTCACTCACTTTCAGTTAAGAATACTAAAAGGGTAAAGCTGTTGCTCAGTTTCAGTTAAGAATACTACAAAGATAACACTGTTGCTCAGTTTCAGTTGGGAATACTACAAGGGTAAAACTGTTGCTCAGTTTCAGTTGGGAATACGACAAGGGTAATACTGCCACTCAGTTTCAGTTGAGAATACTACAAGGTAATACTGTCACTCAGTTTCAGTTGGAAATACGACAAGGGTAATACTGTCACTCAGTTTCAGTTGAGAATACGACAAGGGTAATGCTGTCACTCAGTTTCACTTGAGAATACGACAAGGGTAATGCTGTCGCTCAGTTTCAGTTGGGAATAAAACAAGGGTAATGCTGTCACTCAGTTTCAGTTGGGAATAAAACAAGGGTAATGCTGTCACTGACTTCCAGTTGAGAATACTAAAAGGGTAATACTGTCACTCAGTTTCAGTTGAGAATACGACAAGGGTAATACTGTCACTCAGTTTCAGTTGAGAATACTACATGTATAATGCTGTCACTCAGTTTCAGTTGAGAATACTACAAGGGTAATACTGTCACTCAGTTTCAGTTGAGGATACGACAAGGGTAATACTGTCACTCAGTTTCAGTTGAGAATACTACAAGGGTAATGCTGTCACTCAGTTTCAGTTGAGAATACTACAAGGATAATGTTGTCACTCAGTTTCAGTTGAGAATACTACAAGGGTAATGCTGTCACTCAGTTTCAGTTGAGAATACTACAAAGGTAATGCTGTCACTTAGTTTCAGTAGAGAATACTACAAGGGTAATGCTGTCACTCAGTTTCAGTTGAGAATACTACAAGGGTAATGTTGTCACTACGTTTCAGTTGAGAATACTAACAGGGTAATACTGTCACTCAGATTCAGTTGAGAATACGACTAGGGTAATACTGTCACTCAGTTTCAGTTGAGAATACTACAAGGGTAGTACTGTCACTCAGTTTCAGTCGAGAATACGACAAGGGTAATACTGTCACTCAGTTTCAGTTGAGAACACTACAAGGGTAATACTGTCACTCAGATTCAGTAGAGAATACTACAAGGGTAATGTTGTCACTTCGTTTCAATTGAGAACACTAAAAGGGTAATACCGTCACTCAGTTTCAGTTGAGAATACGACTAGCGTAAACTGTTGCTCAGTTTCAGTTGATAATACTACAAGGGTAATGCTGTCACTCAGTTTCAGTTGAGAATACTACAAGGGTAATACTGTCACTCAGATTCAGTTGAGAATACTACAAGGGTAATACTGTCACTCAGATTCAGTTGAGAATACTACAAGGGTAATGTTGTCACTACGTTTCAGTTGAGAACACAAAAGGGTAATACTGTCACTCAGTTTCAGTTGAGAATACGACTAGGGTAAAACTGTTGCTCAGTTTCAGTTGAGAATACTACAAGGGTACTGCTGTCACTCAGTTTCAGTTGAGAATACAACAAGGGTACTGCTGTCACTCAGTTTCAGTTGAGAATACTACAAGGGTAATACTGTCACTCAGATTCAGTTGTGAATACTACAAGGGTAATGTTGTCACTACGTTTCAGTTGAGAATACTACAAGTGTAATGCTGTCACTCAATTTCAGTTGAGAATACGACTAGGGTAAAACTGTTGCTCAGTTTCAGTTGAGAATACTACAAGGGTAATGCTGTCACTCAGTTTCAGTTGAGAATACGACTAGGGCAAAACCGTTGCTCAGTTTCAGTTGAGAATACTACAAGGGTACTGCTGTCACTCAGATTCAGTTGAGAATACTACAAGTGTAATGTTGTCACTACGTTTGAGTTGAGAATACAAGTGTATTGCTGTCACTCAGTTTCAATTGAGAATACGACTAGGGTAAAACTGTTGCTCAGTTTCAGTTGAGAATATTACAAGGGTACTGCTGTCACTCAGATTCAGTTGAGATTACTACAAGGGTAACGCTGTCACTCAGTTTCAGTTGAGAATACTACAAGGGTTCTGCTGTCACTCAGATTCAGTTGAGAATACTACAAGGGTAATGCTGTCACTCAGTTTCAGTTGAGAATACTACATGGGTAATGCTGTCACTCAGTTTCTGTTGAGAATACTACAAGGGTAATACTGTCACTCAGATTCAGTTGAGAATACGACTAGGGTAATGCTGTCACTCAGTTTCAGTTGAGAATACGTCAAGGGTAATGCTGTCACTCAGTTTCAGTTGAGAATACTACAAGGGTAATACTGTCACTCAGTTTCAGTTGAGAATACGACAAGGGTAATACTGTCACTCAGTTTCAGTTGAGAATACTACAAGGGTAATGCTGCCGCTCAGTTTCAGTTGAGCATACTACAAGGGTAATGCTGTCACTCAGTTTCAGTTGAGAATACTACAATGGTAATGCTGTCACTCAGTTTCAGTTGAGAATACTACAAGAGTAATGCTGTCACTCAGTTTCAGTTGAGAATACTACAAAGGTAATGCTGTCACTCAGTTTCAGTTGAGAATACTACAAGGGTAATGCTGTCACTCAGTTTCAGTTGAGAATACAACAAGGGTAATGCTGTCACTCAGATACAGTTGAGAATACAACAAGGGTACTGCTGTCACTCAGATTCAGTTGAGAATACGACAAGGGTAATACTGTCACTCAGTTTCAATTGAGAATACTACAAGGGTAATGTTGTCACTACGTTTCAGTTGAGAATACTAAAACGGTAATACTGTCACTCAGATTCAGTTGAGAATACGACTAGGGTAATACTGTCACTCAGTTTCAGTTGTGAATACTACAAGGGTAGTACTGTCACTCAGTTTCAGTAAAGAATACGACAAGGGTAATACTGTCACTCAGTTTCAGTTGAGAATACTAGAAGGGTAATATTGTCACTCAGATTCAGTTGAAAATACTACAAGGGTAATACTGTCACTCAGTTTCAGTTGAGAATACTACAAGGGTAATACTGTCACTCAGTTTCAGTTGAGAATACTACAAGGGTAATACTGTCACTCAGTTTCAGTTGAGAATACTACAAGGGTAATACTGTCACTCAGTTTCAGGTGAGTGCATTACAAGTATGTAGGTGTTACTGACCTTTGGTATGTCCTCCTTGTTGATATCAGTTGTCTTGTTTTCTAAACCGGATAACGAATCCAATCCTTGTACTTCATCAAACTCTTTGAGGGCTCTTGGAATTATGTCCAAATCTGCAACATGACAATCCGGCAGAGTTAGCAAATGATGCGATCTTCCTGCGGAAAACATTCAACGTCAACATGTAGATTAATGGAAGGAAAAGCATTTTTCATCAATATTTAGTTGCAGATAAATGCATGTTATTATATCTAGTCTTGTTAAATACATATTTGATCGTAGTTCCATATAGAGAAACGCCTCAATCAATAAACTGTTCAGTAAAGAATATGAATGAAACCTATCTTTTATTAAATGCATTGGTATATTTATATTTTTTGTCAGACCACCTCATGGTATAGCGGCTAGCATGCTTGTTTGTCACCCCGGAGGTCCGGGTTCGATTCCCGGCTTCGTTAAAAAATACAATCCTTGTCTGAGGGCTGGAACGGGGTACCCCCAGCCTTGTGACGTCAAACTGAGAAGACGTGGGTTTGATTCCAACCTCAGCCATCTTGGAAGTGGTTTTCCATGGTTTCCAACTTCTACTCCAGGCATATGACCTAATGGCTCGTAGCATAATGTGACAGCCGTCTCCTTCCCAATTGTCACTTGAATTGCAAATACACACACGGATACAGCCATCAGAATATGATCACAAATCATACACACACCCAAGTACATGGGAAAATATGACCTTCATGTCGCAAAACCCCTAAATAAACCAACAACAACATATAAGTCTTCGTCCTTACAGAAACGCCTCCATCAATAAACTGTTCAGTGAAGAATATGAAACCTGTCTTTTATTGAATACATTGGTATATTTATACTTTTTGTCAGACCACCTCATGGTATTTATACTAGATGTATAATTGAAAATTTCCTGTGATAAACGTTAAGAATTGTACTCTGTATAAGACTCCTCGTTTAACGACAGCAGTAGTTACGTTCGCTAACGAAGCAGCGCTAGACCATTGGGCCAAGCTATCTGCGGACTGGTTAGATATGGGTCGAGTCTCACCGCCAGCCGTCTTTGAATTGGTTTTCCGTGGTTTCGCCATTTTCAACTCCAGGCAAATGCAGGGACGATACCTTCTAATAGGCCACAACCGCTTCCTTCCACATCCTTGCCCAGTTTAATTCATTTTAATTAATTTCATCTCTCATTAACTCCTCTCATGAGGTTAGAGCCAGGACGGATATCCGACCGTAAAAATCACCCGACGCATAGCCTTTCATCGCATCTCAACCCCGACCCCGTTGACAACTGGAATAATAAGAGGTTGACATACATAAGACTTCACGATTATTAAGTTAGGTTTTGTTTAAGAACTAGGAATAACATAAAAATAAAAATATTAATAAATGGACATACCCCTTTCTTTCTCTTTGTCCTATATGTATAAATGAATTGTCAGTTTCCAGTATTTTAATTTTAAAAGTCTCCTTTCTATCTAAACTGTCATATGCCTACCTAAAATCTATATACAGTTGATCCAGCTGCTTATCATGTTCATAAAACGTCTCCAGTATCTGCCTCACTTCAAATATCTGGTCCATTGTAGAGCGATTCCTCCTAAATCCAGCATGATAGTCACCCAATATTTTCTCTACACAATGCTCCAATCGAGAGGCTAAAATCTTACTGAACACCTTATATGTTACGTGCAACAGAGTAATCCCACGATAATTGCCGCGTACTGTCTTATCCCCTTTCTTATACAAAGGTCATATTATTCCTACAGTCCAATCCCTGGGCATTTCTTCTTTCGTCCATACTTCCTTTATTAGTTCATGTATTGCTTTTACCACTCCCTCTCCACTCAATTTTAGCAACTCCTCTTCTATTCCGGCTTCTCCGGTGGCTTTATTGTTCTTTAATTCCTTGATTGTATCTCTACTCTAACGTCCTCTAAATACGGCGTTTCAACTCCTTCTTGCTCATCAATTCCAACATGTTCCTCTTCCCCATTCGCGGTTTCCTCTTCACCCCGTCCATTGAGTAGCTCTGGGAAATATTCCTGCCATCTCTGTAGCACCTTTTCATATGCACGCACACAATATTTTCGTCAAAAGTAAGATATTATGAACTATAATTTCTCAAATTCAATCTGCCATCATGATAACTTTTTTAACTTTTTTAACTTGGTGGTGTTGTACAGTGTTACTGATAGCAGCTGCACAAGAGCGGATACCACATCGCTGTAACAACCAGCTATGTTCCTTAATCCATTACAAATTACAAACACCAACCTGTCCATTTACTAACGAATACAGATATCACACTAAGCAAGATAATCTGCAGGTCAATAGCCACTAACAATATTATAAGAAAAATCACACAAAACTAACAATGTTGACAAGTTGTGCCAGTTTACAATAAACGTCTATAAATAAATAAGTGCACATACTGTAATAACTTAACCCCCATAGCCTATATGTAGTAATACAGTATAATACGGTAATAATAATGTTATTGGTTTTACGCCCCTTTAACTACTGCGGCTATTAGAAACGCCAGGGTGCCAGAAATTTGCCCCGAAGGGGATCTTTAACGTGCCAGTAAATCTACCGACACGGCTCCCTTGCATATGCGCACCCTCAAATGCCAACTCGCTGCACCAGGATTCGATCCTGCAACCTGGGTACAGCAGGCGATAATGTTACCACTGAGCCACGCAGTCAGTCACATAGATTTAATAGCATGAGTTTTTTAAATGTTTTTTTTAGCGTATGGCTTTTAGTGCCGGGAGTGTCCGAGGACATGTTCGGCTCGCCAGTGTTTGTAGCTTCTTCTATGCGGACACCCATGGGGTGAGCTACAAGTACCGTCGCGTGTGGAGTGTTGTCTGGGGAGGAAAGTGTGAATGTACGGACTAGGAATTGGAAGGTAGCGGCTGTGGCCTATAGTTAGGGACCAACCCCGGCATTTGCCTGGAAGGAAGATGGGAAACCACAGAAAACCATCTTCAAGGTTGCTGGCGGGGGGATTCGAACCTCCTCGCCTCCCGGATGTGAGCGGCTGCCTGCAGCCACGCCGTAACAACCACGGCTAACTCACCCGGTATAGCCTGAGTAAAAGGGATCTGATGATGATCGCTTGACGATCAAAACTGCTTATTCCATTGCTTTTATTAATCTAGTGAAATTTGTTTTTCAGGGTTAGGGCATAACACCCAATACAATTGGGTACACTCCTGTTGATCGACTGAAAAGCATAAATGTCGACTATTACCTTCGGGATGTGCTAATAAATGTACACCTCAACAAAGTTTGGAATAACATAGATTTGACTATATTGACTAGGCCTACATACTACCCTACCAGGGAATTGTTACCGCTAGAAGGAGAGCGCAGCTGTTGTGTATATAGGTACATCACGTCATCTCGCCTCGTTATGGCTGCAGCGAACGGCTTGCGGGACAAGGGGGGGGACTCATGTACAATGAGAACACACCGCACAGCGCATAGCCCAGCATGAATCAGGCACACAAATAACGTCCATCGCAGACGTGTGGCTGGGCGGAGCGCATTAGTTCCTATTTTCGCCACCGGTAACAATTCGCTGGTCGGGTAGTACAGTATATCAGCCCAGAGATGTACAGAATGCACTGTACAACACAGGCCATATGCAACAGAATAAGCATCTTCCATACAGTTTCTATGAGCACAATGCATTCAGTGCCTAGGACAAAAGGGTAGGAATATCTCCAACTACGCTTTGTGACAGAATTCCAAACTTTTGTTGAGATGTGTAATACTTTCAAACAAATGCAGGGCACAGGGAAAGAAAGGGCTAACTCACAATTTGATAATGTTCAGTAAATTGTTTTTAATGAGTTTAACACTGTTTACCAAATATATTTTTTAAACAAATAAAACCTTTTTTCTTTCGTACTAGCAATAACCGTTTGAACTTATATCTGGAGTGAAAATGGAAGATTACATTGTTAGGAAGATAAACGTTTGACCCCTTCTTTTTCAATGTACTGTTTCCAGTTTTCCTCGTATAGTCTATTTGGATCTAACTCATTGTTTCCAAAACAACCTTAGGCATCGTTTAGGACCAGGAAGGAACCTATCATTCACATAAAATATACAAATTTAAACAAATGGACTTAGCTCTTTCTTTCCCTGTACCCTTCATTAGTGGAAAACGAGATTGAGGTCGCACGCATGTGCATTTATGTTGACAGCAATGTAATTACCATACCGCAGCAAGCAGCAAGTGTCAGAATCTATGTTTGCTAATGAAATGCCAACACTAATTAGTGTAATGTACACACCTGTTCTTCAATACCAAAACAACAACACGCATGCGTTAGATGGAATTAACAAATAATCACAATGGAGTAACCAATATACTGTATTGATAATTAGAACGCCCAGAATCTAATAATTATACTCCCCTCAGGGCTCGGTTCTCATGTCAGTGCCCTATCACAAGTGGTCAAGAATCATTACTAGGGCTCGGATTTTTAGGTGCTAAAAATCGGGAAAATATTTATTTTTTATGTATTAAAAATACCTGAATTATGTGACAAAAACGTAGAAATATTTTATTATATTTTAGTTTATTAATGTGAATATGAACAATATGAAGCACTCACGAATGCAATTTATGCCATACCTCACTGACTACTGAAGAATTACAATACACAACGAGATACATCTTTAAGTTGTCCATCACAAATGACCGGCGATTATCGCGAAACACTTCTTCTGAAGGCGCGAAACTGCGGCAATATGTTTCTTGCCCTTGAGATGCTGTGTAACTTGAGATCGCTGTTCTGCCTTGATTGCTTTCCCACATGGTTGGCAGAACAGAATTCCATCAGAAGTAAAATTATCTTTAAATTCTGCAACAGACGATAACTTGTAGTTGTTTTACTTTAGGCATCGTAGAACTGCCTTACACTTCACAGTGCCAGAAATGAACTGCATGTGATTGACACTGTTTCCAGGTAGCTGGAAGGGATGGGGTAGCACGTGGTGCAATATGGCTATGGACAAGGAAATCTCCGGCTTCCACAGTGAGTGGCACGGGGCGACAAGTTAAGAATAACACAGCTTCAAGCTGACATACGCTCTGCATGAAGATTAGATAGCTGACAGGTCTTCCCAGTTGAAGTAACACAGAACAAAAATGCAATATACTGATAGATCTAGCATACTGATTTAAAAATGTAAATATTATGTATTTTTATGTGCTAATAAGTGAAGAGCAGGAATTTATGTATTTATAGAAAAAATGCTTAAAATATGTATTTACATAAAAATATTTATTTACCTAAAAATCCTAGTCCTAGTCATTACACTCTGGAAGGTAATTTGGATAGAGGACACTTATATTCCGTATGAGATTGTAGTGTTCATATTCTTAATTTTCCGCATGAGTGGGATTGTGGTGTTTCTGTTTAGCAAAAAAGGGTGCGAATAATAGCAAATGGCATGAAGCAGGGCATACATAATTGGAAAAAAAAGTTCAGGGTGAGGATAAATGAGCAACTGAAGGCAGCGAAGCTGGCCAGGAAAGCCCATATTAAATATTAGATATTATTGTTTGAAGTTGATCCTGAACAAGTATCTCTACTGGTTGATTGAAGCTCTGAATGATCTGATGGTGTCTCCTCTTGTATATCTTCATCTCCATCTTCCATTTCATGCGTGTTGGTTTTTATCCCCCCCCCCCCCCTTATCAAATCAACTCTGCCAAATCAGTTGGTCTAGTTCAGGTTATTACATTTTGTTTTACTTACGGCCCCCTAAAGGAAAGAAAGGTCGTTACTCGTAGCCTATATAATAGTTTGCTTCCACCTGGTCTGGGACTTGACTTTTGTGACTCGTACACTTTCCGATCCATCTACGGAAACTTCGGGCTCTTGTGATGGGACTTCCACTGATCAAATATGGTCGCTACCATGTTGTGTTGCTCCCCTGCAGGTATAGGCTGATTCTTGGTATATTCAGCAGTGTCTGTGGTTGGCCGATAAGGTTTAGCGGCTTGAGTTCGGCTTGTGGCCTGGTGGTGCGTCTCAATGCTACCTTACTACTGTATTTTTCAATAGTATTAATATCATAAAATCTATTTACAACAATACTGACGTGAACCGTTTACTTTCATGCGTCTAGGCCTAATTTGCATCTGGGTGTATACAGTACACACTGCTAACTTTTATTGGAGAGCTAAAACATTAAAATGCTGGACTCTGAATAATATCATATAAATTCCCTTCTAAGCGGCAGCAGCATCTAAACTGAAGATGAAAATGCCAGGTGAACTGATGCACAAGTGGCCTGATTACTTACTGTTAGATTATCTTCTCATCTTGAATGATTTTCATTAGCTGTCAATTCAATAAATTATTGGCAATCGAAGAGGTTAAGAGTAAAAGGTGTACAACGCAAAACTATTACGTTTTTGTGCATAAAACAACGAACGTTCTCTTACTTCAAGTGGACATTATAGCAGTCTCATAGTTCTCCCACTTTAGCAACTGTAAACAATGTCACGTGATGGTCTAACGTCAATAAACAAGACAAGACTAGTCATCCGTTCTCCGGTCCGTGCGAATCTTTTCACCTAGGTTTAACTGCTGTTTCGAAATGTAGGCAGGTGTCTCGGGACTTGAAATAAGGCGCCATCCCAGTTTTGTCTGGTGAGAGAGTGGAAAATCTGGGGGGAAAACTACAGTCTTGATGGCCACTGAAAACTTCGACCTCGGGACTTATAGCTTCCACTTGCAATCATGGCGACAGCCATAATGCAACGCTGCGGGGATCACTTCAATCCCATAGTAGTTACCAAATATCAGTATTGATTCAGAAGCAGTTATGCCAGTTGCAGTATGAATTAACACTCTGTTAACCATACGGAATACTCTGTTCAAACAGTAATTTTAATTAATTACTTAAATTGCAGGAGTTCCGTAATTTCCCGTCATCAAACGCCTACTGTGCACCGCGTACCATCTTTGAGAGGTTTCTGAAACCTGTAAGCTAGTCGTTCACACAATATTCATAACAAGTCTCAAGAACAGAACAAAACAAACTCAACGGAGGCAAGGTTAAATCAAAACATTAACTTCACATATCGACTCAGTGAACTTTCAAATGACTACGGTATACAAAAGCTTATGAAACTGCTGCTATTTGATTAGGCCTTTTCAAACATTAAATCTCTATCTTAACTACTGCATCACACTTGAGATGCCCTCTCATATCTGCCGTGGTAATTACTCCACTTCTAGACCAGTTATTCGAATAATTACATTTACATTCTTTAATGTAAGAGCTAAATACGCAAATAAAACCCCATAACATGGATACCATAACATTCCGAGATATCTACCACAACCCAATTACGAGTTAATTAGGCGCCTTCAGTAGTCTCTGGGTGCGTAATGAGACTTCGGTCCCTAAGATCCTGGGTTCCATTCCGGACTGAGCCAAAAAATGTAATCCGGTCTATCTGAACTATCATGGTGAAAGGACTGAGATGTTGCTGGTTCGATTCCCACCTTAATCTTTCTAGAAATGGATTTTCGTTTTTCCCAACTCTACTCTAGGCAAAAAGCTGAAATTCTTCCTAATTTAAGGCTATTGCCACCTCCTTCCTAATCCTATCCGAATAATCATAAATTACACATACTAGTACAGCAATGAAAATGATAAGTTATCAGACCGATTCCACATACATCCATTTACACCGGTCTACACGTCCACGGTATCGCAAGCCCCTAAATTAAAGAACAATTCGTGCTGTTGTTTTCATTCGAGGAACTTGGACTTCTGGGTCAATTAGGCCCGTGTATTCGTGTGTAGTCTATGTGTATTGTTGTCTGATAACCTGCGTTATTGTGATGGCTGTATTAGTTTGTTATTTATAATTCAGGTGAGGATTGGGAAGAAGGCCGCCGTGTCCTTAAGTAAGAAACTATCCCGGCATTTTCCAGGAGTGGAAGTGGGAAACCACGGAGAAACACTTCCAGTATGGCTGAGATGGGAATCTAATCCACCTCGTCTCAAGTTTACCTCACGAGGTTGAGTGTACCCCATTCCATCCCTCAGACCAGAATTAAATTTCATGACAGAGCAGCGAATCGAACCCGGACCTCCAGGGCGACAACCAAGAATGCTAGACACTCCACCACGAGGTGGTCTAAGAACAATTCAATTACTCATATTAATTCATATACTACGCCTATAACTTAATACGGCATAATTAATGTACACTGGGACTTGATGGCGAAACGGTCAATTTGCTTGCATTTCATCAAGGTAGACCCGGTTTGAGCATATGTGATTTTCGAGGTGAAATGTCTTGTCCGGTGGTTCAAATGACATGTACGAGTATAAAGGAGGTCCCGTGTCTTATGATCGTGATCATGTAATTAATACAAACTCTGTTCCTTTGATTCCTATAATTTACATATCTCTGACATACAGTACACTTTCTAAAATAACCTCATAAACAAACTAAATATACTCGATACATGCAGTAAAAACTAGGAATCGTTCTTCCTTCATTGAGCCAAGATATGACGAAACTAAGATACTATCGGAATTTTTATTATGGATACTAGAGTTTAGGCCTTAATTACAACCAAACCAACAGACCTATTGAAAAACGAGTTATACCAATATTTTCCTTGTTTAATTATGCGTTATACTATATAAGCCAATTATTTTCAAGTTTATTATTTATTTATTTATTTGTGGTTGTATGAAAAATTTTCCGTGTTTTTGACGTCTTTTCTAAGAACCGCTCACTTCAAACTATATACATGGAAAACTACTTGGCTGAGGGTGATGACATTTTTATATGTGATAGGCACACGTATTGGTAGTGCAAATCTCAAGTTTCAATTTTTTTTAACTACCCGATAAAAAGTTCTTATATTTTTTCTGACGTAACGTTTTCTCAGCCCAGGATAAACGTACAGCAGGAAACTTGGTCTCAGTTTGAAGCTCTCATTCGTGATTATCGGAAACTACGACCACTGTAAACGTACAGTGTGATGACGAATTTATGAAGAGTACTATTAATGGGAGGTTTTGTGCGTTCCGGCCCGTGCGATTAAAAGCGGGCGAGCCGGTGAATTCGAGTGCAGTGTTGCCGGGCTGTTGTGTAATGGAATGCGAGTCACCTGGCTATGTACACATGCTATTTTCAGTCTTCCTGTTTACTACTTATATGCCACATCACATCACATCAAAATGCCTCAGAGACCACCATTGTCTGAGGGCGAACTTGCGCTAACATATTACAAAATTGTAGAAGTATGGAAGCAATGAATGTTTTATGCCGAGAAGCCTTGCTTACCGTTGCTCCTGAACTCTGGAAACAATGTATTAAACACGCTAAAAGAATTGAAGACCACTACTGGGAGATAGAAGGCCTGTCTGAAAATGTCCCTCATTTCGAGCAGGTCATAATTAACACGAATGCCAGCAGTTCTGATTAATCGGAACAGAGCCATTCTCCAGACGAAGAATACTGACTGAATTAAATATTGTAAATATATTATGTAAGTAATGTAGATAGCCCATGTAAAATTGTGCAGTCTGACATTTCCAAATTAGGAAGACAAACCACTTTTAAACCTGCCATTCAATGTCTAAAGCCCTTATGTGAAAAATGTGATGGAAAATGAAATGTGTATGAGGAAAGAAAATAAAAGGTTGAAAGGAAACTTAAAGCAGTGTTCGTTCGTTGCGAGCCGCGACTACTGCAACTTAACGCGGCAACGCTGCACCGGATTTGACAAGCCCGCTCGCTTTTAATCGCACGGGCCGGAACGCACAAAATATCTCATTAATATTACTCTTCATAAATTCGTCATCACACTATACGTTTACAGTGGTCGTAGTTTCCGATAATCACGAATGAGAGCTTAAAAATGAGACCAAGTTGCCTGCTGTACGTTTATCCTGGGCTGAGAAAACGTTACGTCAGAAAAAGTATAAGAACTTTGTATCGGGTAGTTAAAAAAAATTGAAACTTGAGATTAGCACTACCAATACTTGTGCCTATCACATATAAAAATTTCATTACCCTCAGCCAAGTAGTTTTCCATGTACTGTATGTAGCTTTAAGTGAGCGGTTCCAAGAAAAGACGTCAAAAACACGGACAATTTTTCATACAACCACAAATAATTAAATAATTAATAAACTTGAAAATAATTGGCTTATACAGTCTAACGAAGAATTAAACAAGGAAAATATTGGTATAACTCGTTTTTCAATAGGTCTGTTGGTTTGCTTGTAATTAAGGCATAAACTCGAGTATCCATAATAAAAAAATCCTATATTAGGCTCACTCACTCATCCACCCACATTACATCCGGCTCCATGCCTAAATGGTTAGCGCGCTAGGCTTTGGTCCGACGTGTCCTGGGTTCAATTCCTGGCCGGGCCATCTTCTGGGGTTAATTCCCGTGGCTCGAGGACTGGATGTGTGTGACGTCTTCATCATCACTTCATCCTCATTACGACGCGCAGGTCGCCCACGGTCGTCAACTCGAAAGACCTGCACTCGGTCTCTCAGGAGGCCACACGATCATTCATGCACTAACCAGGCAGAAAGGTGCTTATCGCACTGTGGATTGTGTGTGCTGGCCTTTTAATCCCAAGATTCCTGGATCGCTTCTGACCAAGTGTGTTTAAATGCAACAGTTTTGGATTGGTAGATTTACTGGCACATTAAGCATCCCTTTCTGGGCAAACTTCTGGTGGCCTAGGTCTGTAACGCTATAGCAGTGACAAAGAGGGCCATTAGGCACATAATCAATAATCATTAGAATATTGCTCTACTCGCATGTATTTAGCACCATTGTTGAGCGCTTTCAGTCACTTTCCTGGGCTGCGATGGGGAGCTACATCAAGTTTAGAGATTAGAGTTTCGAATCCCGGTGTTGGCAGTGGCCTTTTGAGTTAGGGTTTTCCTAGGGATTTTTCACACTCCTTCCAGCCAAATACCGGGGGAATGGCATATTTAAAGGCCTGGGACACCTACTACAATCTTTAACTTGAATAATAACATTGCGCACATGATTACAGCAATTACAGTAACAAACGTTATCATGAAATGCAATGCAATACACTCATAAGTACTCGGTGCCATTGATCATGTCCCAAGGCCCCAATTGAGGCAACAACAATGACGAACAATTCTAAAGTTAAACATAATCGGAATGGTTACAGAACTAAGTTAAAGCGTCCGTCTCATGACCTAATGAGTGATTAGCTTTCTTGGTTGTCACCGCAAGAGATCCGGGTTCGAATATCACCTCTACAACGGTAATTAATAAATGTAAAAAATAAATCGGAATGCAGCCGAAATAAATCAGAAACCTCTATGGACATCAAATTGGCATGTGAAGAGATGAAGGAAGTTGGATACTTCTGTTACTTAGGAAGCAAAATAACCAGTGATGGACGAAGCAAAGAGGATATTAAAAGTAGGTTGGCTCAGGCAAGGAAAGCATTTCTATAGAAAAGGAATCTATTGACATCGAATATAGATTTAAGTATTAGGAAGTCATTTTTGAAAGGCTTTGTTTGGAGCGTGGCACTCTATGGAAGTGAAACTTGGACTATTGGTGCAGCAGAAAAGAGGAGATATGAAGCGTTTGAAATGTGGTGTTACAGGAGAATGATGAAGATCAGATGAGTAGATAGGGTTACAATCCAAGATGTATTAACACGATCGGGAGATGAGATATGTTTCTGGCGACTGCTAATGAAGAGAAGAGATAGGTTGGTAGGACACATACTAAGACACCCAGGAATAGCAAGCTTAGTTATGGAAGGTAGGGTCGAGGACAAGAACTGTAGGGATGGACCAAGGTTAGAATATGTTAAACAGATTGCCTTGGATGTAGGGTGTGGTAGCTATGTTGAGATGGAACGATTAGCTCAGGACAGGGAAGTATGGAGTGCTGCATCAAACCAGTCAAAAGACTGAAGACTCAAACAACAACAACAACAACAACGGTACTATGAGATGGCGGAAATGGTGTTGACAACACAGCTTGGGCCACTCGTATATACAAGATCCTCGTCTACCAGTAAAAGAACAGAGGAACATTTATTAGGAATCGTTGCTGTTACCTAGTTAGTTATTTAGGTGTTACGGGGCGGAGCTACGAGGTCATCTGCCCTTCTTCCTGTTACCTTACAGCTATGGAGTCTTTTCAGCTACGTCCGCACCAAAGGTGGCTCGCTTAGCGCCTATATAGTTGTTATTGTTGTTAATTCATTTTAGGGACTTGGGACATCTTGGTTACCAGTCCCATGTAGTTATGTGTGTGTTGAATTTGTCTGATAACCTGTATGTATGTGATGACTGTAGTAGTGTGTGTGCAGTATTAGGGACAGTGTTGGGGTAGGTTCCTCGGGACTTGAAGTAAGGTACTATCCCGGCATTTGCCTGGAGGGAGTGTGGAAAAACCGGCAGAAAACCACTCTCAGGATAGCCGCTGTCAGCGCCGGAATTCGACTTGCTGCAGTTGCCCTCGTGGCCGTGATGCACAATTTAACGAGCATGAGCCTAGATAGTGGATTGTCGTTAGGATGATTCGTCCAAGCAAACGAATGGGAGTGGCCACACTGAGCGTTTAGCTTGGCCTGGCCTGGCCTGGCTCCATGTGTAGTCGCTACACGTCTAGCCTAGCGATCAGACTGGTCTGTTTTTCCAGGTAGAAACACGAAATTGTTTTTACTTGATCCACTTTTTACATACCTTTTGTTCATTTTTGACGGGAAAACGGAAGAGTTAGTTTTGTCGGTAGTGTTTAGAAGGGAAGCCTTGTGGAACTCATCATAAGAGCTCCACAAATAGGCTATATTCATACAATTTGTCCGGATGATCCCGTAACTGTTTGTAGAGACGATTAACGCCTCTTTCACAGACCTAGACTCATTTACTTTGTCTCCCCTGGGGATCACATCTAGTCGAACGTGGGTTGGCGACCACGGGGCCCCAGCTGTGTCCGGCATTGCTTCCACTCACTTGGTCAACTCTTGTTCTCTTCCGACCCTGACGGTATTAGGGGAGGCCTTGGGAGTCTCTTCCTTTCCCGCCTTAATTGGCCATTGTCTCATCTTTTCCGATACCCTCCTTCTGCGAGGGGTCAGCCTTCATTTTCTTTTCACGTTATCTCCTGCCTCCTGCTCAAGTCCCTCAAGGAGGCAGGGTGTATGTATCCCCACCACTTCTGGTGAACCCTGGATGTTGCTACACCCCCAGGGGCTCACGGCTGGTGAGTTCGGGAGTTGGCGACCCCGAGGGATTCCTGAGCTGGGTCTGGTTTTCCCCATTTATCTATTACCTCTGGGATGGACCCTCTCCTCTTTCACTTTCCTATCTGCCTTGCATGGCTCTCCTTCCTTCCAAGTCCCTCAATCCGCATTCTTCGAGGGTTGAGGGCATTTCTTTTCCTCCTGTCCTTGATTTGCCTTATTCTCCTTTTGTTTTCCATTTCTTCTTATTGTATATAAGTTAGTAGTTAATTTAGTTTAGTTTACATTTCATTATCATCTTCACGATCACCCAAACCATTAGGGGCCGATAACCTAGATGTTAGGCCCCTTAAAACAACAATTATCATCATCATTATCATCATCATTTACTTTGTGCACGCAACAAGAAGAAGAATGCAGGTAGAATAGTTCACATTGCAAACTAGAATTTTCAGTAAGAAATAATTTTTTGTTCACTTTGACAGAGACATTTTATATCACCCTCGACTTGAGAGCCACTAACGCAGCTCCCGGCAGTGAGGCCCACATATTCTACCTAAGCACCTATCTAGACATCTACCCGTATCGGCCAACACCGGTGCGGTCGTAGCCTTCCTATGGAGACTGAGCACCTGCCTTCCTACCGACAGCAGTGGCTACGCAAGCTAAATCGCAGCGTTAGGTCATGGGGCCAAGCTCTCCGCTGACTTGGTAGACGCGTGGGTTCGAGCCCCACCGTCCTTGAAATGGTTTTCCGTGGTTTCCCATTTTCAACACCAGGCTAATGCTGGGACGGTACCTTCTGACAGGCCATGGCCGCTTCCTTCCACATCCTTGTCCAGTTTCATTCATCTTCATCCATTCCATCTCTCATCCCGACGCGCAGGTTGCCCACGAGCGTCGACTAGGAAGACCTGCACTCGGCCTCTCAGGAGGCCACACGACAAAAAAAACCATGGCTTCCTTTCACTGATTCATTGTAACGCAGGGGTAGGGCGTTGTTTTCACCCTCGGAACAATCGGATTCCAATTCGTGGTAGAGAGAGATACTTAGGAATTGGGTCTGTTAATTTCATCGTTTGTCGTCTATTCTATATACTCGTATGAGGTAAAATAATGAGTAAACTGTGGTGAATTTTGTTCAGATGCTCCCTTTCAAACAATCCGGAGTAATGCGAATGTTTTACTCAAACTCCAGGAAGGTTGTTGTTGTTGTTGATTCATTCTGGGTTTTGCGACAACATACTACCCTACCAGGTAATTGTTACCGCTAGCTGTGGAGCGCAGCTGCAGTGTATACATTACGTCATCTCGCCTCGTTATGGTTGCAGAGAGCGGTTCCGGGGCAAGAGGGGAAAGCATGTACAGTCATACAATGAGAACACACCGCACAGAGCACGAACCAGCATGAATCATGCACACAAGTGACACGTGATGAGGTTTCGCTGGCAACAACTGCATGTCTATCGCAGGCGTGTGGCTGGGCGGAGCGCATTAGTTACGATTCCCGACACCGGTAACAATTCGCTGGTAGAGTAGTAGTCATGAAAAACATTTTGAGACTCTATACTTACAGAAACAAACCACCGATCTCTATTAATTTTCAAGGCATTATTTTAGTTTTATTGTACAACCAAGCCGGACACATTGTATATTCTGGTACCGTACCCGAATGATTTTTTTTTATCGAAATAGCTGTAAGCATTTGCCCATTTTTGCCCCATTTTGCGTTACACAGTTTTCTTGTGAGTTGGTTTATTCCGTCGTAGCTAAATTACGATAAATAAAATAGTAAGTTCTTTTTTTGATTTTCTCCCTAGGATCTGGCGTTAGCAATATAAAGTTATCAAAATGGGACCTATATGATGTAATGATAGTCTGAGAAGAAAGAAATAGAGGATAGAATTGATTTCTGGCAGGAATATGTGCAAAAGCGGACTAATTACCCCCAAAACTCTACATTTTGCCTTAAATAAGGAACTATCGTAACTTGTGGCAGATTTCAAAAAAAAAAAAAAAAATGTGAAGAATGCAAGAGAAGAGAGAAAAGATATCTTGTTGAAAATACAAATTGGCTGGATACGACTATCAATTTTACGATCTATTCGACAGCCTGTGTGAAGAAAATTTGTTTACCGGTGAAATATTTCGTGGACGTTAGTGACTGGTCGAGACGTCAGAAAACAAACAAGGTTGCAAGCCCAACATTATCCTGAAGACGTATTGTAAGCTGGTCGTGTAGAAGCTTCAAAATTGGTAATACGTCACTACGACCTCTTAGAAACGAGCCTCAAGGTATACAATAGCATACACGCTATTAAGAAATACACAGACCCGAAAATGTCAGCAACAGAAGCTTTATCTATATTTATTCATGCCAATCTTACGAAAGAACAGTAGAATATAGTAAAATTAAAAACAAAAGATTTGTCTCAATTTCCATCGCATAGAAAAATTCAATCATCCAGAAAAGGAGTGTTTCCCCGAAAAGGACGCTATTATTATCATCACCACTGAAACGTCTGCCCACTACAAGCACTCCGGGATCAGATCATACATCTTCACGAATAGTAGAATGACAAAGAGATGTTGTTATTACCAAGAAGGACTGGAAAGTGTGGGGAAATTAAGCTAGATTACTAAGTAGGGATTCAATGGAACAAGTCAACCAGAATACGAACAGATATTTACTGCTAGTCCCGAGGCAACCGATGCAAACATATTCGTCATATGTTTAGTGCCTTTGTACCTCACTGCGCGATTTTATACAGCGCTTACTGCAACTGTAATTTTTTAAAGCAAAAAAAAAAAAAGGTTTATCAGTACGATTTTGTAGACCGATTAGATTCCAATTTGTTCGCGTAACTGCTGAGCTCTCCAGATTAGAGAACTATTACAGAGATAATCAAATTCAGCAACTTCAGCCAACAATAGTCACCATTGACGACAAAGTAACCTGCCATTCTGCTTACGTAGGAGATACAGTATGTGGCACGGTATACACATTATAGGCCTGTCAGGAGCAATATAGTAGTTGCAGAGCAGACCAACTCTAGCCCACAAACTGGGTTCATATTCTGCTTCTCTCTGTGTGTCGAGCTCTCACAGGCAAGTGCCGAAATTTTACTTAGTTCATGAACATTACGTCAGGCAAATACGATTTTCTTTCCAGTAATCCTCGGCCGACACGCCTGAGGATTTGAATGAGTTATTGAATGGTCTGGACTCCGTCTTGAGGAAAGAATTCACGATGAAAATTAATAAATGTAAAACAAAAATACTGGAATGTAGCCGAAATAAATCAGAAACCTCTATGGCAGGTGAAAAACTAAAGGAAGTAGGAGACTTCTGTTACTTAGGAAGCAAAATAACCAGTGATGGACGAAGCAAAGAGGATATAAAAAGTAGGTTGGCTCAGGGAAGGAAATCATTTCTACAGAAAAGGAATCTGTTGACATCGAATATATAAGGTGCGTTCAAAAAGTAACGAGACGGAGGCATAATTAGAGAAACCAGTACCTGTATGTTAGAAGTATTGGCCCTGGCTGCTGAGGCACTTGTCCCACTGTGACACGAAGCGGTTAATGGCTGTCTCATAAAAGTCCCTGGGCTGCGATGTGAACCAGTTCCGCACGTAGAGCTCGACGTCGGCGTCCGAGGTGAATCGTTGGCCCCGCAGAGCCCTTTTCAGGGGACCAAACATGGCGTAATCACAGGGAGAGAGGTCTGAACTGTATGGAGGGTGGCCGAGAACCTCCCATTTTAATTTCTGCAGGAGTGCCGCGACTGTGTTGGACGCATGCGGTCGTGCATTGTCGTGGAGCGACCATGGCGGCTATGGCGTTGACTGTCACTCAGCGGTCCTGGGTAATGAGGGTATCAACCAGCTGGACGTTGTCATCGGTAATGCAGGGGGGTGCCCCAGACCAGGCATCATCGGCTAACGACACCCGTCCTTCCCTGAAGCGCTTGTGCCACGCCTTGACCCTTGCAAGGGACATGCAGTGTTCGCCGTAAACTTGTGACATTCGGCGATGAATGCCCGTTCCCCCTACTCCTTCCTCTGTCAGAAACCTAACAACACCTCTTTGCTCTTCGTTTGACGCCTCCATGTCACTGTTTGCAATGCGACTGGCAGCGTTGGACGATAGATGCATGCTGCTGCTCGCTTTGTATCGTCACGTGACGTGCACGCGTGCCCTCTGGCGACGGGCTGTGACCTTCCACGCTCTGGTCGGAACCACATCTCGTTACACACGCCCCACGATTACCCGATGTCGTCACCGGTTTGCGCATTCCAGCCTCCGGCTCGTTACTTTTTGAAGGCACCTTATCAGGGTGTCTACTGTAAGGATGAAGTAAAAATTAGTTACTTTTTAGGTACCTTTTAGTTAATTTTAGTTACCTTTGAATTCAAGTTACGTCTGCGGTCTACAAGCATAGGCGCTCATCACGCGATAAAGAAAAACAACAATGAACTGTTTTTAAAGAAGTTTTTTATTTATCGTATGGCCTTTTAATGCCGGGAGTGTCCGAGGACATGTTCAGCTCGTCTGAGTCTGTAGCTGCTTCCAACGGACATCCTTAGGGTGAGCTACAAGTTCCGTTCAATTTCAAGTTGCTACCAGATATCAATGATACCTAGTGGTGAACGTTGGAACTTTGATAGAGCGTTCCGACGAAATATAACCTAACAATTTAGCTTCACACAAGTTTAGTCTGTGGAAGAATCCTTTACATGCCATAAATCCATGACATGGAACCGCCGGCTTTACTTCCCCTCTGAAGGAAGGCATACTGAAGGATTTTTAACGCTTTTAAAAAATCCGACAACTTTGGCCGGGTTTGAACCCGCTATCTTGGGCACAGCAGTTCAGCATGCTACCAACTACACCACCGAAGCCGCTTTAAATGAAATTCACATGATGTTATAAAAATTTTAAAAATAATAAATATATACTAGATATTTAATATCCAATGAGTTGTTTCAGCTAATATGTCGTCTTGTCCATAATATGTTATTATTACGGTACCAAGAGGTTGCTCAGCTCTTGACCATTTTGCGAGATTTCCTTCGTCCCCGCGGTAGGTCGCGAAGAAATGTATGCGATGTTACGCGATCGTCACCGAATTCTGTCTTCGCAGTCAAATGCGGAGAAATATCGAGATTTACACGATCAGCGCTGGTCTCAGTTGTTTGGTGAGCTTCCCGTAGTTTTCACGATAGAACACGGAGAAAAATCGCGATTTAGATAATCAGCGTCACTTTTAGTCATTCGACGAGATTTCCATTGTCCTTGAGTTCGGGCACAAGAAAATATAGCATTATTACGCAATCGGCGCCACTTGCTGTCCGTTTGACAAGAATACAGTTGTCCTCGTCATTGAATGCGGAGAAATATCGCGATGTATCGCAATCGCTGCCGCTCTCGGCCGTTTTACGTTGTCCTCGAGATATTATGCAATCGTCGCCGCACCCGGCCGTTCAACGAATGTCTGCCTGTTGTCCTGATAGAATGGCGGAGGCAAGCTCAAGGTTGGGCATGGTTAAAATTCACGCGTAGTTATGAACATGTTGTTCGGTCGGTGCCGTGATTCCCTTTGTCCCTATGCTGTAGTTGGGAGTTCAGGAGTTCAGGGTGGATCACGAGGAGCATTTAGTATTTCGATGCTACGTAGGCTGCCATTTTTAAGTGGGTTGATGCACTTCTCGCTCCCCTCACGCTTTTAAGTATACGGTCATGGGAAAAGTGGCAAGTAGGTTTCGTGACGGGTGCCCCGTGATGGGTGCCCAATCATCTTTGACAGGATTTCCGCAGTCCTCGTGGGCACAAGTTCACGAAAGGGGACGGGTTTTATGATTTTACGCAACTGACGTCGATCTCGGTCCGTTTGACGAGATTCCCGCAGGCAAGTCGTGCGGTCAGCCGGCCGTCTTGAGGATGCGATTTTGGAGGATGAACGTTCGAAGTAGGTACGGTATCGAATATTACGAATTGTTCTGAGAGGATTGCACGAATAATACGACAAGAGGGCAAGTTTTATTTCGATTGAGAACCACGAATTATCAACAAGTTAGAGAAATAATCGGTTAGATTATATATCCGATGGAACGAAAGTTCGAAGGAAAAATTGACTTATAACGGAATTTCGAATTAACCATACTGAATGTCGCAAATTTACTTGACATATTTTTTAAATATGTTATATGTATTTCGAAGATTTTTCGCATTTTTTTCGAAACGGTAACATTTCGCAAGATTGCGACATTAAATTGTTTCGCGTTATTTCTGGACTTCAATTTGACATAGTTTCCAAATAACAGAAACGAGAGATTTCTTGTTAGTTTCGGAAGTATTCGCGAATAAACGTCTCGCGAAAAGTCAGGTTTCCCAATACAGTAACACAGAAAAATATTTCACACGAAACTTAAGACTTCTTGATGCCGAAAATATACGTTGAACCGATGTATACCGCTCAAGGTATCCTCGGTATGTATTTCCTTGAGGTCGGGCACGGAGACATATAGCTCAGTACTATGCAATAGGCACGGCGCCGCTTGCGTGAAACTCGCAATCCCTGAGCCTAGCGGCGCGAGTTTAAATGATTCAACCCGCCTTCAGAAAATTTTCGTTACCCGTTTGTAAAATTCGTTACTTTTTCGTTACTTTCGTTACCCATTTGTAAAATTCGTTACTGTTTCGTTACTTTCGTTACTTTCGTTACCGGTAGACACCCTGCTTATAGATTTAGGTATTAGGAAGTCATTTTTGAAGGCCTTTGTCTGGAGCGTGGCGCTCTATGGAAGTGAAACTTGGACTATTGGTGCAGCAGAAAAGAGGAGAATTGAAACATTTGAAATGTGGTGTTACAGGAGAATGATGAAGATCAGATGGGTAGATAGGGTTACAAACGAAGAGGTATTAAGACTAGTGGGAGAGGAGAGATGTTTCTGGCGACTTCTAATCAAGAGAAGAGATAGGTTGGTAGGACACATACTAAGACACCCAGGAATAGCAAGCTTAGTTATGGAAAGAAGGATCGAGGGCAAGAACTGTAGGGGTAGACCAAGGTTAGAATATGTAAAACAGATTGCCTCAGATGTAGGGTGTGGTAGCTATGTAGAGATGAAACGATTAGCTCAGGACAGGGAGGCATGGAGAGCTGTTTCAAACCAGTCAAAAGACTCAAGACTCAAACAACAATGCACATTATCTTAACCACCCCTCTCTCATGGCGCATCACGATCCGAGTGGAGTACCTTGATAACTTTCCTTGTCAGTACAAACCGACTGCCATGAATGCAATATTTATTTCAGGTAGCCTATTCGTTAACTTGGTGTGTGTTATCACTACTCAATTTTTGGCTGTTTTCAGTTTTTTTAAATGGTCACCAATCCACAAAATAAAACTTTGCTTTACTGGACACCGGGTTTGTGCAATGTTGAAAGCTGTACGAGCTATCAATTTATGCTTTTCAGTCGGTCAAAACGCATAGATTACGCGGGGTAACTATATAACACACTATTCCTGAAAAGATCACATGTATTAATATTATTTCCCCCTTCATCAGCGAATAATATTGATACATGTAATTTGTTACAGGAAATATAGAAATATAGGCTATAGTTACCCCACCTAATCTACTTGGTTGACCAACTGAAAAGTATATATTGACAGAACATCGGGTTTTTATGAAGTGTGGCAGTGTGATAATGTGTGAAAGTATTATGATGGAGGTAGCAAATTCGAAACGGGGCATTAGAAACTTATTCAGGGACATTTACATGGCTCAATGTCAGAATATATTCGGACTATGGGCGTCAAACTTAGGGGTAGAAGGTCCAATTCGGTGCCTATGTATTGGACTCGAACAGACTATGTGGATGACAACCATGGAGACTATTATTCATACTACCCGTAAAATCTATATTCAAGATAGGGCCTTAGTAACGAGTTTTCCCTAGTAAATAGAAGCGCTGCTTCTGAACGGATGTTTCTACAAATGAATGAGTTGAATATGATTGGACGTCGTAATGACTTGAACCTAAATCCTCTCCATTTGAAGACAGGTCTGATTTACTGTATATGAAGTAACAATTTGAATTCCTTCAGGGGATGCAGTACTTACCAGCCATTTCTAGAGTCTGTTGGTTAGATGCATTCCCATCGTCCATTTCGGCTGAAGTTTCTTCATTACTCATCAGGGTCGCAGCTCTACTACTATCAATCTGGTCTTGTGTTTCTCCATTATACATCTGGGACTCCAGCTCCCTATTATCCATCTGGGCTTCGCGTTCTCCAATATTCACCAGGGCGTCATCATCTCCATTGTCCATCTGAAAATCTTCTTCTCCATTATCCATCTCAGCCTCTTCTTGTCCGTTATCCATCGGAGCCTCAACTTCGCCATTACCAATCTGAGCTTCATCCTCGGCATTATCCATCTCAGCTTCTTCTTCTGCATTATCTATCGGAGCCTCGAATCCTCCATTATCCATCTCAGCCTCTTCTTCTACATTATCCATCTGAGCCTCAAATTCGCCATTATCCATCTGAGCCTCAAATTCACCATTATCCATCTGAGCTTCACGATCACCAATATTCACCTGGGCTCCAACGTCTTCGTTATCCATCTGAACTTCAGTTTCTCCCTCCTGGAAAAGAGAAAAAATATATAAATTCAAAATTTCTTGTCACTTATTAAAGCGAATTTGTCACTCTGTGCCATCAAAATATGACATCTGTTTCGTATGAAACCTACATGTTACTTCATCTTCTCCTACGCTGTTGTATGAGTGGGGTTGAGAACAAGACACTTGACAGCATTCCAAACTCCCTAAGAATAGGAACACAGCCATGATCCCCAGGTTATAAAGTGGATGTCGTTACTATCTATTGGATCAAACTTTTTGATCGGGTTCCCTATTCGTGGCTCCTTGACAAATTGCGCTCCTAAACCTTCGGTGGTAATGTTGTGAAGTGATTAGATCACTTCCCCAGAAGCCCGGACGAACGAATAGTCTCCATCTATCTACCGTTTCGGTCCCTTGGAGTTTCGCAAGGCTCTGTTGTTGGTCCTTTATTCTTTAAATATGTACATATTGAACTTGCCCCAAGTACTCACTCCGAATATTTACCAAGATTACATCGACAAAACTCTCTACCGCAAGATCAAAGTCATTAGTATCCTCGTCGTTAGTGTCAGTGTTGACGTAGATTATACGTAAAAAGTAACATCACCACTGATGAGAAAGGAACACCCTCACCAACGCAGAGAGGCGTGATGGTGAAGTGGATAAGCTACTTACTCTCACCAAGGCGGACCAGGTTTGACTTCTGGTTAATATATGAGAGGTTTTAGAAGTGAAATGTCACATCCGGTGGTTTAGAATACACGCAAAATGGAGATCATATGTCTTTTGATAAGGAGGTTAAGGGTGACGTCAAACTAGAAGCTTCCTTCCTTCCTTCGCATGCTGCCGGCTAACTGGGTATGTTAAGCAGATGCCAGAGTGTTTGTCACAGTAATGTAAATAGGATTGCTTAGCTGAGCCTTATGAGATCTTTACTAACTCATGCGTGCAGACCTAGAGAAAATACATTCGGGAAAATGGAAATTGCAACGCCATGATGGAGGTGTCAGCAAGGCGGTTTACGGGAGATACAAAGTAAGGTATGACATGCCTGGACGCACTCAAAACGGTCAAGCTGGGCATATGAACAGAGGTCTTTTCCGGAGATTGCAAGCTGCTTGGACTGGGACTACAATAATGGCCCAATGCGTCGTGAGCGCCATTAACATGCCTGCATTGTAGAGCGTCATACCGCACGAACGTTGGGTTTCACGATGTGGGGGTGCTAATGGTTATCAGAGGCAATCTCGATTGCTACGCATTAAGGATATTTTCAACAATCACAAGTCCAAAAATAAGGAATTGTGGACTCAGATGGAAGCAGCCTAACAAGCAATACTCCAGTAACACATCTGACGTCTATTTGATTCCATGCCACGTTTAGACGCTTTTATTGCAGCTCATAGAGGCTCAACAAAATACTGATGTGGTTCCCGTATTGTGGTGGCATTGGCGTGCAAATGTAATAATTTATGTGTGGAATACATTTCATTGTAATCGGACAAATCCATCGTGGTGTTGTATTTACATATTCCAGAGTGAACAAATGCGTGTTAATAAATTTATTATTAAAGAAACAAAATCCGAGCTAGATTCTATAATATAGCCTATTGACGCCAGAACTGTAGGCTTCGTTCTATAGAGAATTCAACAACCCAAATTGACTTATTACAGACCCAGAAAATTTTAATGATATACACTGAACTGTTATTGTGGACAAAGTTGCCCTTGACTACCACCCAGCTTAAAAGGGGCCGCGGTATTACATTCCATACCCCTTTATACCCAGCCTTATAAAATAGGGTGCATCTGCTTCTGAATGGAGGAACTGCCATGCCGACTGACGACCGGGAACACTAATGCCCTACATTTAAAGAGGAAGCTGCGACATTATATATGTGACAGGTGCTTACTTGTACATAAATTATAACCTGGTCCTTCTGAACTGAAAATTGTATTATTGAAGATTTCCAATTTAAATGAAGGGAATTAGAATATTAACGGTTACTAACAAAATAGTTGCAAACTCAATCACTTCAAAAGCTTGCTACGGTAGAAGTTAACGTTTCAAAAATGGTTTCATATTTATACACATAAAAAGTACTAACAACAAAAAACACATCACTCACACAAGTGTACTGGACTAACAGAATAAAAAAATAATTTTGTTAAAAAATCTGACTCGTTACAAAGTTTAACTAAAATCTTTCGTAATAGCTTCATGGAGGTGTCCAGTTGCAAAACTCGTTCATTTTACTTTCCAATAAGAACAAGAAAGCGATGGTGCTCTCATCGTCTCGAAGCCTCTAACCAGATACTGGCTTCCATTTGTCGCTGATAAATTAGGTGCTGTTGCAAAACTACTTTATTCCTTGCCACAAACTCATTCCTTCTGCTCTATAATTTAGTTTCAAAACTACACCATTCCAACACAAAAAATGGTGGAAGACTAGTGATTGCGGTTTCAAAGCTAACCTTTTTAAAATTTTCTAGAACTGGCAGGAAGTGATGCGTTTCAACATATGATGTTTGGAGCAATGACAACACTCCATAAACAGTAATAAACAGCCTGTGTAGTGTGGTATGAAGATAATAGGCTTACTGATTTAAATGGAATATACACCAATTCCTATTCGACATGGATAGCGGAGATAGAAGCGCAAGGATTCAAGAAACTGGAGAAGGAACAAAGAGAAGGAGATGAGGAAAGGATTCTTTATCATCTAGTACTTTGTTAATCCAGCAGTATTGTCATGTTAATTGGAGGTTTTTGTAGTCCTTATTACCACTCTCGTGTCTTATTAAACCTGGGTGTGTTGGTAATTTGTCAACACCGTAATATATGACAGAATTATTCACATTTGCATCAGCCTGAAGATCTATTAGTGTCTTTTCTTCTTTCTGTTGTGGATACAAACCGAAAGCCCTTCCCAAACAACAGCAATGTTGTCACTAGGAGAAGGCATTTGTATACAGGGTGGGCGGGAAGTATCTAGGTATTGAAATTGACGTGTAACTTTTATGTTTGCAGAGTTATTTATTTGAAATTAATACATTATGTACTCTGTTACATGGGAATATGATTGCATACCGGTTTCATACAATTCCATTATATTTTGATGTAGGCACCTGTGGCGTCAACCAATCTCCTCAAACGACCTGGAATGGAATCCACAGCTTTCTGGAGGGAGTTGTGTGGGACGTTGGTAAGAACATCCCGAATCCATGCTTCCAATTCGTCCAATGTGCGAGGTTTCGTCTGGTACACCTCTTTTGCCCAGCGCCATAAAAAAGTCACAGGATGTGAGGTCTGGACTTCTTGAAGTCCATTCATGAGATGCATGTCTCCCCAGCTAACGTCCTAGAAACTTCTCATCCGACCAGTTCCGCACGACATTTGTAAAGTGAGGCGGTGTGCATGAGGATAATGTCGGCGGTATTTTCCCATCCAGATGTCGTGGGCCAAACGTTATCCTGAAGCATTTGAAGGTAGCGTTCCCCGTTAATTGTTAATTGTGTCACGCAGGAGATATGGGCCGATGACATTTGTAGCCGTTATTCCACACCACACGGTCACTTTTGGACGAGACTGCATCTTCTCCACCGTAACTCCACCTAGGAATGGCAATTGTGCCAATTGGCAAAGAACGATCGAATTCCACACCTCATAGCGCCAAGCAATCTGTGCTAGTTCTCTTACTGTCAGGCTATCGGCCATCTTTGTTATTGTTGAGTGTATCACCTCTCGCCGCCACCATCGGTGCTACGCGGCATGAAAATGCACTATCCTATTTAATGTTCTGTATGTTTTCGCTATTTACAATATTATTCCATCAATATGAAACACTTAACGGACATTTAAAAATACCTGGTTACTTCCCAGCCGGCACGGTGGTGTTGGGGTAGCGCGCCGGCCTCTCACCCGGAGGCCCCGGGTTCGATCCCCGGCTCCGTCAGGGATTTTAAAACTGACGTGAGGTTGGAACGGGGTGCACTCAGCCTCGTGAGGACAATTGAGTACCTGTCTGACAGTGAGAAAGTGCCCTGGTCACGAAAACCAAGATTAACGGCCGAGGGGACCCGACGCGCTGACCACGCGTCACCCCAAAATCTGCAGGCCAATTGGCTGGGCAGCGGTCGCTTGGTAGGCCTAGGCCCTTCCAGGGCTGTATTGCCACGGGGTTAGGTTTGGTTAGTTACTTCCCGCCCACCCTGTGATTCTCAGCCAGACCAAGCACAAATCCATGATGCAAGTTCACGTGTAAAGAAGAAATATGTAACCTTTCCGATTGCAGGTCTTTGTTTTCTCCCACCCGATCGTGTCCTTGGATGTAGAAAAAGTCGTGAGAAGGCAAGATAGAGTACTATAAGTGAACCAGAGGAGTACAGCGAAATCACCTCTGAATTGTCAACTATTAAAAGTACTGTATAGCGGAGCATATTTCAGAAGATGGCTGAGCCAACAATTCAACCAAGGTTAATGGCACTACCAATTCTTAAGTGCAAAACGAATTAGTCTAAAGAAAAGGGAAAACTATGGAAACAAGTCTGTGGTTGTAAAAGGGGACGTTTGTTACAGAAGTGATTTTGGACTATGTATGTCTGTTCTTAAAAGAGAAAGACATTGGCAGGTATGCTTCCCGAACAGATACCACACAATGCTCCTGTCATAGCAAAATAAGTAGGAGATGTTGAGACTCTAAAAACATAACTTATCGTTTTTTTTTTAGCGTATGGCTTTTAGTGCCGGGAGTGTCCGAGGACATGTTCGGCTCGCCAGTTGTGTAGCTGCTTCGAGACGGACACCCAATGGGTGAGCTACAAGTACCGTTGGGGAGGAAAGTGGGAATGTAAGGACGAGGAGTTGGAAGGTAGCGGCTGTGGCCTATAGTTAGGGACCAACCCCGGCATTTGCCTGGAAGGAAGATGGGAAACCACAGAAGACCATCTTCAAGGTTGCCGGCGGGGGGATTCAAACCTCCGCGCCTCCCGGATGTGAGCGAATGCCAGCAGTCATGCCGTAACGACCTCGGCTAACTCACCCGGTATAACTTATCGTTACTGACTGTAGACAACTAGAAGAATTGGGTTGCTATAAAACAGTGCTTGATAATGTGCCACCTGTTTGTAATGACTACTTTGAAAAATCCAATGACCAACATATTTCCATACAAGAAGATGGTTGTCTAAGTGTATACGAAACATGTTCAGATTTGTTGTGTGCCTGTCATTGCACTGTACTGTAAAGATTTTCTTTACTAAATATCTGTACTGTACATAAGGTATGGATATCTTTTGAGATCTAGTAAAATACAGTTGTGATTTCAGAAGTGTTTAAGATCATTATTGGTTTTCCTTTCATTCATTATCAGATACAAAAATATTTCTACTCAGAGCACGGTTTCAACACTCCATAGTTCAATAGTTTGTCTGTAAAAGCCTGTCCTTTCAGGTTTATATATTAAATAACAGTCTCAAAAGTGTATTAATATCTTTTTCCACATTACTGATCTAGTCTGTCAAACTGATTGAATATGCATAGGAAGTATTGATCGCAGTTCAGTGAGATTTAAGTTATACGTTTTCTGTGTTTTTCTAAAAATCATTTGAGGTGGAATGAAAGAATTTTGCAACTGGACGCCTCAATTGTGAATACTGTTGTACATACGTATCATACACATATTAGCCAAACCCGAACTAAGCCCAAGTGAACTGATCTGATGATGTTCACTTGACAAAAGACAATAGTCATCCAATTAAACCCCCCTTTGAGTGAGAAGTGTTTTATTAAGTGTGTACAGAATGAATGTATTTATTTCAGAGTGATTCGACGACAATGTCATACCAAGGCCCGTCAGTCACACGCCACATTTTTACCTATTTCTCTGAAAGTTCATTTCAAATGCTGTTTTCCAATATATTGCTTGAGAGGAAGATTTGAGGTGGTCCTTCCTAAAAAGAACATGACTGAATCTCAATTTATACGGTTGTTATAAGTAATGTGGTGTGTGACTAACTGACCTCGGTATGACATTTTGATGGAATCATTTTTCACGCACTAGGTGATTGCATTACTCCCCGCCTAATCTAAGTGGGCACGCTCGTGTTGACCGACTGAAAAGTGATTATATTAATACAGTACCGTAGAGTAAATGAGGGGGGTTGGTGCAAAAGAGTGCCAAGCAACGTTTTGGTGAACTGAACTGTCTGTACCATGTGTTGATGTTTATGAGTATGTATTAGTTAGTACGCCGGCCTCGTGGTGTTGGGGTAGCGCGCCGGCCTCTCACCCGGAGGCCCCGGATTCAATTCCCGGCTCAGTCAGGGATTTTAGAAACTGACGTGAGGGCTGGAACGGGTCTCACTCAGCCTCGCGAGGACAATTGAATAGCTGTCTGACAGTGAGGCAGCGTCTCTATCACGAAAACCAAGATTAACGGCCGAGGGGACCCGATGCGCAGGCCGAGGGGACCCGATGCGCAGATCTCGCGTCACCCCAACATCTGCATGCCGAATGGCTGGGCAGCGGTCGCTTGGTAGGCCTAGGTCCTTCACGGGCTGTAGTGACAGGGATTATTATTATTATTATTATTATTATTAGTTAGCAGGCTACTATGAACCATCACAGAAATGCTGTTGTTAATTTATTCAGGGGCTTTGCAACATCGTGGTCATTTAGCCCCTTGTAGTTGGGTGTGGGTAGAATTTGTCTGATACCTGTGTTATTGTGGTGTCTGTAAATGTGTGTCTATTTGTAATGCAGGTGGGGATTGGGAAGGAGGCGGCCGTGGCCTTAAGTTAGGAGCCATCCCGGCATTTGGCTGGAGAAGAAGTAAGCAAGCTTGTAGTTTAACGTGACCGTTAATCACGAGATCATGAGCCACGGGACCTCCTTTTTACGTGGAATCCGAACCACAGGACATGGCATTTCACTTCGAAAATCTCACATGCATTGACCGGGAATCGAACCCGGAGGAGAAGAAGTAGGAAACCACGGAAAACCACTAATGGATGGCTGAGATGGGAATCGAACCCATCTCTTTTCAGTTTTGCGTCACGTGGCTGAGTGTACCCCGTTCCAGCCCGCAGACCAGAATTTAATTTCATGGCAGAGCCGGGAATCGAACTCAAGGCTACGCGGTGACAACCAAGAAAGCTAGCCACTGTGCCACGCGGCGAACTCTCACAGAAATATATTCAGTTGGCGCTGCACGTGTCATTCATCTTGTTGCCCTGAACAGTTCTCACAAACCCTCTGAGCAAAACAGTATGAACCAACATGGTGATCCCGATTACTAGAGTCCCGGATTTTCGGTTTGAACGATATCCGCGAATATTTCAGCAAACATATATATGTTATCACAATGATATGTTTACCCCTAATATGCCTTATTTCGATATCAAAGTCGCGAAATGTGTTACATCTTATATATAAAAGTGAAAGTCTGTATGTATGTATTGAACCCAATGGGGTTAGGCTGACTGGTGTCGAACGTGGATCTATGAGATAGTTGAGCTCAGAATTGAGAGTCCAGCAAGGAACGAACACGAGATCTTTTGAGGGAGTTTAAGTTATAAAAACCCCTAGAGCAAATACATATTAAATCACTGTTGTGATATGAAATAATTCTGACATTGTTTATTAATATAATACAGGGAATAATAGTAGAATACTGCATTATTGGGCTGTATGAGGCATACAATTCTGGACTTGAGTGCAGAAGTTGGAGCGCTTGACATTTGTCTAATGACTCTGGAAGAGGGGCGTGGATTCTTGGAGCCGTGCCACTCAATGTGAGTCAAGTTATTCCCCGTTTGAGAATAGAGAGGCTAGTGGAAGGAGAAGATACCAGTGTAATTTAATGATTACTCGTGATTGGAGCAAATCAGTGACATGAGGATTGCACCTATGTGAATGTTTAGCAGGGAGGCTAATTATTAAGCCATTAAACATTGAAATCGAGGCAGATTTAATGGAACGCGCAGTAACACAGTAATTGGAGGTTAGCGGCGAGATCTAACCACGTCTTCGTGGATTTTTAGGGGACGCCGCGTGGGTACGACCTGGCAAAGGCAATTAATATTAGTTAATTGGCCGATCGATCCTCGAGCACGCATACAGATCTGTGATCAGCGAGGGAAAAGGAACCATATAAACGTTATTTTAAGACCAGAATCATACTGAGGGAGAAAATGACGCTGCAGGGAAATTTTCGGTCTACTTTTTCTCTCCAAACGGATATAAGGGGTGGACGCAGGACAGAGGCAGTCAGTCGAACCGTACTTGAGCGCAGGGAGCACGTCACCCGAAGCCCAGAGAAGGGACGCGCGGACTGTAACATTCTAAGTGCAGCAACATATAATCATGCATTAAGTCATGAATTAATAACGAGTAATGTAGTCAGTTGAACCGCAGTCTAATGCGAAATGCACGTTACCGAAGTCGAGAAGGGATGATCGGACTTCAACATGAAGAGCCGTGCAGTAAAACATTTATTAATACCATTTATTAAGGACAGTCGTGCCATATTTGTATAGTCAGCATTACGAGCGATTGTTATTGTGCACGTAGGAAATGTAGCGTGTGATATACAAAGTAGGGCAATTGAGAGTGATAATCTGTACAAGTACAATGTACAATGGTTGAGCGCAGTATGTAAACTATTGGTTAGACATATCATAGGATGTCGGACTGCGCAGAGATAAACTTTGTTATGCGATTGGTGAAATTTCATAGGAATACTAATATAATTAATGCTCAGGACGATATGCAAGCATATTTATGCGATATCAGGAAACTGATCAAAGGATAGAAATTGATAGACAGTTGGGGGAACCGATAGGAATCCTTAGGCAGATAATCGAGACTTTCAATCAGGATGCGGATAGCAGTGAGGAGGAGATCTTCAACGTCTGCATTTCTGATATCTTGCCAGGAAAAGTCAACCAGTAAGAAATGTAAATAGTGAGCGTGTGATTGTAGTGATGATCTGTTAAATATATGTAAAATTAATAGTGCAACAAGTGCTATAACGTGCTGTGTGAATAAGGAAGCGACAGCTTCAATATGGAAAGGAAAAGTGCCGTGTGTTGTGTAAGGCAAAGGTTATGTAAATGTGTGTTAGAAGTACAAGAATGCCTTGCTAATTTTGCAAATAATGGCGGGCATTACTGGAAGAAATGCGTGGTTGGAGCCACCAGATTAACTAATGTAAGTACCCAAAAACCATGATTTTGTAGCAATTATAGTCCACTGTATGTTGAGTGATTTCAAAATTATAAAATATGCCAATAAGAGTCAATTTTAGGAGGTAGAACCTCAATAGTATTGTTGTGTTGATTTTAGACAAGTTGAGATGTTTTTGTACATCATTGAGTGGATAAATCGTTACCACTAATGTAAAATGGCAATTCAGTTATATAGAAACGTAACGTAACGAACACGGATGTTCGGTTATTGAAAATGGTTACGTTGTGTCGGGTTATGGTAATACATGTTAGTAATAATAATAATAATAATAATAAATGAATACACATCAGGGAAAAATGGTTGTAAGAAAATATATATGCTAATTGGAATATTTATCTATCGAAGCAGTAATATTATACATGAAGGGCTAAGCAAAGCAATTTAATATCAGAGTATATTATGATAATTGAAATAAATATGCAAGAATCTAGGAATTGAAGAGTTTAATAGAGAATTGAATTTGCAGCTTGTGAATAAGCTTGTAAGAGTAATTGATATATTATCTTACTAATTAAAGGACGAGATCATAGCACAATGGTCACGGAAGCCAGGTAATCTATTCAACGTGTGAAATCTCGTATAGCCTAGGGCATACAGAGATATTTATTATGACCAGAGCGTACATAGTGACTGACCCTAGCTCTGTGGATTGCCATGAAATGTTCCGGGTTCGAATCCAGTGGTGTATGGGAGGACAACAATGGAAACCTCAACATGACACCTGATCTCGACCGAGAACTAGCTATTGAAATAACTCAGCTCCTGGGAAGTGAATTTAATTGGCGGCAGGATGTGCCTGACAGTAGCATTTAATAAGATGCCGGCTAGCCAGTTCGACCGGTGATTGATGAATCTCGTTCCTGCATATAATGAAATGGACCTGTTGAGGCCATTAATATCCTAAGGTTAGGAATAAATGATTAAATACGTCCATAAGCTATCTTGCATACAGTTTAAGTTAAATCATATGGGATGTGTAGATCCATGAGACTGCACTATTGTGCCCAACTCTAGGAATGGGTATTCCAAGATTCAGACACCTAGATATCAAGGGAAAGGCTGTAGCCGCTTTTGAAAGTTGAGATATTTGAATATCGCGCTACATTGCTTCTCGAAGCATTTGGAAATAATTTACCGATACTTGGATGTCAAGTGACGTAGCGAGTAATAGCAGAGGTCGAGGCTATTTATTGATTAAATAGTTAACCATGGAGTAGAGACTTGAGACTGGGATCAGATTACTGGCACGGCCAAATAATAGAGAATGCAATTAGTATCAATAAATCGGACCAGGGATACGAGAGATATGAGGATTTCTAGATATCAGGTGATGACGCGTGACCCTGACAGTTTTGAATAAAAGCCAGCTGGCCGAAGCAACTTCAGCTCATTCTAACACAAGCACTTGGCGAGCAAGTTGCATCTACGCTGAGCCAAGGCACATGGTTGCCGGATCTACGCAGAAGTTCTTTTCAAAGTCGTGATAGTCACGAAAAGTGCTGCGCTACGAGTTGGAACTTAGTAAGTTTCTTGTGAGGAGAATCACTGAGGTGATTGATTTTTCTACAGACATTGGTGGAAATATTTATATTTCTACAAGGACATATGCTAGACTTTGTCTAGAAAATAGTATTTTGTCACAGTCCAGTAATAACTTAATACTTGAATGTTTAAATCCATTCCAGTCAGTTTTCATTTTTTGTAACTAGTTAACCACTTCGATCTGTCAGTACACTGAAGACTAGTCTATAACGGTGGCGTTCATTAGTCTACGCAAGGGAAACTACAAGTTGCCTAGCGCATGGTAGATGGTGATATAATAAACCATGCCCAGGGAACGATCTTCAGAACAGCCGTTGATTGGTTAGACTGTCAGTGTTTTTCTTGTACTGATAAGATTACAGTGAGTTATGTTACAACTGACATATCTAAGAATAGATCACTTAGATCTGACCCTATTTAAACAAACTGTTATGGCTTTGATAGAAGCCCATATTAAAATGGAACAACAGTTAATTCAAACATCAAAAGACACTACCACTATGTCTGACTAGACGGATTGTGGGTATATGATGGCGGCGGATACAAGGATTATACGTGCTTGTCCGATAGGGCATGTCTATGGATAAATCTGGTACAGACCAGGTTTACTACGCTTCAAGACCATCAAGAAATGTAAGCCACATTTGAATTATATTATGCCTAGCTAATTGGAACAAACTATTTTTTTCTGCAGATGACCAACACATTTTATTTTTCGTCGTATTTAAATCTTGCAATGATTTACGCAAGACTTGTTAGAGTTATTCTGAGTATTTTCAGCACTCAGAACAGTTTAGGATCGATGACCGAGCATTTCGAGCATTTATTTGAATATTTCATATTTTTGGGAAACCACGGAAAACAACCGATGTAACTGTAAAAGTTAATAATTTATTTTTGTTGAGGAATGGATATTTTTTCCATATTCGAAGGTTCGAACATGTGGATTCTCACATAATGAGATGATAATTAAATATATAACAAATAATAATAATAATAATAATCCACTAATAATAATAATAATAAATTTTATAATTTTTCTAAATAATTCTTGGATATTATATTTTATAATAATCATATGTATTGAGAGAGAGCCTATGAAGTAGTTTAATCATTTCTAGTCTGGAACAGGAGATTTTCCGAGGGAAAGTGGTTAGCGCAAGCCCGCATTCAACCAACATGTCAGTTCTGGTTGAACAGTTGATATTTGCAATGAGTAAAGTATATTTTTCAGATCACACGGAGAGGCATGAAACGGGAAGCAAATGATATTTGTATCAAATAGGATATTTTTGTATTTATATAAAATCATGACGTAAATACACTCGAAAGTGAAATGAAGATTTTCATAAGTATGGTAAATTCACGGGTTGAACTGAATGGTAAAATAAAATAAACTTGTAAGTTTATTAATCTACCAGTGTTGATAACAAGCAGAGGCTTGATTTATTGTATAAATTTTGGGAAGAAAATTTATGTGTGGAGTAGTTGAAATGCCATTCCCAGGTGCGCATGTTTAAGTCGCAGGAATGAAGAGGTTTTTTCGAGCATCAATCAAATAGCAGGTTCGATGGCTCAGGTTTATAGTAGGAATATTGGAGCCACACATTTCGTCGTATGAATAACCCGAAGGTTATTTCTTGAAACCATCAGTTCTTATTTCAACCTTGTTTACGAATTCCATTTAGACTTTGATTTTGCTAGAACCCGGATTTGTCATGATAGTAGTTTATTCTTCTTCAGAGGAAGTCCTTTGCCGTTGTTGTTGTAATATTGTGTTCTTACACAAATAATAGAATGGGCCACTGCCAATTAAAAATAATTCTTTAACCACGAATAATTTGAAGGATGTTTTCAATCCTAGTGCCATGAACTAAATGAATTCATTATAAAACTACAATTCTAATTTCCGCATTCTGTCGAAGAATTGCAAGTTGTGAAAGTTGCTAAAAATGGCCATGAATATAAATATTTTTATAATAATGTTCCCAAGTGGAAAATTGAATAGTTGAATGGTTAAACCATTTATTGATCAAGTTGATGATTCAGAAATCATATATTTTGTTAGGAACTTGAAGTTCATAATCGAGTCACTTCTCGAATGTTAAATGTCAGAAGAACAATTAATTGTTGTTGTGCTTCGCACAGTTCTTCGATGCTATGCTCAAGGTCAAATACTTTTCAGATGTTATGAATATGTGTAAATAATTTGTGTTGCTTAAATGATAATAATATTTTTCGACGATGTATTTTTGAAACTGGAAAAAACTAAGTGAAAGTTTAAAATTCTATGAACATTTATTCTACGAGTGTTAATATCATGTAAATATTCAAACAGTGATCTACGATATTTCCAGTATAGACAATTAACTTTGAACTGGAATTAATTATTAATAATTTTGGAACACAGTCTACAGGACTATTAATCGGACTTGTGTTTCCAAAAAGATTGTCAAATGTGTTTGGAAAATTTCTGTATATTGTGTGTAAATAAGAGTGTGGGTCGCCACACGTGAGTGATGCTACTTTGAGCATTTTTGCAGTCAATTTTAACTTCAAAATAAACTGAGATAATTTTACAGGATGTGTTACTCCCAATTAAATCTTCTTCTATCCTTATTGTTGCATTGAGCCAAAAATCAGTAAAGCATTTTTTTAATTTGATGTGGTTTTTGCGATTTGCTTTAACCCATCTGGCGCTCCGGGATATTTTGACTCTCTTGCTGACTGATTATTGGTAAAATGCATATGTGGTCGTGCGGACTCCGGTCTAAACGGGCACATAAAATAAGATAGAGAGAGTAATGGCTTCGAACGTGGGTCCCGATTTAGACATGGTCAATCGCATGCCGATTTAAATTGTGATAATTTTTTATAGAAATATTTTGGGAGTTGAGAGATGTCTGGTTTGGATGAATAAATTAGTAGGAAACCCAATTAGTGGGGAAAAATTAAAAATTTAACTGGTTAATAATTAGAATGGGTTTGATTATTTTTGACAATGGCTTAACCATTAGGGCGTCAAGTAAATTCAGTAGTAAACGTTCGATGACTGGACATACACATTATTAGAATCCAGGTGGAGGATATTTGAGAACTTGCATATTTTTCTTGTGATATTGTGGTAAATGTAATTCGTAAAAGTAGAGAATTTTGTTTTTCCATCACGTCGACATTAGGACAAATCTCATTTTATTAGAGTGTTCCAATTAGCTATTCATATTTCTTGTTCTAGTTATAACCTTGTGTTTGCCACTGTTGTATACCCCTAAGTTTTGAATAATAATTGAAATTATGGAAGAAATGATGAGGATGATGAGGAGTTTGGAGGAGAGTTCAAAAGAGGCTGGACTGCGTGTAGCAGCCATTATGAAAGAAAATACTGAGGCTTTAGAAAAGAAACTTAAAGAAAATTCTGATTCTTTAGAAAATAAACTTAAAGAAAATTTAAACGATAAACTTAAAGAAAATTCTGATTCTTTAGAAAATAAACTTAAAGAAAGTTCTGATTCTTTAAAAGGTAACTTAAAAGAAAGTTTAGAGGATAAACTCAAAGAAAATTCCGATTTGTTAGAAAGCAGGTTAAAAGATAACTTGAAAGAAAATTTAAATAGTAAATTTAATTCAATGGAAAGTAAATTTAAAGAGAATTCTGAAATTTTGAAAATGACACTTGAAAGTAAAATGAATAAATTATGCGAAAAAACACATGAGCTCGAAACTTCATTAGCTACTAACGCTAGTTTAATGGACGATAAATTTCGCGATGCCGATCTTCGATCTCAAAGCTTAGCTGATAGGATAGAACATGGTCTTAGGAAAGTTGGTGAAGACATGGTCAACCTGGAAGTCAGAGTGAAGAAGGAGAGTAACGAGATGGGAATTCTAGTTGTTCAACGTTTAACGGAACAATTCAAAGAACTTGTCATGGGAGAAATAAGAGAAGGTGTGATTAATGAGTTGCAAACTGAAATTAAAACCACAGTTGTCAATGAAATTAAAGATACACTCAAGCTGGAGAATCAAGAGGGAATCAAGGAGATTAGGGAATCTTTGTCATCCCATATTGAAGTAATTGCCAAAGATATCCAGGCAACTCAGAAGGACATATCAGATATGACAGGGTCATTGAAAAGTCATGAGGCTGTTATGAACCAGATATCCACTGATGTTAAGGAGAATTGTAAAGAAACTGAAGCAATTAAGAAAATGGCAGAAGAAAACCAGAAGGAACTTGAGGCTATGAAAACTCAAATCAAGGATGAGAAACAGTCTGATCATCTGTTGAAAATGCCAAATGTAAGGGGAAAGGAACAGATACAGATAAATCTAGGAGGAGCTAGAGCAACGGATAGTCAAAGACAGGATGAGGTCAGGACAGTATTTCAATCCAACCCCATAACTGTATTTAAGAATGTAGAAGATAAGCCTTCTAAATTTTCAGGGCGAGATTCTGTGACACCCGTGGAATTTTTGAGAGAAGCAGGGGATTACCTGAAAGATTCCAAGATCCCTAAAGAAAGACAGATCCGAGTGATAGGGAAGTTTTTGGAAGGTCATGCACTTCTTTGGTTTAGAGCATTTAGATCCCCTCTAACCACTTTTGAGGAGTTTTCTCGTGGGCTATTGAAAAAGTTTTGGTCCCCGGAAACCCAACAGCAAGTCAGAGCAGAGTTATATTCGAAGAGATTCTCGACGTCACAACCTACTCGATACTCTACGTACTTTTCTGGACAGCTGTCTAAACTCCAACATTTAGATCCGCCGATGCCAGATAACGAGTTGATTACTGCATTGATACGTCAGTTTCCAGCAGACGTCCAGAGGACTTTGATCGCTGCTGATATCTATAATATGGAACAATTTGATGAAGTATTACAGAAGCTGGATCATACAAACGCTCAATTCTTCCATCAGAAGGGAGTAAAGAATAACAACGCTGTGTATGCTGTTATGGCTGATAGTTATTCTCAGACACCTCGAGAGATTCGAGAGGAGCGAGAAGAGAAAACGCCGAGGGAAGATCCAAATAAGAGAGGATGGAACCAGTACAGTAACAGATACAGTTACAAACCATATGCGAGACCGGATGGTGGTAATCGATACAATACTCGATGGAGAAGACCACGAGATAGTCAAGGAAGGTACCAGGAAAGAAGATACTATGGTAGAAACAACTACAACAACAGAGGGAATGTGGATGATCGTCAGTCCAATGAAGAGTTCAACAAGGAGACGAGGAAAAATTTGGAAGCAAGACACCAAGATAACTTGCAATTTTTGGAGCAGAGGCCCAACGAACCAGGTCCATCGGGAACACAACAATCCCGGGGGAATGGTAATGAAAAAAAAAACTTCGAATTCACAGTAGAAGATAGAATTTTGAACACTTTCACTTCCAGAATTATTAAATGGCAAGCAGAGGATGATGACTTAATTCAACAGAATGACGAACGAAAAGAAATGGGTACAAGAATTAGAATGCCAATCATATCATGCGAAGTATTTGGTATGCCTGTCGATACTTTGATCGATACTGGGGCTATGCTTTTTCTGGTGAGTGAGAAACTTTATATTCTGTGGAAGCTCAAAGAGAATTTAAAGGAGATTCCAGTATCAGGAATTAAGATCCAAGGAATAATACCCAATAAAATATCTCTGTGCAAAACACAATTATACTTATGTATTACGATTGGAGGACATGATTTCCGACATGTATTTGTTGTAATGAAGGACATGGCTTTTGACATGATATTGGGAGCAGATTTCATTCAGAAATATCAAGCAGTGATAGACATGAAGACAGAGACGATTAGATTCAAGAATACCGAAGAGATTAACTTCGAGGGAAAAGAAGAGGAAGACATCGAGGGAGATGCTCAATGGTCTCTGATTTTTCATGAAGCTGAAGGAATAGAAGTCTACACTGAGAAGGAGTCCCCAGAGCTAGGGAAGATTTTGGAAGAGTATCACGATATTTTTGATATTAAGCCTGGTGAAAAGACCTACACCCTCTGACGTGCAAAATCGAGTGTACTCGAAATTTGCAAGTCTTTACGCTGGACCCTATCGTATTGTGGAAGTAAACAACAATGGAAGCTATGAAGTAGCTAATACAGGAACTGGTAACATCGTGGGAACTTATAATGCATCGAATTTGAAGATTTATTATTCAAGAACCAGATGATTTAATGTGTAGATAGGAAAAATAAAAATCTTTCAATTTTTATTTTTTGCTAGGTGTGGGGTGGATGTGCCCAACTCTAGGAATGGGTATTCCAAGATTCAGACACCTAGATATCAAGGGAAAGGCTGTAGCCGCTTTTGAAAGTTGAGATATTTGAATATCGCGCTACATTGCTTCTCGAAGCATTTGGAAATAATTTACCGATACTTGGATGTCAAGTGACGTAGCGAGTAATAGCAGAGGTCGAGGCTATTTATTGATTAAATAGTTAACCATGGAGTAGAGACTTGAGACTGGGATCAGATTACTGGCACGGCCAAATAATAGAGAATGCAATTAGTTTCAAGTAAATCGGACCAGGGATACGAGAGATATGAGGATTTCTAGATATCAGGTGATGACGCGTGACCCTGACAGTTTTGAATAAAAGCCAGCTGGCCAAAGCAACTTCAGCTCATTCTAACACAAGCACTTGGCGAGCAAGTTGCATCTACGCTGAGCCAAGGCACATGGTTGCCGGATCTACGCAGAAGTTCTTTTCAAAGTCGTGATAGTCACGAAAAGTGCTGCGCTACGAGTTGGAACTTAGTAAGTTTCTGGTGAGGAGAATCACTGAGGTGATTGATTTTTCTACAGACATTGGTGGAAATATTTATATTTCTACAAGGACATATGCTAGACTTTGTCTAGAAAATAGTATTTTGTCACAGTCCAGTAATAACTTAATACTTGGATGTTTAAATCCATTCCAGTCAGTTTTCATTTTTTGTAACTAGTTAACCACTTCGATCTGTCAGTACACTGAAGACTAGTCTATAACGGTGGCGTTCATTAGTCTACGCAAGGGAAACTACAAGTTGCCTAGCGCATGGTAGATGGTGATATAATAAACCATGCCCAGGGAACGATCTTCAGAACAGCCGTTGATTGGTTAGACTGTCAGTGTTTTTCTTGTACTGATAAGATTACAGTGAGTTATGTTACAACTGACATATCTAAGAATAGATCACTTAGATCTGACCCTATTTAAACAAACTGTTATGGCTTTGATAGAAGCCCATATTAAAATGGAACAACAGTTAATTCAAACATCAAAAGACACTACCACTATGTCTGACTAGACGGATTGTGGGTATATGATGGCGGCGGATACAAGGATTATACGTGCTTGTCCGATAGGGCATGTCTATGGATAAATCTGGTACAGACCAGGTTTACTACGCTTCAAGACCATCAAGAAATGTAAGCCACATTTGAATTATATTATGCCTAGCTAATTGGAACAAACTATTTTTTTCTGCAGATGACCAACACATTTTATTTTTCGTCGTATTTAAATCTTGCAATGATTTACGCAAGACTTGTTAGAGTTATTCTGAGTATTTTCAGCACTCAGAACAGTTTAGGATCGATGACCGAGCATTTCGAGCATTTATTTGAATATTTCATATTTTTGGGAAACCACGGAAAACAACCGATGTAACTGTAAAAGTTAATAATTTATTTTTGTTGAGGAATGGATATTTTTTCCATATTCGAAGGTTCGAACATGTGGATTCTCACATAATGAGATGATAATTAAATATATAACAAATAATAATAATAATAATAATCCACTAATAATAATAATATTAAATTTTATAATTTTTCTAAATAATTCTTGGATATTATATTTAATAATAATCATATGTATTGAGAGAGAGCCTATGAAGTAGTTTAATCATTTCTAGTCTGGAACAGGAGATTTTCCGAAGGAATGTGGTTAGCGCAAGCCCGCATTCAACCAACATGTCAGTTCTGGTTGAACAGTTGATATTTGCAATGAGTAAAGTATATTTTTCAGATAACACGGAGAGGCATGAAACGGGAAGCAAATGATATTTGTATCAAATAGGATATTTTTGTATTTATATAAAATCATGACGTAAATACACTCGAAAGTGAAATGAAGATTTTCATAAGTATGGTAAATTCACGGGTTGAACTGAATGGTAAAATAAAATAAACTTGTAAGTTTATTAATCTTCCAGTGTTGATAACAAGCAGAGGCTTGATTTATTGTATAAATTTTGGGAAGAAAATTTATGTGTGGAGTAGTTGAAATGCCATTCCCAGGTGCGCATGTTTAAGTCGCAGGAATGAAGAGGTTTTTTCGAGCATCAATCAAATAGCAGGTTCGATGGCTCAGGTTTATAGTAGGAGTATTGGAGCCACACATTTCGTCGTATGAATAACCCGAAAGTTATTTCTTGAAACCATCAGTTCTTATTTCAACCTTGTTTACGAATTCCATTTAGACTTTGATTTTGCTGGAACTCGGATTTGTCATGATAGTAGTTTATTCTTCTTCAGAGGAAGACCTTTGCCGTTGTTGTTGTAATATTGTGTTCTTACACAAATAATAGAATGGGCCACTGCCAATTAAAAATAATTCTTTAACCACGAATAATTTGAAGGATGTTTTCAATCCTAGTGCCATGAACTAAATGAATTCATTATAAAACTACAATTCTAATTTCCGCATTCTGTCGAAGAATTGCAAGTTGTGAAAGTTGCTAAAAATGGCCATGAATATAAATATTTTTATAATAATGTTCCCAAGTGGAAAATTGAATAGTTGAATGGTTCAACCATTTATTGATCAAGTTGATGATTCAGAAATCATATATTTTGTTAGAAACTTGAAGTTCATAATCGAGTCACTTCTCGAATGTTAAATGTCAGAAGAACAATTAATTGTTGTTGTGCTTCGCACAGTTCTTCGATGCTATGCTCAAGGTCAAATACTTTTCAGATGTTATGAATATGTGTAAATAATTTGTGTTGCTTAAATGATAATAATATTTTTCGACGATGTATTTTTGAAACTGGAAAAAACTAAGTGAAAGTTTAAAATTCTATGAACATTTATTCTACGAGTGTTAATATCATGTAAATATTCAAACAGTGATCTACGATATTTCCAGTATAGACAATTAACTTTGAACTGGAATTAATTATTAATAATTTTGGAACACAGTCTACAGGACTATTAATCGGACTTGTGTTTCCAAAAAGATTGTCAAATGTGTTTGGAAAATTTCTGTATATTGTGTGTAAATAAGAGTGTGGGTCGCCACACGTGAGTGATGCTACTTTGAGCATTTTTGCAGTCAATTTTAACTTCAAAATAAACTGAGATAATTTTACAGGATGTGTTACTCCCAATTAAATCTCCTTCTATCCTTATTGTTGCATTGAGCCAAAAATCAGTAAAGCATTTTTTTAATTTGATGTCGTTTTTGCGATTTGCTTTAACCCATCTGGCGCTCCGGGATATTTTGACTCTCGTGCTGACTGATTATTGGTAAAATGCATATGTGGTCGTGCGGACTCCGGTCTAAACGGGCACACTATTGCATTTAAATTCACTTGATACTGCTTGGAGATAAGGCAGGAGGGAGTCAGGAAGGGACAGAGCACGTGTTTGTGACCGTCCGACTCATTCCATTGTGTACAAGTTGAACCGAGGGGGAGGTGTTAAACGACCCTTGGAGCTTGACATTTAGAGTGGAGAGACTTTAAAACCCTGTTTGTAAGAAAAGAATCATTGTTGTATTGTATAATGAATTTGTGTGGTCTGAAACACATTGATAATTAAGGATCGTCTTAGTGACTTAATATTCAGAAAACTTATGAGTTGTCGAAAGTTGCATTTTTATACTGACATTGTCGCTTTGTTCTAAAGGTCGACACTAGATGCCATAGGCTATGCCCACGCAAGGGTAGCATAATATACCATCCGACACAGCGGTAACGATATCTTTGAAATCGAACTCATGACAGCATATAGTGGAACTGTAGAAAATGGTACTGTAGGAAAGGGGTATGATTACAGTAATTGTGGAGTTGCAAGTAAATTTGATGTGCAACCCATAAATTGGTTAATGCATGGTAAAGCATTTTGGTGGGAATAGAGATACAAAACACAAGTGTACGCATAATGTAAATTAAGATGTGTTGAGAGTAAACAATTAAGATTGTGAAATTAAAGAGGTCACAATAGGTGACATAAGAGTATAAGTACAGTTTATGTGTAGTTTACCTGTGCATCAGCGCACGTGAGAATGAATTTTGATGTTAATCTCATGGTAAATGAATGAATAATCATTGGGATTTACTAGGATAAAGTGCGAATGTTGGTGGATTGAAGGAATCATTTTACAGTGTTTTGTGTTATATTGTTGGGATTGTGTTTGTGTTTGTTTGAAGCCATGATTTTGAACTTAATTAAAGTCTTTAGAATAGAGTTGTGTTTTTATTGTCGAGTTGATACCTTTTAGTCTCAGATCAAAAATATTCACGGGTGGACGGTACACGTCTGAGGACTGATGCTGGCTGGAGGCAGAAGCATGTTTTCCATGGAAATTACTCACATGGGCACAGTATGTGGGTGGGTCTGTTCCGTATACAAATCTACACCGTTCCACCAATCTCAACCAAATTTTGCATACACATAGTTTAGGACCCAGAAGGAACCGCTGGCTACATGAATTTTCGATAGTCTTTCTCATTCTTCTCATTTCGGCCCTTTTGCACTCAAGCACAGGCTAATCAAATCATAAAATATACTCATGAAGGAATGGCAAGGCAGATAGTTTCCATGGCAACATAGCTCAAGTCGAGACACGGCCGTCTGGATGCCAGTTGCGCTCTTCACTACCAGTATAGAAAATGAGCATCTTTATTTGAAATCCCGTTAGTTACTCACCTACTCACACAGCACTGTCAACCGAGTTTAGCATAACATAGACTTGACACTATCTTCTACTATATATTTGTCAAATACCAATCACTCACTCATTCATTCATCACAAAATCTCAGAAACCACCGAACGGATTGGAATGAAATTTGGTATGCAGCTTCCCCAAGTGCCGCAAATGCCCACTAAGAGAGGATTTTTGTATATTCAGGTTCTAAAGGGGTGTTAAGGAGGTAGACCTGCATTTCATTGAATAGCAATATCTCCCGATTGGTTTCATTGGGGGATGTGATACTCGCACATAAACTCATCATTAAAAATAAGAAGACACGAGTCTGAGGGTTTTTCGATGTGGTGTATATTATGAGGTGAAAGGGGTGAAAAGTGGGGATTGAAAGATTCATAACGGAGCGTGTATCTCTTAAACGACATAGGCGAGGAGTTTGAAACTCAGCGGAAAAAAATCAGCATACAAAATAAGTAAATATGTATTTGACCGTTTTTTTTTTCATAAATCCAATTTAAGGGCCCATGGGGAGGGGTGAAATTCTGGAGGGGAAAAAAACAGGAAAGAAAGTGTCCTAACTGATTGCCTGACTGACTGACTCATCAAACTCAGGGGGAAAAACTGCTTTAAAGTAAGTAAATAGCTGTTCGACAGTTTTTTTTATCAATCAAATTGAAGGGGTGCATCGGGAGGGGTGAAATTCTGAAGAAAAACAAACGAAAGAAAATGTCCTGACTCATTCACTCACTCATCATCGTCCAGCCAAAAATATTGAAGTTGGAAACATGGCATTTTGGGGATATGTTCGTTGTATGTCAAAACCGTACACAAAGGGAGGATTTTTGAATATTCAGGCTCTAAAGGGGTCTTAAGGGGGTCAAACCTGCATTTCATTGAATAACAATATCTCACGAGTGGTTTCATTTGTGGATGTGATACTCGGCATATAAACTAATCATTAGAAATAAGCAGACATGTGTCTAAGGGTTTTTCGATGTGGTGTATTATTATGAGGTGAAAGGGGTGAAAAGTGGGGGTTGAAGGATTCCTAACGGAGCGTGTAGGCCTGTCTCTTAAACGACATAGGGCGAGAAAATTGAAACTCAGCGAAAAAAAATCAACTAAATAAATAAGTAAATCGGTGTTCGACCGTTTTTTCATAAATTAATTAAGGGGCCAATGGGGTGGGGTGAAATTCTGGGAGAAAAAGGAGAGAAAGTGTCCTAACTGACTAACTAACTCACTCACTCATCAAACTCAGGGGAAAAAGACAGCTTAAAAAATAAGTTAATAGGTGTTCAAGAGTTTTTTCATCAATCCAATTTAAGGGGCCCATGGGGAGGGGTGAAATTCTGGTAAAAATAATTGAAAGGAAATGTACTGTCTGACTCACTCACTCATCACGCCCAGCGAAAACTATTAAAGTTGGAAAAATGAAATTTTGGGAATATGTTCGCTGTATGTCGAAAACGTCAACTAAGGAATGATTTTTGTTTATTCGGGTTTTAAAGAGATGTTAAGGGGTAAACGTGCATTTCATTGAATAACGACATCTCATGAGTTGTTCCTTTGGGGATGTGATATTCGGTATATAAACTAATCATTAAAAATAATCAGACATATATCTAAGGGTTTATCGATGTGGTGTATATTATGAGGTGAAAGGGGTGAAAATTGGGGGTTGAGGGATTCTTAACGGAGCGTGTATCTCTTAAACGACATAGGCGAGAAGTTTGAAATTCGGCGGGAAAAAACAGCTTAAAATACAAGTAAATAGGTGTTCGACCGTTTTTTCATAAATCCAATTTAAGGGGCCCTTGGAGAGGGGTGAAATTCTGGAGAAAAAAAAACAGAAAAGAAAGTGTCCTAACTGATTGACTCACTCACTCACTCATCAAACTCAGGGGGAAAACAGCTTTAAATAAGTAAATAGGTGTTCGACCGTTTGTTTCATAAATCCAATTTAAGGGGTTCATGGGGAGGGGTGAAATTATCAAAAATAAATGAAAGAAAATGGCCTTACTCATTCACTCACTCATCATCGCCCAGCCAAAATTATTGAAGTTAGAAACATGAAATTTTGGGGATATGTTCGTTGTATGTCGAAAACGTCCACTAAGGAAAGAGTTTTGGATATTCAGGTTCTAAATAGGTGTTAAGGGGGTAAACGTGCATTTCATTGAATAACAATATATCACGAGTTGTTTCAGTTGGGGATGTGATACTTGGCATATATACTAATCATTAAAAATAAGCTGACACATGTCTAATGTTTTTTCGATGTAGTGTATATTATGAGGTGAAAGGGATGAAAAGTGGGGGTTAAAAGATTCTTAACGGAGCGTGTATCTCTTAAACGACATAGGCGAGGAGTTTGAAACTCTGAGGAAATCAATCAGCTTAAAAATAAATAAATAAATAAAATAAATAGGTGTTCGACCGTTTTTCATAAATCCAATTTAAGGGGCCTAAGGGGAGGGGTGAAATTCTGGAAGAAAAACGTCCACTAAGGAAGGATTTTTGGATGTTCACTCTCATCGACCAACCCAAACTATTAATGTTAGAAGAATGATATTTTGGGGATATGTTTGTTGTGTGTTGAAAACGTCTACTAAGGAGGGATTTTTGGATATTCAGGTTCTAAAGGGGTGTTAACGGGGTTAAACCTGCATTTCATTGAATAACAATATGACACGACTATGACGCGAGCGAAGCGAGGCTAAAAATGAGATGGTGTGTGTCTGTGTATTACTCAATCACGCAAGTACCACTGGTCCGATTTACATGGATTTTGCATGGAAGTAGCTGATTTACCTGGTTAACATATAGGTTACTTTTGATTTCAATACTTTGCACTATTTAAAGATGGCGACCATTTTAGTGACGTCAATACACCCTTTGGTTTAAAACTTTCATATTTCCATTTCAAATAAAAAGAGAACGCTAAGATGATGATGATGATGATAATTGTTGTTTTAAGGGGCCTAACATCGAAGTTATCGGCCCCTAATGATCTGGGTGATGCCGAAAATGATAATGAAACGGAAACCAGAACGAAAATTAAGTGAGACGGAAAATACTTACAAAAAGGAACTCAGATTGAAACAACTCACAAAATGTTCTTAAAAAAGGGAATTTAGAACGAAAAGATTCACAAAAGGAATAGATTGAAAAATACCCACAAAATGAAGGCTAGGTTCAAAATACGTACAAAATGCAATGTAGCGTCGAAATACCTACAAAATGCAATTGAAATTCAAAATACTTACACAATGCAAATTAGATCGAAATTACGTACAAAATGCAATTGAGGTTCAAAATACTTACAAAATGCAATTGAAATTGAAAATACACAATGCAATTCAGATTGAAATATCCCAGTTCCAATCCAAATTATTCACAAAGTGCAATTGAAATTCAAAATACTTACAAAATGCAATTGAAGTTGAAAATGCTTACAAAATGTACGTTAGATTCAAACGACTCATGTGGATTGACAATACTTACAAAATGCAATTTAGATTGAAAATACTTGACAAAATGTAATTTAGATTCAAAATACCCCCAAAATGGAATTAAGAATCAGAATATGTGCAAAATGCCCACCAAACAAAATGCAATTTAGATGCAAAATTCGTGCGAAATGCGGTTTTGGTTGAAAATACTTACAAAATGCAATTGAAATTCAAAATTCTCACTAAAAGGCCCGGCTACCTGAATTGAAAGACTTACCAAAAAGCAATTTAGATTGTCAATCTTTACAAAATGCAATTGAAGTTGAAAACAATCGCGAGATGTAATTTAGATCGAAAAAACTTACAAAAAGCAACGTAGATTAAAAATACCTTAAAAATTCGCTAAAAAAGGGAATTTAGATACACGGTGAACCAAGTAACTAAAACAGTGCGGGAATCTTAAAGAGAAAGGAAATATAATGAAAAGAGGAGGGGAGAGAGGAGAGAGTCCGCCCCAAAGGTAAGGGACAAAAAGGGAAAACGGACCCAGCTCAGGAATCCCTCGGGGTCGCCAACTCCCGAACTCACAAGCCGTGAGCCCCTGAGGGTGTAGCATTATCTAGGGTGCACCAGAAGGGGTGGGGCTACATACACCCGGCCTCCTTAAGGGCCTTGAGCACAAGGCAGGAGGTAAAAGGAAAAGAAAAAGAAGGCTGACCCCTCACAGAAGGAGGGTATTAGGAAAGATGAGAGAAGGGCCAAAGAAGGCGGGAAAGTGAAAGACTCCCTAGGCCTTGGATACCCTAATACCGTCGGGGTCGGAAGAGAACAAGAGTTGACCAAGTGAGGTCGACAGGAAAGAAGACGGAGAGGAGCCCGGCACATGTAAGTGGAAGCAATGTCGGGCTCAGCTGGGGCCCCGTGGTCGCCAAACCACGCCCACTAGAAGTGAGCCCCTGGGGGGAGAACGCTAAGAAATAGGAAACTTTTGATGGCATATACGAGGTTTAAAATTACATTTTCTATCCGAAAGGTATCTCCAACCGTTAGCGAGTAAAACCTAAATGTGTGCTATAAAACACGGTCAACGCCGAGCGGTGTAGTTGGACAAAATGTTCCATCCTTAATCTCCCTCTGCGCAGCACCTCGCCTATCCCCTGTTTTAACTGTCACCTTCACATTTTATTTTATTTATGACGCGTAGCGAAGCACGGGTACTTCAGCTAGTTCATCCTAAAATGCGAATTACCAACGAAATACTGGTAATACGATTCTTTGTTTTAAATATTTACTTTAAAATTGATTGTAATAGTTCCACTATCTGTCGTCTGATAGACGATAAGAAATCGTAAATATAAATGATTCATGAGATATGACAGCGAAAGAAGCTTTCTGCCTACTCAGACAGGCGTACAAATCTGCGTCCTGAAATCATAGAAACACTGCTTTGCTTAAAATTTGGGGACAACATAAGTTTCACGAGTTAGTGAGAAAAGGACGATGGTAGTCATGCAGAATATTTGTTGAAGAAAATGTTAGGTTAGGTATTAAACACAGAAAATTGTTTCTTAATCCTCCATATGTTTGTATATCCTATTATATAATACGCTAAGGCTAAGGTGTATGTTTCACAAAACTCAAGCTCCTAAACCAGAAGGAGTTAGAAGGTGTGGATTGTACCAAAATCTTCCAAATCGACTCAATAGTACAGGAATAATCTAGCATTTCTTGAAAAGTCAACGGAAATATATTTTATTTGTTTATAAAGTGCTTTTAAACAAATAAACAAGAAGATAGCCCCTGCGAGAACTCTGTTCCCTACAGCCCGCATAGCACTAGGTGCCAGCCGGGTAGTCTGTACACATGGGGCGCACACAACGCATTATGCGAGAGTTCTCGATGGGTCCGCTAGTTGTTCACAATTTAACAAAATCGTGCACTGTACACACTCAACCCTCACTTTTATTTTGATTTCACCGTGAAATATCGCGAAATATTCCATTTCACCGCGTTGAAAATGTTAGTTCACCGCTTTGGAGACTTTTAAATTACCATACATCAGGGTGCATACCGATTACCATTGACCGCAGGAGTAGGTTATGTTTTCCAATGATTCTGAGGAATAGCTAGTGATTCAGATGTAGATTCCGACTATCTGCCGCAGACAGCGTGTGAAATTTCCTCTGAAAGTGGAAGTGAGGTTAGTGTTGTTTGGCATTATTTTGATCATAACGACAGATACCGCAATTTTTTGCCGGGGTCATCGAAGTTATTAAATTTATTGGATTACCATTTAATTGTTATAACACATTTATACCTCTATATCAGTGTTTCCCAACCTTTGCCATCTGACGCCCCCCTTTTCAGATACGGGTGGTCATTGCTCCCTACCCCCCCCCCCCCTCATATTCCCACCTCCGACCCTCCACTCGTCGCTTCTATAACTTCTTCGATAAACGGATGTGGAGGATATAGACCTAACCTAATAACACTACATAATGGAGTAATTATTTCTGAAAAAATAATATGAAGTACGCGCTTGATATCTATTAAATACTAATAATAATAATGTTATTGGTTTTACGTCCCTTTTAACTACACTGGCTTTTAGAGACGCCGGGGTGCCGGAATTTTGCCCCGAAGGGGATCTTTAACGTGCCAGTAAATCTACGGACACGGCTCCCTCACATTTGCGCACCCTCAAATGCCAGCTGACTGCGCCAGGATACGAACCTGCAACCTTGGGCCCAGCAAGCGAGAACGTTACCCCTGAGCCACGCAGCCAGCCTCTATTAAATACTAACTTCATTTTAGCACAATACAAAGAACACACTTTTACAATAAATCCTTAAATTTGTCAACAAATGTCAGTGCGAGTGTTGACGCTGTTTTCTCTTTGTAAGATTCGGTAAGTTTGGTTTGATATTTGACAGACCACAAGATTTCATTAAGGCGGTGAAAGGATGAGAAGTTGTTCAACTGAAGCTGGCGTTTCCATAACCGTATTTTTTTTTTTCAGGAAAGCCCTGATGGCATCATAAGCAAGCATAATATTGGAGTTTTTGCCCTGGAGCTCTATGTTCAAACTGTTCAAAGCTTCAAATAAATCACAAAGATATGCCAATGAGACGATAAAATTGGCATTGGTTTTGCTCCTTACAACACAGAAAATTCCTTATTTCACCTCCAACCTCGCGGCTCCGCATAGGTTTGTGACGTTAGTTGGCAATTACCAGTGTTTTGAATGATTGACTTGGCGCGACAATCACTTGGAGAGATTCGAAAAATGTTAATTATACAAAATTGTAATATCCGAGTTAAAAGAAACTTAATTCGGAAATCACTTCACGCCCCCCTTGATAAAGCCCTACGCCCCCCAGGTTGGCAACCCCTGCTCTATATTGTGGCATTCTGTTTAAAGTTCTCTTAAAGCCTTTGTTAACAAAAATAATCTCAGATACCGTATGTATTGCGTGGTTTGGCGCTATATTGTTCTGATTTTTAATTGGTTGTTGTCTGAATTTTTCATAGGAAATATTACATTGATACTTGCATATTGTAGTTTATACGTTTTACATAGAAACTAGTGCATTATTTTTCAGGAATGTTGTTCAATTAATAATTGTTAGCCATATGAAAAATTCACAGCCTGCTTCCAGTTGACCGACTGGGTCAGGGAATGGAGTGAATGAAGCCCCCATCTAGCGGCGAGGATATGAACTGTGCCGGCTGCCGAAGCCTGTCGTACTCCCCTGAGGAAATGATTAAATGAATCACAGATGAAATGAAATGACAGTGGAGAGTGGAGAGTGGAGAAATTTGTGGCAGGGAAAACCGGAGTACCCGGAGAAAAACCTGTCTGCCTCCACTTTGTCCAGCACAAATCTCACATGGAGTGACCGAGATTTGCACCACGGACCCCGTGGTGAGAGGCCGGCGTGCTGCCGCCTAAGCCACGGTGGCTCTCATTGTTAGCCACATAATAGAGGTAAATATGTGTTGTTGTTTTCGTTCTATGACTTTAGCTTTCCATTGTTTAGGATAGATGAATCCATTGATATCCCCTATCATTTATTAAAGCACCCGTTACGTTCACCTGGGGAAAGTCCAAAAGCTAGGAAGAGAACGAGACATATTAAGAAGACACATATGTTTAAGAAGAGGAGAAACGAAGGAAGACAACACGTAGCGAGTAACGCCGAAAATGTTGTTCCATGAGTAAACGTCGGAGGGTTGTGTCGCTGTACCCTGAGATTTTTTCAACTTCAAGAACAACAGATAACATCAATATTTAATGGGTTTTGGGATCTCGATGATTTTGATAAGCATAAATTCTATCTATTTGGTTGTATTGAAGCTATTTCTTTCAAACGGGGAAGACGCTAATGAAGTTGAAAAAGTGTAAGGAAGGAGCTGTTCAGTTTTTACGAGGGCTGTTTTCTTAAGTAAGGGCTGTTTTTTTAAATCCCGTAGTTAGGGCGCACGCCGCAACAAGCTTACGCACTACCTCCCGGAATCCTTTGCGAACAAGTTGCAGCTGTGTAGCTAACCTGTACGCTGAACTGTGCATTTTTACAATGTTGAAGATTATTTATTCACCCGCCGCGTGTGAGGTACGATCTGTGATACGTTTTTTTAGTGCAAGGAACATGTCGGCTGCAGACATTCATCGTCAGCCTTATGAGGTGTATGGTGATAATGCAATGACGGAAGGTAAAGTGCGAAAATGGGTACGCGAGTTCAAAAGTGGCCGTGAAAATGTTCATGACGATGAACGCTCAGGTCTGTGATCACAGATGACTTGGTGACTGCAATTGACTCAAAAATTCACGAGGACCAAAGATTCATGATAACCACTCTATCATTGGATTTTCCTCAAGTGTGAATTCTTGGTTGCCAGAGCAGGCGGCAAACTTTTATGTCGAGGGATTTCAGAACTTAGTTTTAAGGTATGACAAGTGCCTAAATAAACAGGGAATCTATGTAGAAAATAGAGGAAGGTATGTAAAACCTAAAATTAAATGTGGTTTCAAAATAAAATGTTCGGTTAATTTAAAGAAACGGCCCTTACTTAAAAAAACAGCCCTGGTAGTTTAAATGCTATACAGAATATGGAACTTATAAGTTTCTAATGTTACGTACTCCGAAAGAAACATCACATTAAAATAGATAAAACACACCATTTCTATGGTCGATTTAAGTTAATCGCATTTTCTTTTCAGTCACCAGCTCTACACTAATTTGAATGCTACCAATTCCAAATTATTGATGGAAAAGTTATCTTGACTGATGGCTGACGTTCGTTTTCGTTTCTGATTGAATGAGTTGATATACAGGTACCAGCAATGGCTTCATTACCATAAAACAATTGACATACCTAACAGAAGCGTCACTTCCATCAGGGCAACACCAAGGCACAGCATTCGGTGACATGACATTGAAAAGTAATTACATTTGACACTAAAATAAGAGCCCAAAAGAAATATGCCTGTACATTTAGAGTTAATGAAATAATATTTCATAGCTATTTCCAAGAATAGTGCGATATCACGATTTGAACAAACATTCAAATTGCTCCCCTAAATGTAAGCAAATGTTGCTTAGCATTGATTTTCCACTTCAAATATTCACACTCTATTTGCACAATTATCGTCCTATTTTTTTATTATTTTGTAATGTCCCCTCGTTTATTAAGTTTAATTATACAGTCAACAGAGAACGAGAGGACCATAGAACCTAACATAGTTTCTGTGAGGAACGTAACTGAACGGTTGTGGATAGATTTAGAAATGTCAGGAACTCGGACCAGGATTGTTTCAGTGTACGCTCTATGCGAAGGGGTGGATAGAGCAGGCCCTGAGTGATTTGGTAGCGAGAGTTAACAATAACGATAGTGCAGTACTGATGGGTGATTTAAATGCTAGGATATGAAATAGGACTGAGTGGTACGAGAAGGTAATGGGTAAGTGGGGTGAGAATAAGGAAGCGAACACCAATGGGAAATGTTTACTGGACTTCTGTGTCAGCATGGGATTATCTGTTGCGACCTCATTCTTGAAGCACAAGGAGATTTACAGATACATGTGTGAGGGTAGGGGAACCAGATCAATAATAGACTACGGTATATCATTACAAATTTTCAATTCATGAAATTGATAAAGAATTACAGGGTATGCAATGGCCTTTGTGATGAAACAGACCACAAACTGATCCGCTGTGAATGGCGCAAGTCTATATGTTAACAAGAGAATTGGATATGATGTTGTAGTATCTAATACTTACCTCATATTCAGGTCCACGAAAGGCGTAGTTGTTGGTGCTGAATGGTGGCCCTGGCTTCTTCACATCTAGGCGCTCACGTCGCTTGAATCCCCAGTCCAGTGGATCGTACTCAGCTAGCAGGGCATCCAAGCCAGCGTTCATCTCGGTTACTGCCATCTGCTCTTCTGTCACACGTTCATCAACAAGGTTATCCTCTGAAACGGCTAAGACCAGCACATTATCAGTATTTGATTTCATAATTACGTTTACGAAATATTCAAGAGTATGTAAAATATTAATGAAATTAATAATATTGAATTTCCAACATCACCACTAAAGACTAGTTAGTTATTTTTGCTTTAAGGGGAAGGAACAGAGAGGTCATCTGCCCCTCACTAAAGACTGCTAAACCATTCAACTCTCCAACAACAGACAAACTATGTTAATTTCCCCTATTTACAAGTAGCAGAGCAGTCTCGCGAGCAGCTCTCACTTCTAAATAGTTAAATACAAGAATCTGTCTTATTATGTTTCTGTCTATCTTTTCATCAACAACTAGACCAGTTGCCTGGAAATAATAGCTTATGATACAAAGCAGATATTTAACTCGGGAGCATCTCGAGCTTCAAGCTCTCGATCTCGTGGAAACTTTGCATACATTTTGTCTAGGTCACATGGACAACTTCTATGATCGTATTTCATCCTGTCCTGTGGCGTAGCCGTGCTCGTAAAATCGTGCACTAGAGTCGCGAAGTCAGCTGCATCAAGTTCGGAGATCGTAGGTTGGAATCCCGACGCTGACAGTGCTTATCCTGGGTATGCATGCTTTTCCCCAGAATTTCCACACTCCCTCCAGGCTACACTACTATAAAGTCATCACATAAATAACGGTTATCAGACAAGTTCAACAGACACACCCAACTATATGGGGCGCTGATGATCAAGATGTTCCAAGCCCCTAACATGAATTAACAACGAAGTACTCCATATATCTCTATGACTATTGACATGTCCATAGACCTTACAAAAAGGAACGTAAGTCGCATTTAACAAAAATGTAGTAAAATACAGTTTGTCAGCATAATACTTAAACAAATCTCACATTTCTTTCACAGATCGAATATCTACTAATAAATATTGCGACTGAAAGAAAATATATCATTTCCTATAATTTAGAAGAAAAATTACTTTAAAAATATTTTCGAAGCACAAAGAGTCAGCTCCCATTCTTCTAAGTAAATAGTGAAGTCACCCTTATGTGGCATTAAGCAAATCAAAGACGTACCGGTAAGTTTAATTTTATTAATATAAACACAAATTTGTATAAATAATGATAATACTCGTAATATTCTTTCAAATTAATATATAACTGCATATTACAGACAAGAAACGTCAACTGGAACCTACACAACTATTATCTGAATAGAAGATTGATAATATTTATAATTAAACTGGATTTGGAGTGCATTTTACACGACTAAGAAGAAGATAACTTCGTTTTATATAAGGCAATGGAAAAATATTTTCCAAAATTTGAATTAATGTTTTAAGAATTTTAATTAATTTTAAAATGGGATTTTAAATAATTTTAAAGACAGTGTAAGCAACTGAGGTTGACTTTAATGTACGGTAATGATAGTCTTATGAATTGCATGTCAAATAGATGTATGTAATAGACATGAGGTTGCTAAGGCTGATGATGGTCCCAACAGACCGATGCATGAACCATTAATAAGAGTTGTTTTAAAGAAACAAATTGTATTGGGGAGTGGGAAATATTTACAGTGGAAAGGTATTTCACCCTCAAACTAATTTGGACCATCCATAGAGAGAACGAAATTGAATGTGTGTGAACGCTGTCGCGAGAAGTTAAATGTCCCAGTTCTCATATTTACGACAGATCGCACACCCACAACAGGCTGTATACGGAGAGAGAACCTATGGCAAATGTTGGGGGAAGTAGCCTGTCTACCGCAGTGTGATTGGTTGATAGCTCAGCGCATAGACACATTCTCTCCTGCTCCAAGTCTCGCGTTATTATTCAGACACGTAGAACTTTGCCCTCTCCAGGGATGGGGATCAAATACTACCACACAACCGGGTGAGTTAGCCGAGGTCGTTGCGGCATGACTGTTGGCAGTCGCTCACATCCGGGAGGCGAGGAGGTTCGAATCCCCCCGCCGGCAACCTTGAAGGTGGTCTTCTGTGGTTTCCCATCTTCCTTCCAGACAAATGCCGGGGTTGGTCCCTAACTATAGGCCACAGCCGCTACCTTCCAACTCCTCGACCCTCCCATCCAACATTCCTCCCCAACGGTACTTGTAGCTCACCCATCGGGTGTCCGTCTCGAAGCAGCTACAAAACTGGCGAGCCGAACATGTCCTCGGACACTCCCGGCACTAAAAAAGCCATATGCTAAAAAAAAAAAAAAAAGAACTACCACACACATTCTTCATGTGACCTGGTCAACAAGTCTTACCGAGATCAAGAGCTTGACGTTCTCGCTGTTCCCTTGTGATCTGCCATCACAATATAAGACAAAACAAAAAGGGAAATGAAAAATCAAAGACGTAGTTAGTTTATTAGCTAGTTAACTGTTGTTGTTGTTGTTGTTGTTGTTTTCAGGGGTAGAGTGAGGTCATCTGTCGCTAATGAAAGGCGTAACACTAGAGTTTGAAACAAGATGTTCAGGAAAGAACATATAGCCTACTTTCTCCTAAATGTATGGGTATAGTTATAACTCTTTGTTCTTACCACCTCCTATTTCCTTCCTATTCGAAGTGCGAAATGGCACACTGGATTTGAGCAGCGGCGTTCAAACCATAGTTTCTAATTCACCCCAGCATTTTACAATTTCATCAGCAAACACTCCAAACAACGTAGGAATTCAGTATATTAACACCGACTACTTACAATAATTGAAACTTCGTCGGTCTAGACGTATCACTGGGAGAAACACCTTTACTATACCTATTGCGCAGCTAATTTTTAATCACGTCTATCCTTGGGGGCGAGTGAGCTCTATCGGCAAGAAGAATACATTTTTCAATTACACCGTAGGCATGGGTTCACTAACTGACCGGTATAGAGCGCAGCTCGCATCTAGTAGGCCATGGATAGCTCCCGCACAGTTCAACTGGTTGCTAGTAGATGTCACTCGTGCAGATCCGGTGGAGAATGTTGTTTTAATTACATATATTTTCCATTGTAAAATGCACAATATATAGCTCAATTTTAAAATGTCTGAGTACTCAAAAAACAATAAATATAAAAAATCAAGCAATAAATGCAACTCGGATAGGATTTGAACCCGGCCGGGTGAAAGACCAACGCTCTAACCACAGAGCCAAATATGTCGTCCCAAGGTAATCGTTATCAAATGATTTACATACAACCTCTTAGCAAATAATGACTTTGACTAAACGATTTCTTCACTGGAGTGTATATCCATTATAACCCATTTCATACACAGTTCATATTATTTTTATTAGTAGGCTATATTGCATGCAACATATTCAAATTAGTGAAATATAGGTCAGAACGAGAGATCAGCTGCCATTTTGTCTTGTAACCGAGACGGCTCAGCCTTTTCAAGTCACTTCTGCACTACCGGGTGAGTTAGCTGTGGTCGTTGCGGCATGACTGCTGGCAGTCGATCACATCCGGGAGGCGAGGAGGTTCGAATCCCCCCGCCGGCAACCTTGAAGATGGTCTTCTGTGGTTTCCCATCTTCCTTCCAGGCAAATGCAGGGGTTGGTCCCTAACCATAGGCCACAGCCGCTGCCTTCCAACTCCTCGTCCTTACATTCCCACTTTCCTCCCCAACGGTACTTGTAGCTCACCCATTGGGTGTCCGTCTCGAAGAAGCTACAAAAACTGGCGAGCCGAACATGTCCTCGGACACTCCCGGCCCTAAAAGCCATACGCTAAAAAAACTTCTGCACTATAGTATTAAAATATAAACTTTTAATTTCGAACGGGCCACGTCCTTTAGAACAGTTTAAACGATTCTCGGTTCGGAAATCGGAACTGGTGGTTCTCATGTTATGGATTATAAAGTTTGCATAATTCATACGACCGCCATACCGAACTGGCACGGCTGATGACCGTGTAGTTTGGGCACAAGACGCGTCCCATATAAAGGTATGTTATTACCAAATTTGGTAAAGATCCAATGAACGTTTTGACCATTCGAGTGGCTGCCATTAAGTTTTGGTAAAGATTGTGGTAAAATTAAACATAACACTGAGGTACCCTTTGCTAGTGCTACCTCTGAACTAAATTTGGTTCAATTGGGTTTCGTCATGTTCGAATTGATAGGTGGTGGTGGTGGTGGGGGGGGGGGGGGGCAGACGTACAGAGTACACACACTCACAGACACACAGAGAGACACACAATTTTTTTGTGGCACTGCGTGGATCTCATAAGTCAACTAGGCTAAAAATCCTATATAACGGCAAAGATCCTTCATAATAAGTTAAGGGAACACTCACTCTTCGTACAGTTAGGCTATATATAGGCTGCTAAATTTATATTGTTTATCTTTACCAAAGGTCTTCGTATTTTCTTAAAGGAATCTGTTGACATCGAATAGAGATTTAGGTATTAGGAAGTCATTTTTGAAAGCCTTTGTCTGGAGCGTGGCACTATATGGAAGTGAAACATGGACTATTGGTGCAGCAGAAAGGAGGAGAATTGAAGCGTTAGAAATGTGGTGCTACAGGAGAATTATGAAGATCAGATGGATAGATGGGTAACAAATGAAGAGGTATTACGACGAGTGGGAGAGGAGAGATGTTTCCGGCGACTGCTAATGAAGAGGAGAGATACTGTACAGCCCAGGGGCAGTACCCCTAAAGACCCACCCCTCCATCTTTCATCAAAACCACCCTCATAGGCATACCAAAAGCCTCATATACTTCTTCAAACACAAGCAGGCCCGGCATACTGCTGACAAGCCACGCTTACATAATACACACAAACACACTACCTGGAGCGGCTACAGTGATGAAACGCTGACCAAGCAGTGGGGGAAGGCCTTAAGGGCTAGGCCCAGAAGAGCCCCATAATCTGTTCGTGGCCAGCGGCCCTGCTATTCCGAGGTCCGTTCCAGCTCTTCACCAGGTGAGAACTAGCCGTGTGCTCAGATTCCTTATCATAGTAACACCTACTCTGAACACTTCTGTAATTTACACCTTGTACTATATTTTATATCTGTCTAAACACCTAAAAGGGACAGTACATCACAGCTACTGGCCAATAAACACTTGGTCAGTAAACACCCACACTTATTACTCATTACGCCCTGTTTTACATCCTCACACCTAACCTGACCTTAATCATAATCGCCCCTGACCGTGGAGACCAGGAACTGCATCGTGCAGAGTGTCAAGTCGCCGACTCTGCACGTGAGCTCGCTGAATCGCTCGCTCTACTTAATTGGCAGGCTAAGTCATTAGCTCACCTTAAACATTCATCCCCTAGCAGGTAAACGCATCCTGTAGGGACGCCCCCAATAGATTACGTACTCACACCAACACACTACACAGGTAGTCTCCCCCAATTACGGGAAACTACGCTTATTCGGAAATATCCCTTAAATTAACACATTTACACTACCCTGTTTATCCCACCCCCAACAGAGGGATAAAACATATTGGTGGAGGCGCCGCTACCACGCAAAATAAGGGTAAGGGACTCAAACAACGAGCCCTCGTGGTAGAGCGATCCATACTGAAAGTAGCCAAGCGAGACTATTTTTTTTTCTTCTTCCAGAATACGCCCCACGTTTTCCCCCCTTTATTACGCGGGGATTTGTATTATTACACCCACCCACCCCCACCCCATAGTGCAAGGTCGGTGGAAACTCAATGACCACGTTTAGAACCACACTAAGAGACTTTGCGCACCATTTGTCGGCTAGCACAACTCCACTACTACCGAAGTTGAAAATTAAAAACGGCGACTTAATAACTGAACACACTGCACCACGCTTCCTTAAGGAACTCGAATTAAAGGCATTAGAAATCCGCGCTAAATACCCTGCAGCGGCAGCACAAGTCACACATTTTACACGATCCCAGGCCCAGACCAGTGCGCAGGGACAAGAGTCACCAGTATCTAGCGCTAGTGAGGCAGATTGCTTGCCAACACTCCATCCCCTATTGTTACAGCAACTGCAAATCACAGAGCAAAAGACTGATAATCTGCTCGCGCGCATCACACAGTTATTGGATACAGACGCTGTTAAGGCAGACAACCACACGACAGAGGCGGTCCTAGATATACATACTATTCTAGAGACAGTAAAACAGGATTTAGACAGGACAGTGGAAGTAGTGAAGTCCACACAATACGACATTACACCATCGATCAGTGACGACATATCAGGCGACGAGCCCCCTGACAACATAACACACGTGTCATACACAGGGAGTGAGAATAATTCCCCTCAAAACAGCACATACCCGAACACCTCAACACACGACAGAAGTGCGGACAGCGTAAACGGACTAGAATCCTTACACAGCCAAGGAGAGGTAAACGAGCAGGATATGAATAGGCACACGGAATATCCAATGATCCACCCCACAAAGTTCACGGGGGAGGGCCAGGATCCGGAGGAATACCTCAAGGCCTTCAATAGAACGGCTCGGATCAATGGCTGGAGCGACGAAGTCAGGAAACGGCTCCTACCTGCATACCTCACAAAATCGGCCATGACATGGTACGAGCTCCATGAGGACAATCTAGAAAACGCCACATGGAATGAAATCACTTTGTTGCTGAAAAGTGAATTTCAGCTCACACCAGACGATGAGGACCTGTATGACCAAATTAGACAGAGGTCACAGGGGTCTACAGAAAGCGCACAGACGTATGTAAATGCGACACTGCTGATGTGCGACAAATACAACGCAGCCATGCCTCATAAGTAAAAGGTTAAGCTGCTAATGCAGGGCCTCAGGCCATCCATCGTGGACAAATTATGTGTCATGAACAATCCTACGGTCCAGCATATGCTTAACAACATAAAAACAATAGAGGCCGGGAGAAAGATTACGGAAAAAGCTACGGAGAAAGCCGTAAATCAGCATTTTCATCCAGAAAAGGACGACACCAGTCAAAAGATGGATGAGTTAGTGGACAGGATGGAGAAGCTAACAATAGCTGCCATCCAGGCAGGCGGGGGACCACTCAGGAGTGAACACACTGATACAGATGAATTATACAATCGCGACAGGGAGAGGGGATACACGGAGAGGAGACACTACGAGCGGGAGAAAACATACTACCCTCCACAGCGGCCGACAACACCATATACGCAGGAAAGGCCACATTACCCTCCACGATATTCACCGGTCTCATACACACATGTAGAGCCAACCTACTCCCCACGGCGACCGTCATCCCCATACACACCGGAATACTACCCTTCAGAGTACGACCTCAGTATTCCCCGGCGAAGCAGCCCGCCACCGAGTAGACAGGGCTATGCTTCCCCACAATATAGGGGAAATGGAGACTATCGGGAAAACCCGCCCCCAAGCAGGCAAGGCTATGCATCCCCACATTATAGGGGACATGGGGACTATCGGGAAAACCCACCCCCAAGCGGCGAGGCTATGCATCCCCACAATACAGGGGAAACGGGGAATACCGGGAGAACCCACCCCCAGGCAGACAGGGATATGCATCCCCGCAGTACAGGGGAAAGGGGAATCGCCGGGAAAACCCGCCCCCGCAGCAACAGACGTACACCCCACCCTGTCGGAGACAAGAACACAGACCACAGGTCAGAAACCGCGGAACAACAATCCCACAGAAAGGACGGGAGGCCCGTGACACGTACATGAAGGCACCGGAACACTATCCGCTCCCCGACGAACACCCGATGGAGTTTAGGGACGAGGCACCCCACCGGACAGACAGGAGGGCAATGCTTCCCACACCCGGTTACCCTCCGCAAGCGGGGAGTTGGCGCAGCCACCCCGAGTGGGGGCAGACATACAGCACGGGGAGACGCACACCTACGTTTCCAAAAAACGCCTAAACGGGGAGGTTCGGCCAGCTAAAGAAGCAGCGGAGGTTCCTCCCCTAACACAACACCAGACAGGCCCCTCATCTAAACAGACTCGCAAGAGCAGGGGGAAGAAGCAGCCAACTAAAACAAGGGCTGACGATCCGCCACCGAACCGTTTACAAACACACCCCGTAAAAGGGGACGGCAATTGTCTGTTCAGGGCCATTAGCTTTTTAGTCCGCCATGCCGAAGATCACCACAGGGAATACAGGCGGGAAACGGTTAAACACATCCTGGACAACTGGAAAGAGTACCGGGATTTCGTGGCGGACGAACAGGAAAACCCATTCCAGGCCGGGGTAGACTACGAACGATACATGGGTAGGGATGGTATCTATGCCGGCGCCGTAGAAGTGACCGCTTTCGGCAAGGTACTTAAGCTGAACATACATGTATACACTGACGTACACTCGCCGCCACTATTCACAACCACGGGATTCGACAGGGCCCTGCACATACTATTTACAGGGAACCCTAGGGCGGGACACTATACGCCCCTCACAATCACGCGCGAACAAAACGCAGACAATCAGCCCACAACACCGCCGGACATGAATATATCACCAGCAGGGAAACAGGGGGAAAAAGGCAAATCCACACCCTCCGGACGGGAAACCATACCCCCTACACCACAACACGGGGCGGGAAGTGACCCCACACAGGCGCAGGACGCGAACACACTTGGCATAGAGGAGCCAGCAACAGGAATCGAACTCGCGACCGCCTGAAACAAAAAATGAGGACACAAGTGCAAACGAAGGGTTAGGTCTGCAGACACACCCTCACAGGAAGAGGAGAGGAACAACACACCCACACAGAAACTGGGGAGTGAAAATACATTAACCGTTCACAGGAACTCCTGTAGTTCAACAACACAGACAATGAAGAGAGCACGGAATATACAGACCGGGCACATTTCGCTGAGCGAGGCAAAGAACTTAAGCCAGGAAATGAGTCACGCGGCCAAGCGTGCCAAGTACAATGAGCGGCCAGCGCTGTGCCTCCTCGGCACAAATGTTCCGCAGGGAGAAAACAGTGAAGCACACAAGGAAATGGACACTAAGGCAGAAACAACAACAACAACAACATTCACACTCTATAATACATCTTTACAGGGGGAAGGACACCAGTTAGCGGCACTGACAGTACACGCCAGCATAAATGGCCACAGGGTGCAAGCCCTCGTTGACACTGGTGCAGCGGTAAGCTGCGTCAACAGAAAACACGTCACCGAAGGGCAGATACACGGTGTCACGGGTGACATCCGGCTGGTAGCGGCCAATGCTCCGACGCTAGAAAACTCGGGGGTGGCAAATATACACATCAGGCTAGACCATTTTGCGACAACACACCCCATGTTCGTGATGGAACATCTTTCTGCGTCAGCAATAATTGGCATGGATTTCCTCGCTAAATACGAAGCTAGCATAAAATTTGCTAGCGGCAAGATGCTTTTAATGCATAACCAGAAGCTCACTACACATCCCATGGTATACACCAGGAACACAGATGGGATTCGAGCGGAGCGAGAAATCCACGAGCACCCGGCCTCCACAATGAACACAATCGACAAACACACAGGCACACCCACAGATAAGACGCTCAATCACACTCACAGACAGGACCTGACACCGGAACAAGATAGGAGGCTCACGGAGCTCCTGGAAGACAATAGGGATATCTTTGCCCATTCGCTGAAAGATCTCGCGGTGACAGACCTTATCGAGCATCATGTCACACTCACCAGTGACCGGCCAGTCCACCAGCCCCCCTTCAGGGTGAGTCAGAAGGAAAGGCACGCTATCGACACTCAGATTAAAGAGATGCTCGAAGCGGGGGTAATCAAACCAGTGATCTCGAATTACAGTGCTCCGGTCTTGCTGACCAAGAAGCGAGATGGTTCCCACAGGTTTTGTACAGATTACCGTAGGCTCAACAAGTTAATAGAAAATGACAGTTATCCACTACCACGGTCCGACACCTATTTGGAGCTGGTTTAGCTCGATGGATTGTTATAGTGGCTTCTATTCAATCCCCGTTTATGAACCGGACAGGCACAAGCTGGCATTCGTTACAGAAAACGGCCTCTATTCCTATAAAAGGTTGCCAATGGGCCTCCGTAACGCCAGCCAGACCTTCCAAAAGCTAGTGGATAAGGCATTTTCAGGGCTAAAATGGCGGTCGGTGCTCGTCTACTTGGACGACATAACAGTCTTCTCCCAAACCTTTGACGAGCATCTCGTACACTTGGAGGAGGCTTTCGCAAGGATCATAGAGGCCAAATTAAGGCTTAAACCTGCGAAGTGTCAATTTGCCAGACAGCAGATTAACATACTTGGCCATATTGTTAACAGAGAAGGCATTATTCCCGACCCAGCGAAGACGGACGCAATAACGGGCATCCCGATGCCTACAAATCTGAAACAATTGCGTAGCTTCATTGGTCTGGCTTCCTATTACAGGAAGTACATCTATAGGTTCGCACACATCGCCCACCCCCTAACCGAACTCACACGCGAAAAGACGCCCTTCCACATTAAACAAGAACATATAGATGCCTTCAACACACTTAAGCAACTATTGACCACCCCACCATTACTGCAACACTTCCGTAGTGATAGGCCCACATTTTTACATGTGGACGCAAGCCAGTATGGACTGGGAGCTGCCCTATTACAGGAAGGTACGGAGGGGCGCAAACGGCCAGTGGCTTATGCCAGCAGAAAATTAACGGCCGTAGAAACCAGATACTCTGCCACAGAGCGCGAAATGCTAGCATTTTCATGGGGAGTGATCTATTTCCGGGTATACCTCTATGGTATCCAGTTCACAGTAATGACTGACCACGCGAGCCTGCTTTTTTGGGACAAATTCAAAAACCCAAATTCACGACTCAATAGGTTTATATTCCGTCTTTACGAATATAACTTCGTGGTCAAGCATAAGAAGGGCGCTACACACCTAGATGCAGATGGGTTGTCTAGGCTGCCAGTAGCCGATCCCCCAGATGACAGTAAGGACCACGAATGGGATGATATGCCGACTTTTGCCCTGACGCTGGTAAACATGAAGCAGGAGCAAGAGCGTGATCCATACCTGAAACAGATTCTAATGGCACTAGAAAACTTGGACAAGGTATATTCCAAGACAGCACGGCTGTCTTGGCGATTTTTCCTAGACAAAGACGGGGTACTGAAATTTAAACCCAGAGCCATGTACGATAATGCGCCTATAGCGGTTCCGGACTCGTTGAAAGAAAGTATCATGACCGGACACCATAATAGCCCAATGGCAGGGGCACATTTGGGTACGCATAAAACATACCATAGAATCCGGGACAAGTATTACTGGGTAAACATGAAGGGCGACATAGACACCTTCGTAAAGACATGTCACACTTGCCAGCGATTTAAAACAAGACCTGGCAAACCTCATGGATTACTCAACCTTATTCCAGTAGGAGAGCTATTCCACAGAATTGGGATAGATGTTAAAGGCCCCATCTCCACATCTGAAAAGGGTAATAAATACATACTTGTGGCCACAGAGTATCTTACCCGGTACATGATTACAAAGGCTGTTCCCAAAGCAGACACGAACAGCATAGTGGAATTTCTATTCGACATAGTCACGCGATATGGCTTATTCCAAACCCTATTCTCCGATAGAGGGACTATTTTCACCTCGAGAGTGCTCCAACAGTTTCTGGAGATACTAAGGATAAGGGCATACACAACCACGAGTTTTTCCCCACAGACCAATGGGCTCACAGAAAGCATGAACAAAATTATCGGGACAGCGCTAGCCAAGTTCACGGGGGACACAGGAACATACTGGGATAATTATCTACAGCCCATCACATTCAGTTACAATACTTCAATATCCACGGCCACAAAACACTCTCCACACTTCCTGTTGCACGGCTACACACCCAGAAGTCCCGTAGACAACATATGCATCCCCCAGGACACTCTCACAGACAACGCGGCCCGGTTAGAGTATTTACAGATAGCTCGCATGAACGCCAGAGAAAACATAACCGCGGCACAGAAGAAACAAAAAGAACGGTACGATCGTCAACGGAAGAGCGTGGAATACACACCCGGGCAATTGGTTATGGTTTCCAATTCCGCCCGTAAAAAGAACGTGTCCGAGTTCCTCCTACCATCGTTGGACAGGTCCCTTCAAAGTCTGCAGGAAGGTATCTGACCTAAACTATATAGTGAACGTGCGGCATGGACACAAACTCATTAAGGACACTATACACGCCCGCCGTATGAAGGCGTACCACACCCGGAAAACAACACTCACACGTAAGGGCGGGAACACTGCGAAAAGGAAATGAAGTGACTCCGCTGGCAGATAGGGCAAGAAAGCCAAGATATAGCCTTCGAACCCCGAGGACCTCACCAGGATACGATCCTGACACAGACATCTAGCTGCCACACATGCAACCAGAGGCCAGGACACACAAGCACAAAAACGACTGAGCCACACAATCATGAACACAGGAAGGTTCTTTTATATACGAGGAATACATGTATAAGCACATAAACTACACAGATCTGACACAGATAGCGTCACCACGATGGTGGGGCAGAGTATAAGGCATGGTCATCATGAAGGGACGTAGGGCCACGTGAAAACATATTTTGGAACCACTCACACCATTCGTGACAGGGTCGCAGCATGAATGCTGTATACTTCAATTGTTAACTGCCGGACAGGACATACGGTCCCGGCAGCGCGTTATCACATGAAGTAACCCGACACTTTTGCATGCTCAGCGCGAATACATGACACACTCGTCGGCTGAAGGCACTCACAGACAGCCCGGTATTACAAACGACAGAATATCATTCACTAGGTGATTCAAAACCACACTACGCCCACAAATTAAGACCAGGGTCAACCAAAATTCGCACACACGACATACATGGGACATACATACAGGGGCGTAGGCCCGTTCTAAGGTACTCGCTATAATAGCCTACTTAGGGCATTAGCGACCCCGGGACTGCCAATAGGGGACGTACCGGGAACGCCAGGCCTCTACGGAGACCACAAAATACTTTTATTTCTGGACCATAGCGCCCGAAATCTGAATACGGGGGACGCCACGGGCACAGACAAACGCTCACACAAAGTAGGTAACACCACATCTCTACGGCCAAAAATCATGGCAATGTAGATTACCCCGGACATAAAATAATAGAGCAAGACACAACGGGGAAGTAATCAGGGAAACAAATTCCCAAACAAGCTTGTGAGCGAAAACAGGGGACAAGTTAACACGTTGGCCTTTCTAGAATGCAAACACATGTCAACACACGGACATTGGCGGAAGTCAAGTTTTGTTAGCCTTCCTGCATATCATTGAAGACTTTCCGTACACAAGGACACTAAACAAACATATGAAAAACATTGCGCTGCAAATAAGCGAAATCCAGCGTGTTGCCACACACTGTTGCCGGAAGGAATTCTTGTAGCAGCGAGACGTGACAATGACATACAGACATGATGACACTAAAATAAAAACAATAACAATAAAGATATACAGTGACAACACATTTGTTGATACGGGAAGTGAGAGCGGCATTACATTAGGCTCCGCATCCAATATTACACAAATATTGTGGACCGGATTAATCTCGGAAGACAGACTATTATACGCCTATCACTAGCGGCACTAGGAACATGTATACAAAGGTGATAACACGCAGTACACGGCACGTGACAAGTAGCCACGCGACACGAGATAAGCCTTCTCCGATAACACCACACGCGCCGGCAGGAGGCAGCGGTGGGCGACTTCATACACACAAGAGCGCATCAATTACAGCCACGGCCGCCTCTCCCCCACACTTAGCGGCAGACAGGCAATTACACGCGAACATACACACTAATTAGGGGCGGATACAGACAGATTCCATGAGGGAACAACCCCCCCCTAATAATTTCTCTTCTTGTTTTTTTTCCTCTCTCTAAAATCCACTACAGGCAGTCATGCTATGCCGATTTATACTCACAGCCACATGCTATCCTATCCCACGTTATGAACAGGGGACCAGATTAGGCCGTGAATGACACAGCGTCACCACACTTAAACATCCTAAGGGCAGCCAGAGGGCGGTGCCCACTGACAAACATTTTCACACAACGTAGGTATCACAGACCCACGGGCACGCCACAGACTAGTATTTTAGGAGACACTAGGTGCTATATGGCATCTCAATTTAGCCAGCGTAAATCCCAAAGAGCGGGTAGAAAACACATAGCGACCAAGAGAGGATGACATACTACAATAGGAGTAGAGGTGGATAATGCCATCAGGATGGCCATGGTACCAACTACGGGCTACCATCCCCATACACTTCCTCCTACATACCCTATTACCTGCAACACTATCCAACACAGACATACAGATACATAAAAACACCTACACTACATTGCAAAGTATACATCGGGGTTGATAGACTCCATGCTTCTCACAAATTAAGGTTTGCTACACCTTGGCCCCGAACGCCTACACCTGAGTATTAGAGGTGATTCGGAAACGAATATTAAGCGACGATGCACATCTCTATATAGAAAGATGAGGCCATATTGATACTAACAAATATTTTATTAAATAATCCCGCATGCAAGGGACATAAACTTATTGTATCCCAGCACACGCCTTACCCTCAAATGAGAGCAGATAAGCCTCATATCCATCCCACTGCATGAGGTATCCTACCCACACACCAGGGATTGTATTGTTATTACACCCGCATGACATTTTCAAATTTTGGACACCTGGGGACAAACCCACCAATCCACTCACAGTAAATACCTCCTAACAGCATCATCGGCTCCCGGCCACCATAAACATGGAGTCCACCGATGCACGACCCCCTCCCACCACGATTTAACCCCATTCAGCAAATAACACCCCCGGATCCTAATAACAAGGGACCAAACGCCCTATAAACCTACTAATACCTCCAGAAAAGTACCAAGGCATCACCGCTGGAAATCCGACACGGCAATAACAGGCCTAAAGTAGTCACTGCATTTCGAAGATTCTACAACCCCAGAACACTAGAAATTTTACATAATGACATAATTATACAGTATCACACTTATTTTTAAAGGAATCTGAAATCACACTAGATGGTGATGAGAAGGTAAATGGAGAGCAGAATCGCCACACAAGGACAGAGCTGGAGAAGGCGGTGATGAGGCCTCACCCAGTTGAATGACAGATGGACATAGGGTCGAAGCGCCGATGACTCAGTGCGGGCAAGCTTCGGAATCCTGGGAAACCTAGCCTGTTCCCTGTGACGAAGAAACTTACACCCATTATGCACTGCGGTTGTCGAAGCCAGACCTGTAGGGGAGACTTTTTGACGGTTAGTAGGAGAATTAGCCAGCTCCTTACTAGACTCAGGAGACGAACCTAGAGACGACCAACTTGGACTAGACTTTTAGTTAGTGTGTAATATAAGTAGTGTTCCTAAGGCAGGGAACAAGTCTTCCATTCGATTGAAGTGAAGCAGTGCCTCAGGATTCAACAGGACCAATCCTAGGCACGGAAGTCCTCATCCCGGACGATGAGGTGAAGATGATTTAACAAATGATATATAAAAACCAATGAATGATAAACAATGCGTATGGAATGAATGCGGTGATTCGGTCCCGTGCCCACATAAATGGATAACACCGAGTCTCCAGAGCTTAAATGGTAACACAACGGGCGGCCAGAGATATTAAAAGGTTATGCAACGGGCTGCCCAAAGGGGTTTTGTGGGCAACCCAGTCATAAACATTAATAAATATACAACGGAAAATAATGCCAATATAAGCATGCATAAGACCAATGGAATGATATCCGCGCGAAGCGTTTGCTCCCTAGCAACGCAGGTGCACAGGCCTATATTAGTTATTAAGAGGGGGAAGTCGACAGTTAGTTTATAGGAGGGGACTACGGGCTCCTGTTGGGTTCCGGTCCCGGCAGGATGTCACAAAGGCACCTCGGAAGGGAGACCGACCGGGGGGAGCCTCACGTCAAAATTTTAGTATATAAGATACAGTTGCATTTAGAAGGCAACTTAGATTTAAGCAAATTTAACAAGCACTATTGTAAAACAGTAGCTACAACTATTTCGGCATTAGGTTAAGGATTATTTCGACATGTACATACAAAATATTTTTTTGTATTAATTAATATAATCTAGGTTAAGCAATTTTAATTAAGACAGAGCGTTCGGCACCTGGCAACTAAAACCGTTACCAGGGTAAGACCAACAACACATTGCAAAAACAGGCATATGCGACGCGAACGCGACATATGGCGTTCGGCACCGTATAGGGTAAGACCGACACCATATAGATTTAATTGAGGGTACGACGCGAACGCGACATATGGCGTTCGGCACGGGGCGGCTAGACGTTGCCAGGATAAGTCCGATAAATCGATAAATTACCGATAAAAACATAACAGGGCGGAGGCACTAAAGCCGTCCGACCCACCAGCGAGGTATACGGTACAGCCACTGGAGCTGACCGACCTCGATAATACACGAGACGCCGAAGAAGTCTCAAGGGTGGTAGCACCGCAACCCGACCCTTAAACGGCGCTGCGCGATATGGGCGCAATATATATATTTGGCCAAGGGTGTTGCTAACATGTTTTTATATTTCAGCAAAAGAGCTCCAACACTGCACCAAGGAGTGGAACCCAAAAATGATCATGGTATAAGTTAAGGTGGACCACCGAACAAGCACACACTCATACACTGTTATACACTGAGGAGACATAACAATACACACAAAGTCATAGCCGGCATAAGAAGGTATAGAGTAAGGTAAGATAAGAAGGCGCCAGACAAAAAAAAAACAGACGGACGACACGAGTGTATTGACAGACTATAATACCTGTAATTTTGATTTCAGAAAGTATACACGCCGACACAAGAGGCGATACGGAGATTACGCTAATGATTACATGTTTTTATTTTTTTACTTCTCCACTTTACAGACGGCGGCACCAGATACATGACACTGGTGACGATGATTTCACTGCCATACAGCAGCAACATGTTTTTTGTGCCATGCTATTATTATGAACCATCTTTACTCGCTAATTTGTACTCATTCTAACATAATCCAACACACTAACCACCATTATTTTACAGCTACACTCCAGAACACAGAAATCTGAACAGCAGGGTTGATACCTGTGGGGTATCAGGCTTACTGACAGATCAACAAAACTCAAAAGCGTCAAAGATGTGACGCAACATACGGCAATGAGGGCGCAACCAATTTGTGGCGGCGACTCTCAATGTCAAGTGTGGAGGCATTCGCCCACAGAGAATGATCCACAGGATAGGGGTATATCAGCAGCACGACCACTAAACTGCACCGGAAACGGCCGGACACGATTAGCCATGAGACGGCACATGAATACAAAGGGTAGCGTGCACGCAAGGTACAGTGGATACGGCCGTCTAGGAATAAAATAATTAAGATAGATATAAGTGACTAATGTAAAAGAAAATAATGTAATACTGTTAAGAGGCACCTTACACAAAATGTGTTACCAATGATGCCACACATTGTAAACACACAGATTCTTATTTATCACACACATGTACACACTGACTTTCCTTTCTACCCTTCTAACTTAAATTTTGTAAAAATGTCTTACCTCACCTCGAGCAATAAAAGCATATTATATTAAACCATTAATCACACCTTAAGACATTTATTTTTTTCTTTCTCTCTACACTATCTTTTTATTTTTATTGTTACATTTTACACCTCACGCAGAAGGCAATTTTTTCATCCAACTGCAAAGCAGCATCACAGCAACCACCGATGTTCTTTTTCCCTTCTGCAAAACCATGAATGAATAATTTCCCACACCATGTATTGTAAACTATGTATTTTTAATTCCAATGTCAAGTCTTATAATGAATAATTTTATGTGAATAATGAACTATGTATACACCCAAAACCCACCCCCTCTGAGCACACGCTAAACTCACATCACCACCAGGACAACACGACATCGACACATCCACACGACACCGAAGAAGGAGAAGAAGAGGGACAAGAAGAAGATGAAGAAGAATCACTACAACGACACGCCTACTCTATTTCCCGTTCGCGAGGCCGCGAACAAAGCTCAAGGAGGTCTTGTACAGCCCAGGGGCAGTACCCCTAAAGACCCACCCTTCCATCTTTCATCAAAACCACCCTCATAGGCACACCATAAGCCTCATATACTTCTTAAAACACAAGCAGGCCCGGCATACTGCTGACAAGCCACGCTTACATAATACACACAAACACACTACCTGGAGCGGCTACAGTGATGAAACGCTGACCAAGCAGTGGGGGAAGGCCTTAAAGGCTAGGCCCAGAAGAGCCCCATTATCTGTTCGTGGCCAGCTGCCCTGCTATTCCGAGGTCCGTTCCAGCTCTTCACCAGGTGAGAACTAGCCGTGTGCTCAGATTCCTTATCATTGTAACACCTACTCTGAACACTTCTGTAATTTACACCTTGTACTATATTTTATATCTGTCTAAACACCTAAAAGGAACAGTACATCACAGCTACTGGCCAATAAACACTTGGTCAGTAAACACCCACACTTATTACTCATTACGCCCTGTTTTACATCCTCACACCCAACCTGACCTTAATCATAATTGCCCCTGACCGTGGAGACCAGGAACTGCATCGTCAGGAATTCTATTGTACTCGAGCAAGCGTCCCGACTGCAGAGTGTCAAGTCGCCGACTCTGCACGTGAGCTCGCTGAATCGCTCGCTCTACTTAATTGGCAGGCTAAGTCATTAGCTTACCTTAAACATTCATCCCCTAGCAGGTAAAGGCATCCTGTAGGGACGCCCCCAATAGATTACGTACTCACACCAACACACTACACTGGTAGTCTCCCCCAATTACGGGAAACTACCCTTATCCGGAAACATCCCTTAAATTAACACATTTACTGTACCCTGTTTATCCCACCCCCAACAGAGGGATAAAACAATACGTTGGTAGGACAATTACTAAGACACCCAGGAATAGCAAACTAAGTTATGGAAGGAAGGGTCGAGGACAAGAACTGCAGGGGTAGACCACGGTTAGAATATGTTAAACAGATGTCTCGGATGTAGGGTGTGGTAGCTATGTAGAGATGAAACGATTACCTCAGGACAGGGAGGCTGGGAGAGCTGCATCAAACCAGTCAACAGACTGAGGTCTCAAACAATAATAACAACAACAACAATTATGCTGAAGTGGGAATAATTAGGGACGAAGTAAATTATAATAATAATAATAATAATAATAATGAAAATGAAAATCCACAGCCTGCTTCCAGTCTCCGACCGGGTCAGGAATGGAATGAATGAAGCCCCCATCTGTGCCGGCTGCCGAGGCCTGACGCACTCCTCTGGGGCTATGATTAAATGAATGACAGATGAAATGAAATGATAGTGGAGAGTGTTGCTGGAATGAAATTTTGACAGGGAAAACCGGAGTACCCGGAGCAAAACCTGTCTGCCTCCGTTTTGTCCAGCACAGATCTCACATGAAGTGACCGGGATTTGAACCACGGACCCAGCGGTGAGAGGCCGGCGTGCTGCCGCCTAAGCCATGGAGGCTTCTAATAATATATATATATATATACCCCTGGCACTACAGCCCATGAAGGGCCTAGGCCTACCAAGCGACCGCTGCCCAGCCATTTGGCCTGCAGATATTGGGGTGACGCATGATCAGCGCATCAGGTCCCCTCGGCCGTTAATCTTGGTTTTCGTGATTAGGGCGCTGCCTCACTGTCAGACAGCTACTCAATTCTCCTCACGAGGCTGAGTTCACCCCGTTCCAGCCCTCACGTCTGTTTCTAAAATCCCTGACGGGGCCGGGAATCGAACCCGGGGCCTCCGGGTGTGAGGCAGGCGCGCTACCCCAACACCACCGAGCCGGCTAATAATAATAATAATAACAATAATAATAATAATAATAATAATTATTATTATTATTATTATTGAGCCTCCGTGGCTTAGGCGGCAGCACGCCGGCCTCTCACCGCTGGGTCCGTGGTTCAAATCCCGGTCACTCCATGTGAGATCTGTGCTGGACAAAACGGAGGCAGACAGGTTTTTCTCCGGGTACTCCGGTTTTCCCTGTCAAAATTTCATTCCAGCAACACTCTCCACTATCATTTCATTTCATCTGTCATTCATTTAATCATTGCCCCAGAGGAGTGCGTCAGGCCTCGGCAGCCGGCACAGTTCATATCCTCGCCGCTAGATGGGGGCTTCATTCATTCCATTCCTGACCCGGTTGGAGACTGGAAGCAGGCTGTGGATTTTCATTTCATTATTATTATTATTATTATTATTATTATGAATATTATTAATAAAATTATCATTATCACCGTTATTCTCATATCATTGACTGGTAAAATACAAAGCAATTATACAGATTACATTGAATCAAAGCATACTCATCACCTTAATTTATTTCACTGCCAATGAATTTCCAAACTATGCTAGTTGTAGCCAACATCACTTTCTTCTGTGTTAATTTATGCAAGTTAGAGCCCAGATCAACCTCTTATAGCCCCTGCAGAAGATGTTTGGGAACCACGCCAATGCTTGAGATGACTATTGGCACAACTATAACTCTCTTGACCTACCATTGCTTCCTGACTTCAGAAGAAATCAGTCCTATTATATAATAATAATAATAATAATAATAATAATAATAATAATAATAATAATAATAATAATAATGAAGAAGTTTACCAGAAAGTAGAAAGAATCTCTGAGACCATGAAGAAGAGTAGGTTGAAGTTTCTCGGACATCTATACAGAATGGACCAAAATAGACTCACCAAACGGATATTTGATTACTTCTGGAGAAAGAAGAACACAACAGCATGGATTAAGGAAACAAAGGTGGATATGGAAAGATTGAACATCTCAGAAGACCAACTGTTAGACAGTAATAGATTTAGGAACATACTGAATAATTTGGAAGGGATTCAAGCCGCAAGAAGACCTAAGAAGACCGGAAGAGCCTGGATGGACGAACAGCGTAAACAGGCCAGCGAACGCACGAAGGAGTATTGGGTGCAGAGAAACCTTCGCACCAAGAAAAAGAAATGAAGTTGTAGCGTGATCATAAGTGGTCCATTCGCGTGTAATAATAATAATAATAATAATAATAATAATAATAATAATCTGACACATGCCGTCTGTGCAACAGAGCTACTGAATCCATCCAGCACATTACGGGAGGATGCCAAACGCTTGCTCCGAAAGAATTCTTGGAGTGATATAACAACGTAGCGACGATACGGTTTTGTTGAGACCAGATCAGGTTCTCAACAATGTTTTAGGAGGTGGTAGTATAGATGAATTGCAATAAATAAATCCATATAACATGTGTCCCATTTTTATTTCGTACCGAGATACAGACGTTGATATCTAACCAGAACAGTTGTCGTTTCGTGTGTTGGTACACGAAGACTTCCTGCACGTATCGGTGTTCCATCTACAAGAATATGGCGGACATTACGTATGCACGGGTTGCATCCGTGTCATTACCAGCCCGTTCAACGCCTTCGAGCAGGAGATGCAGATAGACGTTTGGAATTTTGTCGTTGGATACGTGCAAATCACCAAGTAATCGCATTTGTAATCTTCACTGACGAAGCCACGTTCACTCGTGACGGCATCAATAAGACTCGTAATGAACATCAGTGGTCAGAAGAAAACCCACATGCCATTCTGGACAAACATTTTCAGGAACGCTTCTCTGTAAATGTGTGGTGTGGGTTGATTGGCAATCAGTTGATTGGGCCTGTTGTGTTACCGCATCGTCAACAGGACCCCATTATCTACACTTTCTTGGAAATGAACTTCCAGCATTATTGGAAGAAATTCCTTTGCCTACAAGAATGCGTATGTTCTTCCAGCATGACGGGGCTCCTGCACATTCTAGTCGTCTGGTGATACAACATCTAATCCTAACATTCCCCGGAAGATGGATAGGGAGATATGGGCAAGTTTCTTGGCCTTCAAGGTCCCCGGACCTCACCATATTCGATTTTTGCCTGTGGGGATGGTTGAAAAGCGAAGTCTAATAGGAAAAAGTTCACACAAGAGCAAAGAGACCCAAGACGTCCCCCGAAGAGATACTCGGGGTGAGAAGTGCAAAATGCATTGGTGGTGTAATTTTTGAAACATTTGAAACTTTGAACGTCCTCATTTGACTTGGCTTTACATTTGTTAGGGTTAAATACTACCAGCTGTATCTCTGTACGCAATAAAAATGGGACACATGTTATATGGAATTTTCTATTGCAATTCATCTATACTGCCACCTCCTAAAATATTTACTATTCCTCCTGAAACACCCTGTATATGGTTTAAAATAAGTTTTCGTCATCCCAGTTATTGTCTCTGTGAATGGTTTAGTTACAAAGGACTGTGAAAATGCACAGGAGAAACTTGGCTTGAAGAAACACCATATGCAGATAATGCAAAAGGTACTTGGTACTGCAAGTATAGTAATAATAATGTTATTGGTTTTACGTCCCTTTTAACTACCATGGATTTTAGAGACGCCGGGGTGCCGGAATTTTGCCCCGAAGGGGATCTTTAACGTGCCAGTAAATGTACTGACACGGCTCCCTCACATTTGCGCACCCTCAAATGCCAGCTGACTGCGCCAGGTTTCGAACCTGCAACCTTGTGCAAGTATAGTACGTAAGGTTTTGTCTCTTCAGTGATATCCTCTGAACATCTTGAGATGCAGTGCTATCATCATTGTCTTTGGCTCGCAAGGGGTTCGCCGGTGATGCTTTTGTAGTTTAATGTAAATTTCATATACAATTAATAATAATGAAAATCCACAGCCTGCTTCCAGTCGACCGACCGGGTCAGGGAATGGAATGAATGAATCCCTCATCTAGCGGCGAGGATATGAACTTGCCGGCTGCCGAAGCCTGTCTCACTCCTCTGAGGAAATGATTAAATGCATGACAGATGAAATGAAATGATAGTGGAGAGTGTTGCTGGAATGACATTTTTGACAGGGAAAACCGGAGTACCCGGAGAAAAACCTGTCTGCCTCCGTTTTGTGCAGCACAGATCTCACATGGAGTGACCGGGATTTGAACCACGGACCCAGCGGTGAGAGGCCGGCGTGCTGCCGTCCAAGCCACGGAGGCAACAATTAATAATAAAAATAATAATAATCATAATAACACTAATAATAATTATTATTATTATTACCCTTACAGTTTTTTTTTAGCGTATGGCTTTTAGTGCCGGGAGTGTCCGAGGACATGTTCGGCTCGCCAGTTTTGTAGCTGCTTCGAGACGGACACCCAATGGGTGAGCTACAAGTACCGTTGGGGAGGAATGATGGATGGGAGGGTCGAGGAGTTGGAAGGTAGCGGCTGTGGCCTATAGTTAGGGACCAACCCCGGCATTTGCCTGGAAGGAAGATGGGAAACCACAGAAGACCATCTTCAAGGTTGCCGGCGGGGGGATTCGAACCTCCTCGCCTCCCGGATGTGAGCGACTGCCAACAGTCATGCCGCAACGACCTCGGCTAACTCACCCGGTACCCTTACAGTATCAACTACTTCCAAATATCGATTGATTCTATTACTGATCCAAATTATGTATAAAGTATTCCCTTAAAGAAAACAAGCAACATGCTGACTTCCTCGGTTTCAAGAATTAATCAAAAATGACTTTAGTACTTTCACGAAACAGATTTACTGTACTTGAGTTGAAAACTCACCTTGGGTTCCTGGAATAAAGACGAGGCCTCCCTCAGTGTAGCCTCCATCCACTTTGTCAGCATTCCCGTGGTGGATGCGTGGCTGATACAGAAGTTGTGCTAAACGTCGCAGCTCTGGAGTTAGCATGCTGGGACCTTGAGCTCGGAAATCTTCAGGAATTGCTGTCTGCATCTCCGCAGGAGAGTAGAACTTTTCTGGAATCTCGTTCTCCTTAACAAACTGCTTCTCACTCCCATACACGGGTCTGTACTCTTCTGTTACAACTTCCCCTGGAGGCATCTCGGTGCGTATGAATGAATCTTCATCCTCAGCATACATCTGGAAAGAAAATAGCAATAAACTCAAATTGCGAACCTCGTGGTGTAGCGGCTAGCAGTTCTGGCTGTCGTCCCAGAGGTTCAGGTTCGATTCCCGGCTCTGCCAAGAAATTTTAATTCTGGTGTGAAGGCTGGATCGGGGTACACGCATAAACATGTGGCAAAGCTGAGAATAGGAGGGTTCGATTCCCACCTCAGCCATCCTGGAAGTGGTTTGTCGTGTTTCCCCACGTCTACTCCAGGCAAATGCTGAGATGGTTCCTAACTTAAAACCACGGCCCCCTCCTATCCCAAATTTACAAATAAACACATAACTGTAGCCATTACAATAACGAAGGTTATCAGAAAAATTCAACACACACACCCAAATACACGAGGCTATTGGCCACGATGTCGCAGGGACTTAAATAAACAACAACAATATATGTTTCTGAAAATATCTTCAAACGCATTTTATATTGAACTATTAGAAACCATATTTGAGTTTTGCGTAAGTAATCTATTACTTGAACCCCTCCGCCCTCCATTTGTGTGAGAAGTGTGATTTATTAAGTGTATAAATAATTCATGGATTCATTTCAGGTTCTAGGAACCTAATTATTACTCCTCACCTAATATAACTGAGTACACTCGCGTTGACCGACTGGAAAGCGATTCTAATAATAATGAATATTATTACGTACAAAATTAAAACGTAAGCTACATATATTTTACGGGTCATTAGCATACAGCGATATTTCAGATAAATACTATATGAAGCTGCAGCGAATACAGAATGCATGTCTATGTTTTTTCTTCAACATTCGTAAACAATGTCAGGTTACACACCATTTTATAAAACCATTGGCTGGCTGAAGCTTAGGGAAAGACGGTCGCACTCGACTTCTTGCTTACTATTAAGAATTTTAAAAACTAATTCACCCCCTTACCTGGCTAAACCCTTTGTTAAAATGAGTCGAGTGCATTATCGGAACAATAGATTCACAGCTACATCTCTGCAGATCCCCAGCATCATACAATGAAATGTAATAAATCATTTGTGGTAAATGTCTCGAAAATATACAACAATTTAAGACTGGGTGAAGTACGGCAGATGAGAGTCAAGGCTCAGAAATAGCATATTCACTCCTATTATCTGTGTAATTTCTTAAAACATGTATAAGTTTATATGATAAAATTGTAGCATAATAGTATTACTTCATATTAATTAAGTAGGTTAAAACAGTTTTGTATATATTTCTCTCTTCCTTAGTATTTAGACTAATTAGGTTAATTTATGACTATGTATAAAAGAAACATGTATAGCAGTGGCAGTTAGTTGCAGCTAAAGGGACGTTTGGTCCTATTTATAAATTAACTTAAAATAACTTTCAATTTCAATTTATAGTCGTTCAGAGAGTCGCAATATAAAGCAAATTGGCATATATACACCATAGGACTACATTTTTCGACATTGTATCTGAAAACAACGGTATGCACGTTCTACAAATGTTGCAATTCCCCGCCGATAAGAATCTTCTTCACGGTCCCGAAGTCATAGTAGAATTGCTATTACTTGTTCATCGTTGGCATTCCATTCAGATGTTCTTTCAGCTTGTGGAACACGTAGCAATTCCATGATGGATTTTTCTCCCATACCTTTCATCGAAAACGTTGAAACAAAGCTCGTGTTTAACACTGGGACTTCCATAAGCTGAGAAAACATCTGGTTGGAAAGAGATCTGCAAACGGTGAAGAAGTTCAGACAGAGATTCTCCGATGGCTACAGGAGCAAGGAGCGAATTTCTTGTCAGGCAAATTGATACATTGGTCGATCATTCAGACCGTTATGTACAGAGACTGGTTGACTATGTTGAAAAATATTATGGTGTACCTATGTCACTTTGCATTGTACTGTATCACTGAAGTTACTTGATGTAATTATGTGCGACTTTATGAATGTATAGTATAAGTTAAATGTGATCCCGCTTTCTGTTTGATAATATAAATACGATCTCCTTTAAAGCTTAATTTTGTTTGTTTGTCCGTGAAACATTTCAAATAGTCTCATCTTCGTTCGACTTTCCTAGTCTCACTACGCTGGGGTGCACCATAGCGCTCTTTCAATCAGCAGCTTCACTGAACCGCGATTAAATGGTAGCGCCATAATCATCAACACGCCTTTCTCAATGCAAAACCAACAGTCATATTGGGTATATGGCATTAGAAACAGTGGTGTAACTACGGGGTGTTATCAGGGGGATCAATCCCTCCCCGAGCCGAATAATAAAAATATGAAATGTCTTGAAGTTCAACATTTTTAATAAAAACAATCACCGGATTGACGACAAATGATTGAATAATGTTAGTATATACTTAGTAATTTGAAAGCATTTCTTCTCCCTGGTGTAAACTTTAAACTTTATAGCGTTAGTCAAACTTAACACTTACTGAATGAGCAAAATAGTCATCTGTTCAGTTAGCCAGAGGTGTGGCAGTGAGATGGGTGTGGCACCATCTTTCCTCATCCCTTTCCGAAAATACGCCAATTGTTAGCTGCCATTCTGTAAGTATCCGAGTGTGTGTCAGTTTGGAAAGTGTGTTAAGTTGTGTTGCTCTTTTAAGTTGAACTTAAAGTGGGAACTGTAATTGATTAATATACTGGACATACATTACAATGACGGGGAGTACAAATGGCCAGATATTTTCGTGAAGGAAACTGGACTTAATAATTTAGCAGGGGCGTATATACAATTATTTCGGGGGGGGGGGGGTGATTGTGAGTATTCTCAGGGGATTGTCACCGTAAAATACCAAGAAATATCAACCAATATCTTAGAGCATATAACTTTGTGTAATTATTTTAGATAGGATTCAAAGTTTATATGGCCTACAATTACTGGCAATACAAAAAAAGTTGTAAAATACATCACAGCAATAAAATGTTACACTTAATGAATTTTCTTTTATGGCCTAGGTTTTTTACAAGTTAATTTATTTCTCTAAAGTACCGTATTGTTGCATTCACAGTTTTGCCTCACAAGGCTGAGTGTACCCCGTTCCAGCCCTCAGACCAGAATAAAAATTTCTTGGTAGAGACGGCAATCGAATTCGGACCTCCGGGGTGGCAGCCAAGAATGCTAGCAACTACACCACGAGGTAGTCTAATTTCAATCTTAATATTGTTTACAACTTAGCCAATAAGTTAAGATTAAGGTACAACCAAATTTACAATTATTTTATGTTCTTACCAGAGCAAAATTTCTTAATGTCTAATGGCTTTTTTGGGGGGGGGGGGGGGGGGCTGGAGCCCCCCAGCACCCCCGCCTTATATAAGCTCCTGTAATTTAGTATCAACAAAATTGTAAATTGTCGAGCATTTGCACACTGATAAGTGCACATACAACTTATTAAACGCTAATGAAATCAAACACGGAAACATATAGATAGGAGGTTTAAAAACTTCGGGATTGTAAATTTGCTTTCATTGATGAAGTTCCATTGTGTCCGAAACCTCACCCCCCCCCCCCCCCCCCTCATTCCCCTCCAGAAGAAAACTCTAGTTACTTCACTGATTATGAAGTTTTACCAAATGAAGCATCTGATTAAAGGGTAGGCTACTGGGTGGGCGGAGTAAGAAACATGACGATAGTCTTCTGTGGTTTCCCATCTTCCTTCCAGGCAAATGCGGGGGTTGGTCCCTAACTATTGGCCACAGCCGCTAACTTCCCAGGCAACATTCCACACGCGACATCGAGGAAAATGAACTTTCAACCAAGAAGCAATTAATTTCAAAACGAACTTGATAAATCAATTAAAATACCATACTTTAGTATGTTGGCGCTTGCTTTTGACCTTCGTACTCAGTCTGCACTTAGTGTAGTGTTGAGCTGCAAAATGAAAAAAAAAAGTCCCTGCATTAAGGGATTTCCTATCAGAAGCAGGATTGTAAGACAATTTCTCCTGAGTATCGTCGTAGAATTCGAGCTAGACCTAGGAAGTGTTAGGGGATGAAGCTAACAAATTTAAAGAATTGTTAGTTTCCAATTTAAACTGGTATATCTCCTAAACTCAAAGCCGAAAACCGGTACCTTTTCGCACACAAATGATAGTCCTTGGTCCTACCGACTCAGCGGAGTCGAAGTTTGATTCCATCTCACTAGTGTAGCCACTTAATTTAAATGAAGTGTACAAGGCCCAAAATTGACCGATTAATCGAAATAAAGTGCACTATATAAATTGCATAAGCAATACATAGGGTGTAATGTACCTTTTGAATTTTTAATTTTTTAGACGCCCATGGGCGACTTGCGTGCCGGGATGAAAGATGGAATGGATGAAGATGAATGAAACTGGGCATGTGGAAGGAAGCGGCCGTGGCCTGTCAGAAGGTACCATCCCAGCATTTGCCTGGTGTTGAAATTGGCAAACCAAGGAAAACTATTTCAAGGACGGCTGACGGTGAGGCTCAAACCCACGCGTCTACCGAGTCAGCAGAGAGCTTGGCCCCATGACCTAACGCTGCGCTTATATTAGCGAGCGTATCCACCGCAGTCGGTGTGATGTACCTAAAACCTAGCGGCTTCGGTGGCGTAGTTCGTAGCATGCTGTGTTTCTATGTCCAAGATCGCGGGTTCAAACCTGGACGAATTCGTCGGATTTTTAGAGCGTTAAAATCCTTCAGTATGCCTTCCTTCAGAGGGAAAGTAAAGCCGGCGGTCCCATGTCACAGATTTATGTCACGTAAAAGAACCTTCCACTAATTAAACTTGTGTGAAACTAAATTGTGGGTTAGATTTCGTTGAAACGCTCTATCAAAGTTCCAACGTTCACCACTAGGTGTCAGTGACATCTACTAGCGAACAGTAACATCTACTAGCGAAAGTTAAAACTACTTGAAATTGAACGGAACTTGTAGCTCACCCCGTGGGAGTCCGCATTAAAGCAGCTACAGCCTCTGGTGAGCCGAACATGTCCTCTGACACTCCGGGAACTAAAAGCCATACGCTTAATAAATTACCTGAAACCTGGCGTTTTTGATCGGTTGTAATGCAACCCGCGCTGCGCGTGTGTCTCAGCGTTAGCAAACATATTAGGAGAGCACTGGAAACTGGTGATCAGGGGCAGATGACCTCGCCGTTCCACCCCTTAGAACTCCAATAAATAAATAAATAAATAAATAAATAAATAAATAAATAAATAAACTGGTGTTCTACCTGATATTTATAACTCAAAAATGTTTTAGTGTTTAAGAGATTCACACTCTCTCCACGGTATGACAACACAAGTAAACAAGGATTATGCCACATAGTTGAAAATGCATGTACCAAATCAAGTTGTATGTGCTATTTACGAATATGAACATGAAAATGTTCCATCACCCTCAATCCTAGAGAAAACCACTAAAATATGTCTAAAATATAAAAAATTAGTAGTAAGTTAATAATTAGTACTCATACATTATTATAATTATAGTTATAATAAATCATTAGCGAATTTTATTCGTCTATAGGACAATAGGAAAACTGGATCACACTATACTGTGAAGGACTGGCCTCCCAGAGAAAATCATGTACCAGGACAACGGAATGTTAAGTGCGTTCCATTAGTGAATTCTAAGTACTACTGCCCTCATTTCACAAAACTTTGCGCGTGATGAAACATTTTATTAAAGCCATGGACAAGGATGGAGAAGGTTTTGCGTATCTAAGAAGTCAGTTTCCAAATGTTAGTGGTGCAGAAATGGAAAAGGGTATATTTATTGGTCCCCAAATTCGGAGACTTTTACACGATGATAACTTTGAGAGAAAGTTCTATGATAGAGAGCTAGTAGCCTGGAAAGCCTTTCCTGAGTTAGTGAATGGATTCCTGGGAAATAATAAAGCAGAAAATTACAGAAAATTGGTTCAAGAACTTCTGGAGAGTTACCAAAAACTGGAATGCAGAATGTCTCTGAAAATTCACTTTCTCGATTTCCACCTGTAATTTTCCCCTGAGAATTTGGTTGCTGTCAGTTACGAGCAAGTGGAAAGATCCCACCAGAACATACACAAAATGGAGCAGGCATATCTAGGTGGATGGGATCCTCACATTATGGACGACTATCGCTGGTTAAGGAGTGTGAAACACACCACTAGAGTAAGATTTAACTATAAGTCTTAAAGTTAAAAGTAGCTCTCACATTTATCATCCATATTACCTGCATGTTTGAGCTAAGAAGTAGCACTACAGGGGTTGTTGACCATCAATTCTCAGATTTTCTTATTTCTAATTCACAGTTTCAAGTTACTTTGTTTATCGCAAAAACTAGACCCTTTAATTATATTTTGCTGGGATCGAAGGTCAATTCGTCAATAGTAGCATCAATGTATTCCCTTTATATGACCTCATATGTAAAATTAAGGCATTTTATTACGTAATTTTATAATTAAATTAATTATATTAGTGGCATTATTAGATTAATCTTTAAATTAAACTACAGTACATTTTCATTCAGTCTTTTATGCTAGAATCGAACTCTGTTCTGTCACAGAGAAACCTTACGTGTTATGAACATTTTACTGCCATTTTCGTGTTTAGGAGGTCTGATTTACTTAAAAAAGACCTGTGTTTGTCAATGTGGTAGAAAATAAATTGAAATTTGTTGGCAAGTGTAATCGTATGACTCAAGGGATCCTCTGTTACTGAAATATATTTGCATTGTTGTTGTTGTTTCATTTGAGGGGCTTGCACATCTTGGGTGTGTGTATATATAGAATTTGACTGATAAGATGTGTTATTGTGGTATATGCAGTAGTGGATGTATTTGTAATTCAGATGAAGATTGGGAAATATGCATTTGTGGCCTTCAATTATGAACTTACCCGAGATTTGTGTGAAGTAGAAGTGGAAATCCATTTCTACGATAACCGAGGTGGAAACCGAGCCCACTTCTTCTAAGTTTTGCTTCGAAAGGCAACCCTGGGATCAAAATTAAATTTCTTGGCAGAGTCGGGAATCGTATCCGGAACTCCAGACAACAATCAAAAATATTAGCCGCTAAAACAGATGGACGATTAAAATAATTTTCGAACTCATTAAATGCGCTATTCCTCAATATATATATTTAAATTTATCATTTTCTAATTTTTAATATAGAATTCAGTTCAAAGAAGCAACAAAGTAAAAATACCGTCTCGGTAATTTAACTTCATATTTACTGCCTTTTCACTGCATCTTTTCGTTCTCTTACTTAATTTGCTATGTGCAATATTTGTGTTAATACAAAAATAGGTATGTCAATTTATTTTTTAACTATGATGAATATCAATAAATTACCTGTACACTATTCGTTTGAAGTGGTAATTTATAACCATAGGTGCCCTTCAAACAATGAAACTAGTCATTTTCCAAATTTGGCACATCGTTTAAATTATCATGCTTTGCAGCCGCAGATCTTTGACTGTATTTAATGTATTTTAGTACCTTCTATCTTTACATCTAATGTAAATAGGCGTGTTGGAGATTGTGAACACACTTAACACAACAATATCCACAATGGTAAATAAGGAAGGAAGGAAGATTGTAGTTTTACGTGACCTTGAATCTTGTGATTATGAGCCACGGGACCTCCTTTTTACGTGGAATCCGAACCACAGGACATGGCATTTCACTTCGAAAATCTCACATGCATTGACCGGGAATCGAACCCGAACCGCCTTGGTGAGAGGCACACAGCTAGACCGCTGAGCCACCACGCCCCCTACTATGGTAAATAAGATCTACTTATACTGTAACTTCATCGTTTACAAAAGAAAAAGAATTGGAAGTGCTATTTACGATATTATCCTGCCTGAACGGGTTTCTCAGTGTATCAACATGCAGGCTGTCACCTGACTGCAAGTGGGTTCGAACCCCACAGCCGGCCATTCTTCAACGGATCTTCCAGGACGTTTTCATTGAATAGGGTGTTTCTTCTCAGATTTGTTCATCTTTATTCATTTCAACTCGCATTGACTCCTTTATAAAGGTTGGCATCATGAAGGCCATTCGGTCGTATAAACCAGTCGCCACACGATATAATCAATAACAATGTTATTAGTTTTACGTCCTTTTTAACTACTGAGGCTTTGATCGTGTTGCAAGCCATTCTTCAGTGTTGCCTTAGTAATCGAAATTTGATGTTTTTCAGTCGGCCAACTGTTTTTATTAGTGTATGGATGTTAGTGCTGGGAGTGTCCGAGGACATGTTCGGCTCGCCAGAGTTTGTAGCTGCTTCTATGTGGACACCCATGGGGTGAGCTACAAGTACCGTCGCGAGTGGAGTGTTGTCTGGGGAGGAAAGTGTGAATGTAAGGACGAGGAATTGGAAGATAGCGGCTTTGGCCTATAGTTAGGGACCAATCTCAGCATTTGCCTGGAAGGAAGATGGGAAAACACCTCCTCGCCTCCCGGATGTGAGCGACTGCCTGCAGCTACGCCGTAACGACCACGGCTAATTCAACTGGTTAGGATTTTTTTAATCTCATGTAATTTTTTTCATCATTAGGGATACACCCATTAAAATTGGATACAATCGTGTTGACCAAATACTGAGGATTTTTAGAGGCGCCATGGGGCCGGAATTTCGCCCCAAAGGGGATCTTAAACGTGCCAGTAAATCTACTGACACGGCTCCCTCGCTATTGCGCACCCTCGAATGCCCACTGACTGCGCCAGGATTCGATCCTGCCATCTTGGGAACAGCAGGCGAGAACGTTACCGCTGCGCCTCGCAGCCAGTCTCAACTCATAAAGGATCCATCTTATTGCATACCTAACTTCGCACCAATGTGAATTATAAGGGTATAAATTCATATTTTTATAGATATTATCCTACATAATTTGACATTGTTACGTTTCAGACTATATTATTACTACTATTATTATTATATACTATTGTATATATATTCGTATCTTACGGGTGTTCCGTAGACCTGTGGTTCCTCGTCCCTCAATTCATGGCCCTGTCGGAATCCTTCTGGGGTGTTGTAGCTGTGAAAGAAATGATCATCGTTGAAATTATTTTTGTCTCGTGACTCTTGACCTTGGCGAAAGGCGTCAGGGATGTTGTAGTTGGCTTCCAACTCAAGAGGTCTATTCATGAGTTTCTGCAGCACTAGAGATGATGGTGATGTTTGGAATTCTGGGTCTGGTATACGCCTCTTCTGCAGGTCCCCGGTTTGGTACGTGTAGTAGCCCTTAATCGGAGCACTCAGTTCGACTTCTGACACTGAAACGAAATGGAAACAAGTATTACAGTATATGGAGGATTAGAAAATGTAAACTTATTAGGTGTAAAGAAATAACATAACAGGTAGTATCTCCAAAACTAAAAGAGATGAGCAGTTTCTATTGTCAGAAATTTAATTAAGGCATAAATACACCATTCAGTTTAGTTATTCTCAAATAGAAGTACAGTATGTACAAAATATCAAATAATACGCGAGTACAAAGGCACCAACTAGCATTCTATATCCTAGTTTGGAGAGAGAATCTTGATTTATGAAGTTGATAATTCAGGGCCGACGTTATCTATTCAATTTGTGGGGGACACAATTTTGTAAACTCGTGAAAAGTGGTATTGTATTTACGTCAACTGTATTTTACTATAAAGATAATTTAAGCAACAACCTAATTTAGAACAATGGGCTGCATGTCTCTGTCGTATTATTATAATCACTCTGTGTTTCAAGTCGGACCTACTGACGCAGTTGTTTAGTCGCTGTCTTACAAAGCACAAGATCGTAGGTTCTTTGACTGTTCAATCCCATTCGACAGTTTCGTGTCAGTATCAATATTTTCTATCTATTTTTCCTGGATTTGTTGAGTAATACCTAGTAGTTTGTGTCGTGCAATGTTTTTTCTATCCAAAGCCAATTCTAAGTAGGTGAACTCATTCTGAAATGTGTATAGGATACAATAACAAAATGTCTTGGAGAAGATAACTTACCCAAGGTTTCCAATGACAGGTCACATTTGTCAAAAACTGATCTAAGTAATCGTAATTTTCTGTGTATATAGCGAGAGGAACACAGAGATTTCAAACTAGTATTTTGTAATAAGGGTCTAACGTTCCTATGAATTGCTGTCATGTTAGGGGTGTGGGAGTGCCCGAATTTGAGATTTTCGAGGTGAAATGACATGCCCAGTGGCTCGGATTCCATGTAAAAAGGAGGTCCCGTGGCTGATGATTGCAAGATCAACAACCCCGTATAATTATCAGCTTCCAGTTTGTCCTTATCCTCTAAACCAGTGTTTCCCAAACTGTGGTACGCGTACCACTGGTGGTACACTCGTACTGCTGCAGTGGTACGCGGTGATGTCACGAAAAATATAAAAAAATATTAGATACGTTACGAAAAATATAAAAATATGTAATATAAAAACATTAATATGTTGCCGGAGGACTTTAAGGCCAAAGATAAGGAGCAGTTCTATGAATTGAATTGTGATTCAGAACTAAGGCACACGTTTTCAAAAATGACTCTTGTGAACTTTTTGGTTAAGAGGCGTGCAGACTATGCAGACATATAATAGCTGACAAAGAAGTTACAATTTTACTGCCTTTCACTACTTCGCACTTGTGTGAGACTGCATTTTCTTCACTTGTTTACCTCAAGAATAAATACTGGAATAGGCTCCTTACAGTGGAAAGCGATCTTAACAAGACATTCCAAAGTTGGCTTCTAATCTACAAGCTCCACCCTTCACATTGAAGATGTTAGTTGAACTTAGTTTTTTATGTTTAATTATTACGAGTTCGTTTATTAATAGTCTATTATTTGTACAGTGTCATTTCTGAATGTTTGAATTAACACTTATTGTAATAAATAATAAAACAACCGGACACACTTTTTATTAATTGAACTCTAACAAACACGATTTACAATCCATCTTTTGGTCTACTACGTAGTGGTGGTGAGGGTTATAGTTACTATATCTCCCAACCATTAGGTGGTATGCGAGAGATTCTTTTTGGTACACACACAAAAGAGTTTGGGAAACATTGCTCTAAACTACAACACAAAATGAGAATTGCAGTGAATTATTAGAAGGCCTGAATACCACTAGCTTCAAGCCACTGAATGGTGTTCAGTCCCACCAACAGAATAGGTTTTCATTTTTGATCTTTCAATACTGTCGTGATAAGATGGGCACTGGTTGCTTAGAGCACGAGTGACCGAGTAGGGGAAGAATGTGACTCACGGCGGGAATGTTTTATAGCAATGTGAAAATCGCAAGCGCAGCAGTAGCGAGGCAGAAGTAACTATTTCACAAAATGTGCATCATTTACCACCCAATAGGTGTTATGCCAAAAAATAATTTCTTGTTCATACGTTGAAACTTAGTTTTCGACAATCGTAAGATCACATGATAACTACTTAGGAAGTTTTCCCTAAGACTGTCTTGATGACTTAAAATAATAGACATTTAATATCCGAAGCATCATTTTCCATAAAAAGTGACGTCTGCCTTTAATTTCTTCGTTATTTTAAACTGGTTACGAAGTCTTATTTGCCATCTGCTCAATGAGGATCTCAGAGAATCGCAAGTAACCCGTCGTCTTTCTTATTATTGTAATTGTAGTCTTGGTTTAGCATCGCAACTGTCTCATCATGTAGTCACGGGTTCGATTTTAGCTTCTTGCAATAATTAAAGTTTGGAAGATGGCCTGGAAATGCTTGGCTGTCTTTCATCATGACAGTCGAACATGATGAGCAGCGCCCACTGTCATAGACAATGGAGGGAGTATGTGTGCCGAACTAAACCTCTAGTAATCTTCAGACGTCGAAACAGAAAATAGCTGCCATGGAGGCGATGGCCTGTCAAGGGCGTGATAACCTATTGGCTGGTTAGGTTTAGTCTTTCGTTGATGAACGTGATGGAAGATAATGAATCTTACCTATGCTTCTGTAACACATGATGTAACACTGTGATTCGTTTAACGCTTGCAATTTATATTCAGTATTTACTACCATGCTAGAGATTGCCCTAGTTTCCTTCTGAAAAGGACAATATATACCCTAAGGGTGGAGTTAAGTTAATTACGGACATTATAGGGTTCATAGGAGTAAATTCGGCCGTATTACAATCATCAATTATGTGAATTCTTTACGAGACCTTGTGTCTACTTTCAAGAGGTATACCTATTATAAGAAAGAAAGAAAGAAAGAAAGAAAGAAAGAAAGATAACTGAAGATGATTGTTTGTATAAGTAGCCTAGTAAGTTATCGGACCACAGGAGTAAGAGAGAGGAGGAGGAAAGACTGAAGGGAAATAAAGAAGCAAAGGAAGACAGGAGAACGAGATTGGGTAGGTAGGAGAAGAATAAGAAACTGTATGAGTCTGGAATGTTAATATATTTTTGAGTGTCTTGAAAGGGATTTGCAAATCCATTTGAGCTTACGTAACCTAACCTTCTGAGCTTTAACCAAATGACATAGCATATAATGAGGTAAATGTCTGTGTCAAGTTAACTATCATATTGATGTGGTAATTCTACAGTAAAACGTTAGGGAGATACTAGGTATTTTTCAACAAATTAAGCCATTTTAGCTTTAGCCATTTGAAGAGGTACCGAACTGTTCAATTTTAATTTCTTTATCATTTTGAAGGAAATGTATGTTATTATTTCTTATCTATTAAAATCAGGTGCATTCAGTAGGTTAGATGTTTTTAAAATTGACAGAACATGACACGGAGGAAACGTAAAACTGAACTAAAATTAGAAAAGGAATGTGATTCGTGAAGTGCATACACGGTGAAGATAAAACAGACCCAGTTGGTCATGCAGCTGCTAAACAAAGGGAGCAGGTGCCACACCTAAGAAGAAATAATAGAGATAACTCAAGCGAATTTGACAATAGCCCCCAAGGGAGCAGTGTAATATCTGGTATAAATGCAAAGACAATTCAGAAGCATATCACCTGCGGATGAAATGAGCAATTATATTACAAGAATCCACTTTACTGGGTAGTCTACCCACAGACCGCAACCATCAACTAGTTGGAAATTAAGTGGAGAGAAAATAACAAAAGAAAATATAATTAAATTGGTTACAATAATAAGCTAACTAGATGACACGCGGAGAAGAATGGAGAAATAAAGTCAGTTTCTATGCAGTCAAGATTATGAAAGAGAGAGAAGTAGTGATTGGTTCATGTAAACTTCGGATATTCCACCTATGCTGAATAATATCATGCTGGTAATGGTCTAAACTTGTATTTAGTATCAGTCTAAATTAGTAAATATTCTCACGGTTGGAAACTACAAAGTTCAATTTGAGTTTAATTGACGATCGTTTTAGTCATGACCAAACATGTAAAGCTATGTGATCCATGTAATCCATAAATTTTCACAACAAGATTTGTAAATTTGATAATAAGCAACCTAATGAAATGGCAAAAATTAAAGCATAATTAAAATCGAATCCTGAAAAGATTTATTTACTTTTAGCCATCTTATAAAATATAGGCTTATGAGACCAACTATTATCCGTGTTTGTACGGGAGTCAGTCTGTCTGTCAGTCTGTCGGTATGCCGGGTTGTATGAAAATAGGCGGTTCAGTTCTTTACTTGTACTATTCGACACGTTTGAGAAATTCACCCAAATTCTATTCGAGACAGGACATACATGTTAAGTATCATGACATCACACGTTTGTTGATGGTGACTGCATTTTTATGGGACGAAACACAGAGGTCATCTGCCCCATCAGACGCTTGCCATCTGCCATTTCTGGCAACACGTGGATCTATTCTTGCTTAATCTCGAGGTCTCAACCGCAGAGATTTCATAGTCCACATCCGTCTTACCCTTATCGACCAATCTATACACACGATACTAAAGAAGGACTAATTATATCTTAAACCTGCATCACTCCGTGAATAATAATTCACTATAAAGTAAAGGTGCTAAGACGAAGAATGAGCGCGCTCTTGGTACTGTTATGATTAGCGCTCGAATGTTTAAGTCCTAACAATAGCCAGAATATGCAAGCAAATATGACCTTAAAAATGACGAAATATGACTCAAGAAGACAAAATATGACCTGAAAATGACTGATTTAAATATGGCCGTTTTCTGAATTATAAATCCAAGCGACAATTCCTTCAAGATTAAATTGTTAACTAAATTCTTTATTCCTATTTTCATATTAATATTCTGAATATACACGTTTAAGTGGTGTATTACAGTCTATTTCTGTAAACACTAGTTCCCGATCGGTAAGTTGAGGATGATTGCACGCCTACAGCTGCCGTCAAACTCTACATAATGGTAAAAAAATGTTCGAAATATGCATTTATATGACAAATAAAAACCACTGTATTGTGACGATAACCCCTGGAGTGCATCAGAAACTAATCGGGCAAGAAAATAGAGGCAAAGAAAAATATGTTTTTTTTCCTAATCATCCATGCCCTAGTTATGACCGGGTCCCAAACGGCGGGTTTACACGAGAACCTTTACAGCTGGGTCAGGTATTGGAACTAGATATGTGAGGTTACTCTACTCCAGAGGAGTCAAGACTTTTGCCACAGAAGGTGATCACGAGGCAGCCTGGAGCGTACTGGGGCAAGACAATCAGTCAAAACACATTTATGTCACTTAGTTTGAGATTCACATCTACAGGGAACAAGGTTAATCGCCATACTGTAAATTGCTTGCGTTGCCGTAAGATGCCTCTCCACAATCCGGGGCAAATCTGGGCAGAGGAATGTCACCAGTGGCATTCTGTTCTACTCAAGGCTCGAAGGAAGGAAAGGAAAGAAAAGAAAAGAAAAGAAAGAAAGAAAGAAAGAAAGAACAAAAGAAAGAAAGGAAAGAAGGAAGAAAGAGGCAAAGAAAGTAAAGAAAGAAACGAAAAGAAAAGAAACGAAAAAAGAAAATAAAAGAATGAAAGAAAAAATAAAGGAAAGAAAGAAAGAAAGAAAAGGAAAACAAGAAAGGAAAGGAAAGGAAGAAAGGAAGGGGAGACAAGGAAGAAAGAAAAGAAAGGAAGTAGGGAAGGCAGGAAGAACGGAAGGAAGGAAGGAAGGAAGGAAGGAAGGAAGGAAGGAAAGGAATAAATGATAAGGATGAAAGGAAGGAAAGGAAAGGTAACTGTGGGCAACAGGAAATAAAAACAAATGTACCTCACTAGATCACGTATAGACAAAGTTCGGCACTGAATTCACACAGCAATTTGTTTGCCCCGAATCTTGAATTCTGCAATTCTAGAAAATCAAGATACACAGGCACTAGGAAATACACACACATACGGAGACAGGACAAGCGGCATTACTTTAGAGATAAAAGCGATCACAAGCGAACACAGAGGGTTGTTAATTGTGCTTTAAGTGCAGAACATCAAAGTTATCTTATAAACACCATTTCAGTTATTGAGTGATACATAACGTTTAGAGGAAAGGTATACAGCAGGCCAAACAGTACTACGGCCGATTTAACAATTATCACGTGATAAAGTAGGCCTATGTGATTCAAAGGTATTACACTACATACTAATACATATTAGTCCAGTCATTTGGTGCTCTAAGTGATGGCGTGCTGGAAAGTTGGAGTGAAGTTTTAATTTTTTGGTTTTCCATGTTGTTTCCATGGGTGATGATTACGAATCTGAACTTTGCCACGTCGAAAAAGTTACGGAAATATGAATAAAATAAAATAAAATAAAGCGAAATTTGTGTTCTTTTCTCGTTGTTTGCTTATAACTCGCTAAATATGCGTTTTCATATAAACATCACTGTGTACTAAAATAAGGTAGATAAAATAACCATCAACTTTACTTTTCAAGGTTTTTCTCTCAGACAGAGAGTTTTGGCGTAATCGGGCTTGCAATGTCCCTATAATTATGATGCATTATGACGACCTGAACTTTTGGCGCAGTAATAATTCAAAGTGTAGGCGGCTTCTGTCGGCTCTCTCCGCGTTTCGTGTTCAAGGTGAATGCTCGGTCCCCCTTCCATCCTACCTCCTTACACCCCTACCCCCTTTCATTATTTGATGGGATAGGTATGAGAAAAGGATCCAGAACAACCTTATATAAGGCATTGAAGCCTACACAAGACATACCAAATATTGAGAGCTGGTTGTTTGTTATTGATGGAGGGTATCTGTTGCACCGAGTTGTGAGGTACAGTGGGCAAACATTTGCAGCTATTTGTAACAGTTATGTGAGTTATGTGAAATCTCACTTCAAGACAAGTGCAAAAGTTGTTTTTGACGGGTATCCAGATAATGTTGCTGAGGGGGGTACAAAATAATTTGAGCGCTCACTCAAAAAGAAACCTATTGAATTAATAATCACAGAAGAAATGGTACCAAAGGTTTCCCATGATATTTTTCTATCCAACTCCAAAGACAAAAATCGTTTGATATCTCTGGTCCTTAGAAAATTCTCTGAGGCAAAGATGGTGTGCAAACAAGTTAAAGAAGATGCTGATACTTTAATTGTAAACACGGCTATCAATCTAGCACCAAACCATGAATCAGTAGTAGTTGTTGGGGATGATGTAGACTTTTAGTCACTTCTGTGATTCTCCCAATGTTTTCTTCCTAAAACCTGGAAAAGGACAAGCTCAAGCCTTTTATCACCGTCTTACTGCGACCGACAAATTAGTTGGCAAACACATCCTGTTCCTGCATGCTATGTGCGGATGTGACACTACATCTGCTTTGTACAACCAGGGAAAAACAAAATTTACGAAGACCCTCAAGAAAAACTCTGAGCTGTGAGATATAATTCAGATATTTAAGAACCCTGATGTTGATGCAGAAGCTGTTGGTAATGCAGGTGAACGTTTTCTTATAACACTGTATGGGAAAAAACAGGGCATCACTTCTCCGAACGAAGTGAGATATAAGCAGTATGTTAAATCTGCATACAATACCACAGTCAACATTGCTGCATTGCATCCTACTGCAGCTGAAGCGAGTCAACATTCTTTACGGGTTTACCACCAAGTCCAAAAATGGCAAGGTACTGAAAAGAGACCCGAGGAATGTGGATGGAAAACATCAAAGAATGGTTTAGTGCCTGTCACCTCCTTGCAGCCCCCTGTCCCAGATTCCTTACTAAAGTACATATCATGCAAATGTAGGAAAGGCTGTCGAGGAAACTGTGGCTGCAGGAAGGCAGGCTTATATTGCTCCGAAATTTGCCTGAATTGTTAAGAGAGCTGCGGCAACATAGTGCAACCTGATTTGGGTGATCCTGACTTGGATGATGTCGACATGGACGATCCTAGACAGAGGTCGTTACAATGTACCCACTAAATTATACATTCATTTGTTGATTATATGTTATTGTTTCGAACGAATTATTTCCTTGATAACCTTCAAAGTACCTACGAGTAGTTCAATTTCAGTATACTTCATTTAGTCGACTAATGTGTTTTCAACAGGTGAACTTTAACACGCAGTGATGTAGAAAGTGCAATGGACGTTGAAGATGTGCAGCCTGGACCCTCAGGAATATAAAGATCTAGGGTTTAAAGGGATTTCCTCTTCGAAAGATAAAGTGCAATGTTATCGTCTTAGCACTTTATTTGTTCAACTTGTTATATTTAACTGTAAATCTATTGTTTGCTTCTAATGTAAACTTATTCCAAAACACATAATTGTAACTTAGTTTCGTGTAACATAAAATTAACTTTTTGTTAAAAAATATACTTTTATATACAAAGTTAAACAACAATTTAGAAAAAAGAAGAATCATTTCTCTAATTGCATTATTTTACTTGAGGTTGAGGGTTGGGAGGAATGGGAGTCAAAAGCGACTCAGCGAACGGATTATAGCGGATTATACCATTTTATTTTCGTACATATACTACCTACGTCTGACTCAGCTCTCATCACTCCCTACATGGATAATGATACGAATTCAACGCCTGCTAGCGCCGAAACTATTATTCTGAGAGAAAAGCCTTAATATACGACGTTGTTGGTTATGTTATCTACTTTATTTTAGTACATAGTATTGTTCACCTGAAAACGCATATTTAGCGAGTTATACGCAAAAAACGACAAAGAAAACACACATTTTGCCGTTCTTTTTCCACTATCTTTCATTCTTCCCGAACATTTATGAGGTGGCAAAGTTCAGATTCGTAATCAGCACCCCGCTCCCCCCCCCCCCCAAAAAAAAACACGAAAAACTCAAAAATGAAAAATTCTCTCCAACTTTCCATTGAGCACTACCAAATGACTGTACTATACGCACATCAGTAAGGATGGCGAGTTGGTGAGAGTGACTGCGTTTCTCTTCATATCAGGATATAGGCCCTACTATTCTTGAATGTTCCTTTTCAGTGTTGGCAAGCGTGATGAAAGTGAATTTCAGTGAAAAAAAAGTAGCCAGCGAAGAGTTGAAGCTGAATTCGTCTGATAACCTGTGTTTCTGTGGTGATTGTAGTAGAGTGGTAGCTGTAGAGTCAGGGATGAGTTAGGTGCCCCGGGACTTGAAATATGCCCCCTATCTCTCTTATTTCAAATTGTTTAAAATCTCAAATAATAATCTCTACTGAAAATGAAAATCCACAGCCTGCTTCCAGTCTTCGACCGGGTCAGGAATGGAATGAATGAAGCCCCCATCTAGCAGCGAGGATATGAACTGTGCCGGCTGCCGAGGCCTGACGCACTCCTCTGGGGCAATGATTAAATGAATGACAGATGAAATGAAATGATAGTGGAGAGTGTTGCTGGAATGAAATTTTGACAGGGAAAACCGGAGTACCCGGAGAGAAACCTGTCTGCCTCCGTTTTGTCCAGCACAGATCTCACATGGAGTGACCGGGATTTGAACCACGGACCCAGCGGTGAGAGGCCGGCGTGCTGCCGCCTAAGCCACGGAGGCTTAATAACCTCTACTCAATATTTTAATTGTTTTGGTGTAAACAAATTAAATGACTTCATGTGTCAACTTAGTGCTGAGTTAACCACCAGGTAGCTACGCTCGTTAAGGGGGCCCATACAACGTGAGTGGGAGCTTTCGCACACAGTTAACAATTAAGTCATAGCTTCACTCTAAAAGTACAATCAATCCAGTTTTTCCAAACCTGCCTTACTCAACCCACATTGCTTCATGGATTTCAAAAGTCAACATTTTGTGCTAACTGTACTCAAATTTAAAACTTATTGTAACTGCTTTAATAACACTTTTTTATCATTTCAAATGATCTTGTCGACGTCATCGTTATGCTTTGGTCTACCGTTATGCGTTACGGTTACGGCATGTATGACGTCATCATGTACTCAGTGCATATGCACCGTGTCTGAGTTTACTCCTGGGGTCTGGCGTTATGCGATACGGAGACGGCGAGTGCGTGACGTCATGCAGCAGTGCACCTCCCGCTCTCCGTTCCCCGCGCGAGAAGCCTATGTTAAAGGGTAATGGTGGAGTCTGTTGAGTCTGAGTTTACTCCTGGGGTCTGGCGTTATGCGATATGGAGACGGCGAGTGCGTGACGTCATGCAGCAGAGTGCACCTTCCGCTCTCCGTTCCCCGCGTGGGAAGCCTAAGTTAATGGGTAATGGAGTCTGTTGAAAGAGTTCTGGGGCTTCGAGCGAAGCGAGAAGCCCTCCTGAGCCTTTCTAACATGTGTAGCATTTGTAGCATGCGTCATTTGAAATTATATAAAGTCTAGTCTCTCAGACTAACTGTAACTTTTTTTTCTCGTGGTATATAGTACAACCACTTTGCAAACCCAACTTTGTATGTTGGACATTTCCACTTCATATATATTTCTATATTTTATATTCACCCTTGCTCTTATCATATTCTAACTTGTTTAATGTATTCTCTTATCTTTGTGGCCCAGTCTGTAAAACTGGCCACGGTGGTCTCCTGCCATTATAACTTGTTTAAACTATTCTCTTAACTTGGTGGTGAAGCTCTTGTAGAAGCTGGGAAGGCAGCCTCGTGCCAATCGATCATATTCGCATTCTAAACTTGGTGGTCAAGCTCTTGTATAAGCTGGCCAAGGCAGACTTCCGCCACTCAACTCGCATTGAGATTACACATTTATGTAGCGTAACCTAGTGTACTAGCCAAGGCAAATCCTTGCCAATCTCTCTTATTGTATTCACTTATTTGTGGTTCTATTATTGGCCACGCCTAACTCCTGCCATTTATAACTATTAACTTAATTGTGCAATATGTATCTTAAAGTCAATCATTGTTTTTATGAATCGTGTTTTTGACCACCACATTCAAACTTGAAATACTTTTAAGTAGAGTGCACTCTAATAAATATTCACAAATTTTACTTCTTTAATATCAACATAGAATTAAAAATACTTACAGTTAATACGTAGGGCTTTTATTTCATATATAAGGGCAGTAGGGGGAGTAGTGCCGATTTAAACCCACAGCCTACTTTCCCGCGAACATTGCTGATAACTACCGAACCCGTGGTCGGATATTCACGAATGAGGTGTCGTTGTACTCTGGCTGACATCCTCTTTCGTATGGACCACTTGTTATATTTTTGAAAAAAAAATTGAAAATTTTTGTTTTCGAAAGTAGGTGATAGTTTGAAAATCAAACAACATAGAATGTTGTGCCATGGCTCAAACGAATGGCCTCTATGTCCTTTATTTTCTGTAATAAAACATTTTTATTTTTGATGTTCTTTTGAAAGCACTCGAATTTTGAAAACCCTATATTTTGGAAACTAAAATTTTTACAAAAAAGTTTATTTGACGTAAATCAATGGCCCCTAGCCCCTCTACCCCTAAGATAAATTTCAAGTCTCTAGGATAAAAACCTGACAGCAGTGTGGTAGTAAGAGTGCTGCTTACAAAAGCAAGTTGTGAGCCCCTGCGACCTTGGAATGGAAGGAGTCATGCTAGGAGGGCGTGCTTGGATTCGTTTTTTTTCGTCTCGTTGCGCTCTTTACGGGAATATCGGTGTCGAAAAGGTAAAATGCTGGAAACACGTTTTTTGGGGGGGGCAAAGCGTGATTTTAGACTTTATGTTATATCTCGCTAACCAATCATGCTAGAGGCATGTACGAGGGGTCCAAGGACTCGGGGTGACGTCCACTCTGCTATGGAGTACTCGTTATATTAAAAAAATTGGAAACTCGATTTAGGGGGTAAACACGTGTTTTTTGTGATTTTTGCTGATATCTCACGAAGCAATAAGCCTAGAGACGTGTACGAGGTGTCATTTTTTTCCTCGCGTTGTCCTCTTGCCGAAGATGTTCGTGTTGAGCAGGAATGAAAAACCATTTTGAGGTAAAGCCGTGATTTTAGACTTTTTGCTCTATCTCGCAAACCAATAACGCTAGAGACGTGTACGAGGTGTCCTAGGACTCGGGCTAACGCCCCCTGTTTTAAACTATGTTTGAAATTTTGACAAAGGGCCTAACGCCATACATGTTGACAAACTTTTTTTCTTTACCTGTTTAAAATGTTCATGAAGCGTGGTGGTTGAGAGAGACGATACTGCTGGATGTGTGTGTGTTTCAACGAACCTGTCGCTGACCACAATGGCTGTGCTCAATAGAACAATCGCTATTTTGGCGGGTCGGTTTATGACAGAGCGAGGGTTCGTTTTTTCCGATATTTTACCCCCGAAGAGAGCGTTTAACGTGTAAACGGTGATGAGAACTTCGTTCTATGTTGGTTGAAGCGAGTAGAGAAAACAAACTTGCTGGAGAGGGGGCCAGACGAGCAGGAAGTGAATGTCATTTGAACTTATTGGAATGCGCTGATCTGACTTGACAACAGGTGCAATGGAAAATGACAAAGACGCGGAGGACATTTGAAGGTGAAATAATCTGACAACCGTGGTGGCAGGGAAGAGCGAAATGTATGCATACACGTGTGGCATGACATGTACGCTAAACAAGTTACATCCTGTTTGCTTCGTACGTGACAAAATGCAAGTTCATGTGAAATTTGATCTGGCACAGGTGTTCACCTGGGACGTTAGCTGTCCACGTGACCGATAACAGAATGTTCAAGCGTGGGAGAAAAAATGATTATACATGCAACGTAACATATATAAAGACATGTCGTCTTAATTTCCACACTCACTTAGGCGACTACCTTTGAACCCACTGCGTTGCGTGAAACAGTTGTTCTTGTTTAACAGTTTTGGTGTTGGTCGAAAATACTTAACCTTGTTGTGGGGTAGGTATTTATTTATTTATTTATTTATTCATTTATACATTTATTGATTTATATATATTTACATGCAATTATTTATTGATTAGGTAATTAAACATTTTAATTATTTATTTGTTTGCAGATAACCGGAATACCTTACATGTCTGAGAGAGAAGCAACCATTGCACTTTTGAGCCCACTAGAAGGAAACTTCAACAAGCCACTGCAAGTGGAGGTGAAATTATTTTTTTAAACTAACTTGTTTAATTTTTTGTTTTATATTTTATTTTATGAAATGCATGTATTAACCTAAATTTAGGTATTTATATTGTTTTATTTTATTTATTTTTAGAAACTTGGAAAGAAAAGCCTTACCGCTGTAGTAGTTGCTGAAAACCCGAGACGCAGTAGTGTGAAACCATTGTTCTCAGGCAGTGAACTATTGAAAACTCAGGTAAGCCTAACTTAAAATGCTATTGCATTTTACCACTACTGAAAAAAACTCTTACACAAAAAAAATCATTACCTGTACATGACTGGGACAATGATTGCTTTCTTGATTAATGGCTATGTTGTTGTTGACTGGGAAAAGTACAAGGCCATGTTGGATTTTCTAAAAACAAAAATTTAAATTTAATTTATGGGTGGTTCCCTATGGACTCAACGAATATCCACAGGTTTGAACCTGATAATGTGAACAAAATGACATGACATTCAGTTTTGTTTATATATTGGTTAAAGGGGGGGGGGGGGAGATGTAAATGACTGTAGCTTTATAAAAAGAAAATAAGTACATGGGTTACTGTTAATGCCAGCATACAGTTTATTTTAATGGTGTTTTGATATATTAATGCCAATTAACGTTAACGTTTTATTTACAAGTATTGACTGATTGATTGATTGATTGATTGAGTGATTGAGTGATGGGTTATTTTGTATGCTTTTAGGTGTCGTCATGTGCCATTAACGTATTGAACAGACAGTGAATAAGCATGCATTATGCTTTAAAGTACTCTGTGCTCTTGTGCAACGTTAATAACTTACAATAAGAAAAAGTTTTATTAAAACACATGGCGTTAGTACCAAATACAACAAGTGAGCAAGTTGGTTTACCACGTGGATTAAATTTAAAATCAGAACATGATCGTTGGTTAACATTTGAATCCTGGCCTGTAGGCTTTTTTTTGTCAACACATAAACTTGCATAAGCCGTTTTTTTTACTTGAACCGAGAAGATGTGGTGTGCTGTGTGTTTTGTCGTATTGAACTTTCACACTGGGAAGAAGGGGATGATCCCTTTAGAGACAATTTGCGATGGTCTCTTCATTGTCCTTACATGCTTGGAAAACAAGTGGGTAACCTACCAGTGTACTCATTTTACCGAACCACAAGGCCATTGGCCGCTAATTACGTTGCTGAATCACAAATAAATAATAATAATAATAATAATAATAATGATGTATTACTAGCCAATGGTAATGTCGATATATGTGGACCATATGCCATAGACAGTGTTCAATTGGCGTGTGCTTTTGAAAAATTGGGAGTTTGCAAGACTAAAGCACTAGCACACCCAGAGTACAGCCCTGTTGAAAAACGTTTAGAATCTTATAAAAATATTTGGCCATTAATATTAAAACACCTTACCAAACAGCTATGTGAAGCTTGATTTTTTTAATACTGGTGAAGGGGATAAAACAATATGTTTTTATTGTGGATTTGCTTTAAAGGATTGGCAAATGACTGATGACCCTTGTGTGCAACACGCTCGTTGGTTACCAAACTGTAAATACATGGTGTTGCTTAAAGATCAGGAATTTGTGAACACTATTCGTAAAGAAAACGTGATTGCAGCACAAGACCTAAAAGTGTCTTTAGAGTTAGAATACGTGGAGCAAATACATGAGGCTGAAAGAAAAGACTTGTCTTACGAACAGATACAAAAGTGTGACCAACAATTATGTAAAATTTATTATCAATATGAACTAGGTGTTGTATTTTTGCCTTGTGGACACATGATAGCATGTGTCAAGTGTGCATTAGAACTTAACACTTGTGCTATATGCAGAAAAGTAGTATCTGCTACAGTTAGGGCATTTCTTGCATAACTAGTATAATTTATTCGCCATGCATAGTGAAAAATCCCTAATTGCACAATATTATTAAAGCTGTTTTAGAGTGTAATAGATATGCTTTTGTTTTGTTTATAGACTACTGCAATGAATGTTTTGAATGCTGTGGGACAATCATGTGGCTTAGAGACAAAGAAGCTCAGCGAATTGCCAAAGCATATTCCATTCCGCATTATCAAGATTCGGAAATTGAAAACAGCATATGGTGATCGTGTACTTTTTGTATGTGAAAACTTTGAGACATTTCTGCCTATACGGTTTAATGATATGTCCGAGAGTGTTTTTGATGAAGTCAATAATGCTGTGCAACCTGTACACTTAATTTATGAAGGTTTTAAAAACAATAGGTGCATGGTTCGTTTTAATTAAATAAAAAAAATGTGAAATAATAATGGAAAATATAAGTAATGACAATGGACTGAAAAAGAAAGAAAATATGTGTATAGAATAGTAATGTTTTAGTGTTTAGTGTTGTCTTTAAAAATATTATGATGAAACCAAAAAACAAGAAATGTATATAAAGTTTGTAAATAAATGCAAAATGATGTTACAATGCTGTTTTATTTTATACAAAGTTAGTATATTTAACATTGTAGAGTATACATGATTATGACAATAAATGCACACTGAATACAAGCCTTTCTCTCTTTACAATAGTCTGTTATAGTTTTAAACACAAGGCTTGTTGTAGATCATTTTATAGCAATGTCCATTCACTGTTGTTTTCGAAAACTGGGGAAGCCGCACAGGTTGTATAGGCATTATAACCTTGTTGTTATTACTATTTAGTCATTTTGATCCTCTTGCATATCAAGAGCAGATGACCTAGTTGTTCCACTATTTAAAACGACAACAGCAACACTACCTCTTGCAGAGTTTGTGATGTTGATGGCTCTTGCGACGTGGAAGATGGATTAAACATAACTTTTAGAACAGGGGTTAAACGTTGCTCATTAAACAATCCACTATTTTGAGTAGCAATATGGTTTTCTTGATTTTTTTGTCGACGGCAACTGTGTTTCACGCAGTACACTACATTGATGATCACTGACATTTAAACATCACTATTTTTACTTTTTAGGTCACCACGACAATGTTTGGAACGTTGCTTTGAACAACGCCAAATAACAGTTCCATTTTTATTGGTTCGTTTCACAATATATGAATATCCTTTATAGTATGCGTAAGGCTTACCATACCTAGTCACTGATACTTCCATGTCAACTGTCAAGCATAGACTAAGCTCTAGTAAAGTCAACTTGGTAATACGAATAATAGTTAAATGTGAGAGCAAATATGGATCCAAAGAGTTCAGGTAAAAGTGGAAGCAAATAAGCAAATATAAGGACCAAGAGTGGGGGTAAAAGTGGTTGCAAAGTGGTAGACCCATTACACAATAATTTCAGCACGTCGAAGCTCTTGTTCAATTTCTTTGATTTCCCAATCGTGACCGGTATGCCCAGCTTGTTGTAAAGCATGCAAGTGTCGAAGCCGTTGAATTAGCTTACTGGGTTTGTTCCAGTATACAAATTTAACAAATGAATTTTTAGGTGTAAACAATGCATTATCATTGTCATCAACATTATCATCATTATCATCATCATGATCATTAGTATCATTATCATCATGACCATCATTACTATTACTATATAGTCCTTTTTGATCCTCTTGCAATACCACTTTATTTATAGTCTGTGTCGACTTGGATAGTGTTGAAGGTTTCTTGTACGTTGACAACTGTCCTAACATGACTTTTTGAGGACATGATAAGTCGTTTTGAAGAAACACTGCATTATCTTTAGCCGCAATATCGTTTTCTTGAACTTGCCTTATAGCATTTTGAAAATTGTTTGTAAACAGCAACCGTGGTTCGTTTAGAGCACTACATTGATGAACACTCGCACTTAAAACCTTTCCATTTTTACTTTACAGATTGCCTCGACATTTTGTTGACCTCTCTTTTGAGCATCGCCAGAATATTATTCCATTCACATCCTGGCGATTATAGTTATAAGAGTAGCCTTGATCGAGTGCACGTTGCCTACCTTTGTTGGTTGTAATAAGTTCCGTAGTAGTAACTGACCTGTCAGTACGATGTTCACACTACAAAGGTTACAACTGTTTTGCTGATGGAGTGACCTACCATAAGCGTATATATTGGCTTATGTGTTGGCTTTTTGTGTTGGCTTTTCGTGTTGGCTTTTGTGTTGGCTTTCCGTGTTGGCTTTACATGTTGGCTTTTTGTGTTGTCTTTTGTGTTGGCTTTTCGTGTTGGTTTTTCGTGTTGGCTTTTTGTGTTGGCTTTCCGTGCTGGCTTTCCGTGTTGGCTTTTTGTGTTGGTTTTTGTGTTGGCTTTTTGTGTTGGCTTTAGTATTGGTTTATTTGACAAGTTATTTGTGTCAATGTATTTAGTGGATTTTTTTCTTGGTGTTGGAAAGTAGTTGAAAGAGAGGGAATATTTAAAGACTTAATCTCAGCTCACTAACCTAACCTAACCTAACTTCACCTAACCTAACCTAACTTCACCTAACCTAACCTAACCTTTCAACTCTCAGATATTAATTAAATTCTGTGCATAGTCGAGTTGGAACCCAAGACCTCAAGGGTAAAAAGCCAATAATTTTTTGATGGCTTATTTTGGTAACTTATTTTGATGGCTAACCTAACTTTACCTAACCTAACCTAACCTAACTTCACCTCACCTTGGACATTACTAGTAAGTGTTCATATCCTCTGCTAGGTAGAATGCTAGTAGTACATGTGGTGCTCATATTTACCGCTAGGTAGCGGAAACATACTTTGCGTGTTGCATGTGTTACTTGTGAAGTTTAACCACATGCAAGACGTGCTTGTATAAGTTCTCTATTTAAACTCAAATACAATTAACCACTAAATGTTCAGAACTAACATGTATAGCCATGTTTGGGTTATATAGGAGACCCTTAGCAAGAAAGTCTGTCTAACCCACTAGTGTACAGCCTTGTCATATGCAGTAAGCACCTGTTGGCAGAAAACAACAACAACAATTTGAGAAAGCCAAAACATATCCATTAATGTATTTAAAGGAAACAGTTCTTTTGTTGGCTTTCTCAAATTGTTGTTGTTGTTTTCTGCCAACAGGTGCTTACTGCGTATGACAAGGCTGTACACTAGTGGGTTAGACAGCCTTTCTTGCAAAGGGTCTCCTATATACCCTAAACATGGCTATACATGTTAGTTCTGAACATTTAGTGGTTAATTGTATATTGAGTTTAAAAAGAGAACTTATACAAGCACGTCTTGCATGTGGTTAAACTTCACAAGTGTCACGTGTAACACGCAAAGTATGTTTCCGCTACCTAGCGGTAAATATGAGCTCTACATGTACTACTAGCATTCTACCTAGCGGAGGATATGAACACTTACTAGTAATATCCAAGGTGAGCTGAAGTTAGGTTAGGTTATGTTAGGTAAAGTTAGGTTAGCCATCAAAATAAGTTACCAAAATAAGCCATCAAAATAATTGTTTTTTTTACCCCTGAGATCTTGGGTTCCAACTCGACTATGAATGGAATTTAATTAGCATCTGAGAGTTGAAAGGTTAGGTTAGGTTAGGTGAAGTTAGGTTAGGTTATGTGAAGTTAGGTTAGGTTAGGTTAGTGAGCTGAGGTTAAGTCTTTAAATATTCCCTCTCTTTCAAGTACTTTCCAACACCAAGAAAAAAATCCACTAAATACATTGACACAAATAACTTGTCAAATAAGCCAATACTAAAGCCAACACAAAAAGCCAACACAAAAAGCCAACAAAAATATCTAACACGGAAAGCCAACAAAAAAGCCAACACGAAAAGCCAACACGAAAAGCCAACACGGAAAGCCAACACGGAAAGCCAACACGGAAAGCCAACACATAAAACCAACACGGAAAGCCAACACAAAAAGCCAACACAAAAAGCTAACACAAAAAGTCAACACATAAGCCAATATATAAGCTCCATCAGCAAAACAGTTGTTACCTTTGTAGTGTGAACATCGTACTGACAGGTCAGTTACTACTATGGAAATTATTACAACCAACAAAGGTAGACAACGTGCTCTCTATCAAGGCTACTCTTGTAACTATAATCGCCAGAATGTGAATGGAATAATATTCTGGCGATGCTCAAAAGAGAGGTCAACAAAATGTCGAGGCACTCTGAAAACTAAAAGTGGAATGGTTTTAAGTGCGAGTGTTCATCAATGTAGTGCTCTAAACGAACCACGGTTGCTGTTTACAAACAATTTTCAAAATGCTATAAAGCAAGTTCAAGAAAACGATATTGCGGCTAAAGATAATGCAGTGTTTCTTCAAAACGACTTATAATGTCCTCAAAAAGTCATGTTAGGACAGTTGTCAACGTACAAGAAACCTTCAACACTATCAAAGTCGACAGAGACTATAAATAAAGTGGTATTGCAAGAGGATCAAAATGGACTATATAGTAATAGTAATGATGGTCATAAAGATAATGATAATTGTACCGATTTTGCAAATCAGTACATGTTCATCTTATCTTCGAGACGCAGTAAGAGCTCCAGGCCTGGCCGGATTATCATGAGAGCATACACCAGGCCTCTTCTGAGAATTCCTTTCGCCAACCTGGCGCCTGACTACTGGTGAAATGGGATCGCCAAGCCTTTCTGCCAGGATTTCTACCCTTCGTGCGAACTGTCACTTAAGGTATTATCGCTAATGGAAAAGGGGGATAAGTCAAGCTTTGATCTGTGAACATTGAAAAGGTGAACATTTCCTGTCAGCTTCATTCGCCAAGCTCCTGTTATGAGAACAATCTTACAAGAACATTGTGTAACGCCTCAGCTCCTGGAAGGTTTCTACGCAGTAACCTGTGTGGGGTGATATTCAATAGTACCAACTCAAACCTTGGACTCTGGCCTTGGACTCTGGCTTTGTTTTGGCCCGTTGTGCCACTAGTCGCATGTGGTATGACTGGAGTAGGGTGGTGGGGGTACGCTGGAATACAAGGGTGCGATCTGTGACTGGAGCGACATTGTGGTGAGGACCTTGCTGGCATAAACACTTTTAAGCCGTTGCCTCCGGGGAAACAAATAGTGCAGTTTCCCCGGAGGGCTGAAATACACCAGGTGATATGAACTCAATTTGTTAGAAGGGGCAACCGTTCGATGGAACATTAAACTATGTCAATTGGTATGTCGTTAAGGCCATGTGTCGGTGGACCATATTTTGAGCGGACTGACATTTTTATTTTAATATATTAGTATGTAATATTTTGGAAGGTCTTGTATAATTTGGTGATACCTTCATATGTAGTTACTGCAGGGTGGGTTATTATTGCCCTATTTCCCGTTACCAGGATGGGAACCTCGTGGATTTAACTTTGGTCAGATAGGCTTCAAAAGACAGTCAGTGCTGGACTCTGAAGTTTCTCGGACGCTTTCGTTCGCTAAGGAACGCGTTTGTTGCTTTATGCAATTTGTTTGTGAAACGGCACCGGGCCTGAATTTCATGTTGTTAAATTTCCTTTATCCTTGCGGGTGATACTACCCTCAATTCAGTAATTCAATTAGTCGTATGATGGGGAAATGTAATATTGCCAACTGGGCAATGTCTGACTTTATTTTATTCACTGTATTACCCGGAATTTGTTTCCGCATTACCCTTAAATTATTAGCCTAAGCGGTTAAAGGTTTTAGTTGTAATTTAATTGTAATTCAATTGTATCATTCCTAGATTCTTATTATACCTTGACAATTTGATGTTGTTTTTTTATTTAATGACGGCAGTCAGCAGGAAGATTGTTTCTATTCCTTTCACCATGTGTGGCAAGATTAAAATTGTCGGCCTTCCTGAGTACGTCCAGCCTTCCATTCAACAAGCTGGTCTTGACATTAGCTTCACCCCGCCTGATCTCTTATTCTAAATCAAATCAGGGTGTTCTTGAATACCACGAAAATTTGGAACATTCACTCCTAGGGTTTTTTTGCTGTGAACTCAGCAGACCTAGCGAGTAATTAAATTATTAATTTTTGGTATGGTAATGTCATGTTGATTTATTATTTTGATATGCTGACATTATTATTATTATCATATTTTGGGTTATCAGAAGGGAAAGGGGGGGATGAGAGCCTGTACATTTGTATCAGAGGCGTGGTTATTGATTTATTTTCACTAACAGCAGTACAATAATAATGATCATGATGATGATAATGATGATAATGATGATGATAATGGTAATGCTTTGTTTACACCTAAAAATTCATTTGTTAAATTTGTATACTGGAACAAACCCAGTAAGCTAATTCAACGGCTTCGGCACTTGCATGCTTTACAACAAGCTGGGCATACCGGTCACGATTGGGAAATCAAAGCAATTGAACAAGAGCTTCGACGTGCTGAAATTATTGTGTAATGGGTCTACCACTTTGCAACCACTTTTACCCCCACTCTTGGTTCTTATATTTGCTTATTTGCTTCCACTTTTACCTGAACTCTTTGGATCCATATTTGCTCTCACATTAAACTATTATTCTTATTACCAAGTTGACTTTACTAGATCTTAGTCTATGCTTGACAGTTGACATGGAAGTATCAGTGACTAGGTATGGTAAGCCTTACGCATAGTATAAAGGATATTCATATATTGTGAAACGAACCAATAAAAATGGAACTGTTATTTGGCGTTGTTCAAAGCAACGTTCCAAACATTGTCGTGGTGACCTAAAAAGTAAAAATAGTGAGGTTTTAAGTGTCAGTGATCATCAATGTAGTGTACTGCATGAAACACAGTTGCCGTCGACAAAAAATCAAGAAAACCATATTGCTACTCAAAATTGTGGATTGTTTAATGAGCAACGTTTAACCCCTGTTCTAAAAGTTATGTTTAATCCATCTTCCACGTCGCAAGAGCCATCAACATCACAAACTATGCAAGAGGTAGTGTTGTTGTCGTTTTAAATAGTGGAACAACTAGGTCATCTGCTCTTGATATGCAAGAGGATCAAAATGACTAAATAGTAATAACAATAAGGTTTTAATGCCTGTACAACCATTGCGGCTTCCCCAGTTTTCGAAAACAACAGTGAATGGACATTGCTATAAAATGATCTACAACAAGCCTTGTGTTTAAAACTATAGCAGACTATTGTAAAGAGAGAAAGGCTTGTATTCAGTGTGCATTTATTGTCATAATCATGTATACTCTACAATGTTAAATATACTAACTTTGTATAAAATAAAACAGCATTGTAACATCATTTTGCATTTATTTACAAACTTTATATACATTTCTTGTTTTTTTGGTTTCATCATAATATTTTTAAAGACAACACTAAACACTAAAACATTACTATTCTATACACATATTTTCTTTCTTTTTCAGTCCATTGTCATTACTTATATTTTCCATTATTATTTCACATTTTTATTTATTTAATTAAAACGAACCATGCACCTATTGTTTTTAAAACCTTCATAAATTAAGTGTACAGGTTGCACAGCATTATTGACTTCATCAAAAACACTCTCGGACATATCATTAAACCGTATAGGCAGAAATGTCTCAAAGTTTTCACATACAAAAAGTACACGATCACCATATGCTGTTTTCAATTTCCGAATCTTGATAATGCGGAATGGAATATGCTTTGGCAATTCGCTGAGCTTCTTTGTCTCTAAGCCACATGATTGTCCCACAGCATTCAAAACATTCATTGCAGTAGTCTATAAACAAAACAAAAGCATATCTATTACACTCTAAAACAGCTTTAATAATATTGTGCAATTAGGGATTTTTCACTATGCATGGCGAATAAATTATACTAGTTATGCAAGAAATGCCCTAACTGTAGCAGATACTACTTTTCTGCATATAGCACAAGTGTTAAGTTCTAATGCACACTTGACACATGCTATCATGTGTCCACAAGGCAAAAATACAACACCTAGTTCATCTTGATAACAAATTTTACATAATTGTTGGTCACACTTTTGTATCTGTTCGTAAGACAAGTCTTTTCTTTCAGCCTCATGTATTTGCTCCACGTGTTCTAACTCTAAAGACACTTTTATGTCTTGTGCTGCAATCACGTTTTCTTTACGAAAAGTGTTCACAAATTCCTGACCTTTAAGCAACACCATGTATTTACAGTTTGGTAACCAACGAGCGTGTTGCACAAAAGGGTCATCAGTCATTGACCAATCCTTTAAAGCAAATCCACAATAAAAACATATTGCTTTATCCCCTTCACCAGTATAAAAAAATCAAGCTTCACATAGCTGTTTGGTAAGGTGTTTTAATATTAACGGCCAAACATTTTTATAAGATTCTAAACGTTTTTCAACAGAGCTGTACTCTGGGTGTGCTAGTGCTTTAGTTTTGCAAACTTCCAATTTTTCAAAAGCACACGCCAATTCAACACTGTCTATGGCATATGGTCCACATATATCGACACTACCGTTGGCTAGAAATACATCATTATTATTATTATTATTTATTTGTGATTCAGCAACGTAATTAGCGGCCAATGGCCTTGTAGTTCGGTAAAATGAGTACACTGGTAGGTTACCCACTTGTTTTCCAAGCATGTAAGGACAATGAAGAGACCATCGCAAATGGTCTCTAAAGGGATCATCCCCTTCTTCCCAGTGTGAAAGTTCAATACGACAAAACACACAGCGCACCACATCTTCTCGGTTCAAGTAAAAAAAAAAAAAAAAAACGGCTTTTGCAAGTTTATGTGTTGACAAAAAAGCCTACAGGCCAGGATTCAAATGTTAACCAACGATCATGTTCTGATTTTAAATTTAACCCACGTGGTAAACCAACTTGCTCACTTGTTGTATTTGGTACTAACGCCATATGTTATAATAAAACTTTTTCTTATTGTAATATATTAACGTTGCACAAGAGCACAGAGTACTTTAAAGCATAATGCACGCTTGTTCACTGTCTGTTCAATACGTTAATGGCACATGACGACACCTAAAAGCAAACAAAATAACCCATCACTCAATCACTCAATCAGTACTTGTAAATAAAACGCTAACGTTAATTGGCATTAATATATCAAAACACCATTAAAAATAAACTGTATGTTGGCATTAACAGTAACCCACGTACTTATTTTCTTTTTATAAAGCTACAGTCATTTACATCCCCCCCCCCCCCTTTAACCAATATATAAACAAAAATGAATGTCATGTCATTTTGTTCACATTATCATGTTTAAACCTGTGGATATTCGTTGAGTCCATAAATTAAATTCAAATTTTTGTTTTTAGATAATCCAACATGGCCTTGTACTGTCCCCAGTCAACAATAACACAGCCATTAATCGAGAAAGCAATCATTGTCCCAGTCATGTACAGGTAATGATTTTTTTTGTGTAAGAGTTTCTTCAGTAGTGGTAAAATGCAATAGCATTTTAAGTTAGGCTTACCTGAGTTTTCAATAGTTCACTGCCTGGAAACAATGGTTTCACTCTAATGCGTCTCGGGTTTTCAGCAACTGCTACAGCGGTAAGGCTTTTCTTTCCAAGTTTCTAAAAATAAATAAAATAAAACAATATAAATACCTAAATTTAGGTTAATGCATGTATTTCATAAAATAAAATATAAAACAAAAAAATCAAACAAGTTAGTTTAAAAAAATAATCTCACCTTCACTTGCAGTGGCTTGTTGATGTTTCCTTCTAGTGCGCAAAAAAGTGCAATGGTTTCTTCTCTCTCAGACATGTAAGGTATACCGGTTATCTGCAAACAAATAAAGAAATAAAATCATTAATTACCTAATCAATAAATAATTGCATGTAAATATATATAAATCAATAAATGTATAAATGAATAAATATATAAATAAATACCTACCCCACAACAAGGTTAAGTATTTTCGACCAACACCAAAACTGTTAAACAAGAACAACTGTTTCACGCAACGCAGTGTGTTCAAAGGTAGTCGCCTAAGTGAGTGTGGAAATGATAACGACATGTCTTTATATATATGTTAGGTTGCATGTATAATCCTTTTTTCTCCCACGCTTGAACATTCTGTTATCGGTCACGTGGACAGCTAACTTCCCAGGTGAACACCTGTGCCAGATCAAATTTCACATGAACTTGCATTTTGTCACGTACGAAGCAAACAGGATGTAACTTGTTTAGCGTACATATCATCCCACACGTGTATGCATACATTTCGCTCTTCCCTGCCACTACGGTTGTCAGATTATTTCACCTTCAAATGTCCTCCGCGTCTTTGTCATTTTCCATTGCACCTGTTGTCAAGTCAGATCAGCGCATTCCAATAAGTTCAAATGACATTCACCTCCTGCTCGCCTGTCCCCCTCTCCAGCAAGTTTGTTTTCTCTACTCGCTTCAACCAACATAGAACCAAGTTCTCATCACCATTTACACGTTAAAGGCTCTCTTCGGGGGTAAAATATCGGAAAAAACAAACCCTCGCTCTGTCATAAATCGACCCGCCAAAAGTAGCGATTGTTCTATTGAGCACAGCCACTGTGGTCAGCGACAGGTTCGTTGAAACGCACACACACCCAGCAGTATCGTCTCTCTCAACCACCACGCTTCATGAACATTTTAAACAGGTAAAGAAAAAAGTTTGTCAACATGTATGGCGTTAGGCCCTTTGTCAAAATTTCAGACATAGTTTCAAACAGGGGGCGTTAGCCCGAGTCCTAGGACACCTCGTACACGTCTCTAGCGTTATTGGTTTGCGAGATAGAGCAAAAAGTCTAAAATCACGGCTTTACCTCAAAATGGTTTTTCATTCCTGCTCAACACGAACATCCTCGGCAAGAGGACAACGCGAGGGAAAAAATGGCACCTCGTACACGTCTCTAGGCTTATTGCATCGTGAGATATCAGCAAAAATCACAAAAACATATGTTTACCCCAAAATCGAGTTTCCAATTATTTTTTAAAATATAACGAGTGCTCCATAGCAGAGAGGACGTCACCCCTAGTCCTTGGACCCCTCGTACATGCCTCTAGCATGATTGGTTAGCGAGATATAACAAAAAGTCTAAAATCACGCTTTTGACCCAAAAAACCGTGTTTCCAGCATTTCACCTTTTCGACACCGACATTCCCGTAAAGAACGCACCGAGACGAAAAAAACGAATCCAAGCACGCCCTCCTAGCATGACTCCTTCCATTCCAAGGTCGCAGGGGCCCACAACTTACTTTTGTAAGCAGCTCTCTCACTACCACACTACTGTCAGGTTTTTATCCTAGAGACTTGACATTTATTTTGGGGATAGAGGGGCTAGGGGACATTGATTTACGTCAAATAAACTCTTTTGTAAAATTTTTAGTTTCCAAAATATAGGATTTACAAAATTCGAGTGTTTTCAAAAAAACATCGAAAATAAAAATGTTTTATTACAGAAAATAAAGGACACAGAGACCATTCGTTAGAGCCATGGCACAACATTCTATCATGTTTGGGTTTCAAACTATCACCTACTTTCGAAAACAAAAATTTTCATTTTTTTTTTTTTCAAAAATAAAACGAGTGGTCCATAGGAAAGAGGACGTCAGCCAGAGTCCAACGACACCTCATTCGTGAATCTCCGACCACGGGTTCGGTAGTTATCGGCAATGTTCGCAGGAAAGTAGTTTGTGGGATTAAATCGGCACTACTCCCCTACTAAGGGCGAACAGTATATAAATTATTGCATGATTTATTGGTGGGAAAATATTTGTGACTTTTTTAAACGTCAAGAATCACAAAGAAAAACACAATTTAACAAGAAATACCAGTCTGAAAGGAATGATTATTTTACCTGTAAGCACATGAATACGGGGGATGAACCTCATTCATGAAATTATATAAAAAAATAAAGATATAGCTTACTTGGAAAATTTAACAAAATACTATTTTCAAAAGACAAATTAAATATTAAAAAAAAAGTTACTATTGACCATCCATGAATAGTGGTTCATCCTTGGTATTCGTGTGATTTCTTTATATGAAAAAAAAAAGAAACATTCCCTTCAACTGGTATTTCGTGTTAAATCGTGTTTTTTGTGATCCATGACATTTAAAGTATCACAAATATTGTCCTATCAGTAAATCACGCAATACTTTATATACTGTTCGCGTTTGAATATGAAATAAAATCCCTATGTATTATAAGTTTGTGAGTTTTCATAATTCTATGTTACATAGGCCTATTAGTGAAGCTATGATTTAATTCTTAACTGTGTGCAATAACTCCCACTCGCAAGGCCATGGGACCAGACTAGGTCTGGACTCGGAAGACGAGTGACTCTTCCGGCAACTGTGGCTTCATTGTTATACCTAGACAAATGCCGGATAGTCAGTCTGCCTTGTTGCGTAGTGGTTAGCGTTCTTGGCTGTCACTACGGAGGCCTGGCTCTGTCAAGACATCTAATTCTGGTCTGAGGGCTGTAACGGTGTACATTCAGTCTCGTGAGGCAAAACTGAGAAGAGGCGAATTCGATTCCTACGTCAGCCATCCCGGAAGTGGTTGTCCGTGGTTTCCCATCTTCTACTCCAGGCAAATGCCACGGCCGCTTCCTATCCAAATCCTACCTCAATTAAAAGTGCACACACTAGGACAGACATCACAATGACATGGGGCTTCATGACACGATGTCGCAAAGCCTTTAAAGAAAATACAACAACAAATGCCGGGATAGTACCTTATTTCAAGTGCCGGGGCACCTATCATATCCCCGACTCAAATAGCTATAGCTACACACACAACTACAGTCACCACAGAAACTCAGTTTATCAGAAGAACTCAATACACGCACCCAAGCACATGGGGTTGATGACCCAATCTGTCCCAAGCTCCTAATACGAATTAGTAACACAACAACAACAAAAAATCATCTCCGATCAAGTATATATGGGAATAATAGGGGACCGAAATACATGCAGATTCAAGTCTGATTCAAAGAGTAACTAACCCAAATAAATTAAATTACGAAATTTCATACGTAAACATGAAGACATTCGAAAAACAGCGTGCGTCAGGGCGCTTACAGACCGTTCTCGATTCTATGAAGCTAGGAACACACAAAAGCCTGAACAAATAGTCGCAATGCGATTACTACATTGAACGCTGCTGTAAATCGCCCTAGTGATAGCTGCATTGCTAGTTATTGGTGGAGTAGAAGTGAATCCAGGCCCTGCTACTCCAAATATGAATCAGGCAAATGATCCAGTGGCAGCTTTAAAGTGTTCGACGTGCAGTAAAACATTGAAGAACGGTGTTCAGTGTGGACTATGTGAGAAATGGTTTCACTTCGGCTGTATTAAGGTCAAGAAGGAGGATTGTGATGTCGGGAATTGGTTTTGTAAAGTATGTGATACGCCGGACTGTTTGAGGGTGCAAATCAAAGCAAGGGATCAATCAATTAATACAGGAACTTAGAACAAAGCTTCGTGAATCAGAGGAAACGGTGAAGGATGTGACTGAACGGCTTTCTACTGGGATCAGTGTGGAAGAGGGCGTGCAGGAGCAAACTGAGGATGACGTTATCATAATGGGAGATTCTATGATACGATGGAGTGCGAATATCTCGAGGAAATCAGGTGCGAAAGTGCGGTGTTATCCGGGGATTAAAATTGACCAGGTTGCCCAACAAGTGGAAGAAGCAAATGTAGAGGACTGTGACAAAGTTAAAGTGTTGTTGCTCCATGTTGGGACGAACGATTTGAAGAAGAGGGCTACAGCTGATTACATCATGGGGGAGCTCTACGAACTAGGCAGAAACGCTAAAAGCAAGTTTGGAAATGCAAAAATTATAATGAGTGGCATTGTTCGGCGGGGAGATGTTCCGTTAAGGCGAGTTAAGACTGTAAATGACCGCATGGACTGGGTTTGTGCACAACTGGGATTAGTGTACGTAGATGCTGACTGCGAGATTGGTGGCCGTGACTTCGCCCGAGACGGGCTGCATTTAAATCGACGGGGCGCTTTTAACCTAGGGAGCCTACATGACAGGGTCATCGGTTCGTGCCGGCTTTTGTGAGGAGGTGCAGGTCCAGAGGTTGCCAGCCGATGGGAACAGAAGGAGCTATTTCGAGATATTTGCTGCGGAGGTAAGACTCTAAGATTACTGCAGGTTAATTGTCAGAGTTTAGGAAATAAATTAATTGAATTTTGGAATCTTGTAGAGACGTATTCTCCGGACATTGTCATTGCTACTGAATCTTGGTTATATGAGGATATAAATAGTAATGAAATAATTCAAGGGACCTACGAAATGTACAGAAGGGATCGGGGGAAGCGAGGTGGTGGGCTATTTATTTGTGTGCGCAAAAATATAGCTAGTTTCTTAAAGTGGGCTGATACGGATCATGAAATGTTATGTGTACAAATTTCGGATAAAGGGAATAAATTCACTCTTCAGGTGATAGGGACGTATAGAGCACCGAAAGATAACTTTTCGCTTCTAGACACACTGTATGATAAAACTTGTACGGGTAATGCTATGAAAAAGAGCATAATAATTGCCGGAGATTTAAACCTCCCCGAAGTAGACTGGTCTGGTGAGTCAACTAGCTGTGGTCAAGCTCAGAGCGCTGCAAACAAATTCTTAAGGGAGGGGGGATTTTCCCAAGTAGTTGACTTCCCAACTAGAGGCAATAATACCTTAGATGTTTATCTCGTAAGGCCTGTAGAGCTGAATAATAACTGTCTGAAAGTACCAGGAATAAGTGACCATTCTGGGGTTGAATTAAATATTAGATACGGTGACATTACAAAATTAGACTCTGATGTAGCAAATAAGATCATATTCCAGTATCGTAGGGCGGATCAGGTCAAATTTCAGGGGTATTTGAATGAGCTATTTGTAGGATGGGCATCGGAAGGAAATCACATTAATATCCTGTGGACTAACTTTTTGAAAATTTTAAATAGCGCTATTGATAAATTTGTTCCATTTAAATTACTGAAACAAAACCCAGATCCTGAGTATTACACACGGGAAATCAGGAGTCTTAAACGGAAAATTAGGAAATGATACAATAAAAGACATGATAGTGACAAGTATATGTTGAAATTTAAGGCGATGGGTGGAACAATTTTTACAGTTATGTTAGGAGAAGAAAGGGAAATTCAAATAATTTGTCAATGATAATGTCCGGTGACGGTAAATTAATTACGGAGAAGCAGGCTATTGCTAATGAATTAAATTTATTTTATGGTAGTGTGTTCAATAAATCCAATAGCTGTGTGTTGGACCTTAACGGTGAATCAGGGGCTCCACTTCTCCAAATAAACCAGTCAGCAATTGTAAAGCTAATACAAAAAGTACGTTACAATATATCGAAGGGTCCTGATAATATTGTTAGTGAAGTACATAAACTAGGAGGTAGGGCCGTGGCACGATACTTAGAGGTGATGTTTAATGTGTCCATAAACAATGCGCAAATCCCGGATGACTGGAAAAGAGCTACGGTAGTCTCAATATTTAAGGGAGGGAGCAGACTTGAATTGGGCAACTACAGGCCGGTTAGTCTTACGTCCATCGTTAGTAAACAGATGGAGCATCTCATTTGCGACTACTTGAGGGAACAGTGGGAAACATTATCATGGTTTAATGATAGGCAACATGGATTTCGGAAAGGTTACTCATGCGAAAGTCAGATGCTATCACTTTTTCAAGATATTAGCGAATCGTTAGACGATGGAGTTTCAGTCGACGCCGTAGTTATAGATTTTGCGAAGGCATTTGATGTCGTGCCGCATGACATGCTACTCCATAAATTAGCTTCGACGAAGATTGATAGAAGAGTAATTTTATGGATCCAAGAATTTTTGACGGGTCGTTCCCAGAAAGTGAAAATTGAAGGCCGATTCTCGGATGAAATTACCGTAACGTCGGGTATCCCTCAGGGCAGCGTAATCGGAACTTTGTTATTTTTGCCGTTTATAAATGACTTACCAAATGGGATTCGCAGTGACTGTCGATTGTTTGCGGATGATTGTGTAATATATCGAAAGATACATGACTCACAAGACAATGCAGTACTTCAAGATGACCTGAACCTGGTCTATAAGTGGGCGATTGAAAATAAAATGAAAATAAACACAAGAAAATGTAGTCTAATAAAAATAGGGAAAGTGCGAAGGCAAGATTTTCAATATAACATTGGCTCGGAAATCCTTGTAGAAGAAGATTCTTGCAAATATTTGGGCGTTCACGTAAGAAATGATATGAAATGGAGTAGTCATATAGGATGTGTAGTTTCTAAAGCTTACAAATCCCTGCACTTTGTAATGAGGGTATTAAAAGGAAGTAGTACCTCTGCTAAAGAATTAGGATATTTGTCACTTGTAAGACCTATTCTGGAATACGCCTCGGCGGTTTGGGATCCATATCAAGTAGGGCTCATAAATGAGTTGGAAATGGTACAAAGAAAGGCCGCTAGATTTGTGCTCAGTGACTTTAATCCCAGGAGCAGTGTGAGCCGTATGTTAAAGAAACTTGGGTGGGAATCACTTGAGGCTAGGAGGATGAAATCTAGACTCTGCGCTATGTACAACGCGTATACAAATCAACCAGTATGGGGTGAGCTTAGCAAACGTATGGAAAAGCCTACTTACATGGGTAGGAGCGATCACCATTTCAAAGTTAAGGGCCGACCACAGCGAACAAATTATGGTAAATATTATTTCGTAAACCGTTCCATTGATAATTGGTACTCTCTACCTGCCGCAGTCTTAGAGCCTTTTCCCAAACGTATAGGTGTGTTTAAGAAAAGACTGACTATTTGTGTAAATACTCCAGTTTAATTGTTAGTGAATTGTTATGTACAATTATTTATTTGTTATGTATATCTAATTTGCCACCGGGGGACACACCCCCAATTGCAAATAAACGAATGAATGTATGAATGAAATCTAGCATCGTCCGATAGCTCCAGCGTTAATTATTTGTCCCTGGGAAGTTCCATTAGCGCCGAACTACTCGCTCCACAGCTTCAGACGAGGAGATGTGTGAGTGGTTGGGTAGCTTCCACATACTCGTACATACAGTACATACGCGGCCCATCCACAAACTGAGAATGGAACCAGCGAGTGACAATCGTCTTAACCCTTTTAATGCCAAGGTATTGTGCCCGTAGTGAAATATACTTTATTTAAATTTATTATTTAAGATAGAATGTTGATCTATTTGCCGTAGCGCGTATATACTGTGTTTTACACGTATTACATGCAAAATAATGAAAAGTATGTTTCATTCACATACTTTTTTCTACTTAAATTAGAAATTAATGAAATACGTCGTCAACTGACAAATCTTCACTCACGCACGCATCATTTAGATTGAAAAACCACAGCCTGTTTCCAGTCGACCGACCGGGTCAGAGAATGGAATGAATAAAGCCCCATCTAGCGGCGAGGATATGAACTGTGTCGGCTGCCGAACCTTGTTGCACTCCCCTGGGGCAATGATCAAACGAATGGCAGATGACATGAAATTATATGGGAGAGCATTGCTGGAATGACAGTTGTGACAGGGAAAACCGGCGTACCCTGAGAAAAACCTGTGTGCCTCCGCTTTGTCCAGCACAAATCTCACATGGAGTGACCAGGATTTGAACCACGGACCCAGCGGTGAGAGGCCGGCGTGCTGCCGCCTAAGCCACGGAGGCTTCCAGTGGAGTGTGTTGCTGGAATGGATTTTGTGACAGGGAAAACCGGAGTACCCGGAGAAAAACCTGTCTGCCTCCGCTTTGTCCAGCACAAATCTCACATGGAGTGACCGGGATTTGATCCACGGACCCAGCGGTGAGAGGCCGGCGTGCTGCCGCCTAAGCCACGGAGGCTTCCATCATTTAGATTAAAAACCCTTATCTATTTTCTCAACTAGCCATATTCAGTATATCACCTAGTATCGTAATTTATCTCGAGCAAGAACGTAAACAACATGATTTCAAAACATAATACGCATGGGAAGTCAGCGGACTGCAGCATGGTCAAGGATCCAGTTATTCACTGAACATAAACACATCGATAGGCTATATCCGAAGTGAAATTAAATCTCGCGTTGTCTTCGTTACAATTGTGATACCACAGAGTGGCTTGAAATAATAATAATATTATCACAAAGGGACCGGTTGATCGGCCCATGGAATTTTAGCACAAGCTCTCCCTGCCAATACATCGGTTCTCTGGCATTATAAGAGTTAATCTCTTCGTCAGTGTAAAAATGCTGACCGGAGGTCAGGAATTTCTTGAGGATCAAGATAGGGTGGAAATCACTGGGAGCGAGATCAGGGCTGTATGGTGATTGATCAAACAGCTTCCAGCCGAACTCCTCAACGCTGCATTTTGCGGTCGGGTGTCAGGTTTTACGGCACCCTGCTTGCACACATTTTCATGAACAGCAGGTGTTTAGTAACAATTTCATGCAACAAGGATCAAGATATCTGCTTTAAAAATGGTGAAGAGCTACATGACCACGATGTCGCAGAACCCCTAAAATGAACCAACATACATACATACATACATACATACATACATACAAAGATTATTGCAAATTCACTCCCGTCTCTAACTCGGCGTATAGATATCGCCCCGTCCACCACGTTGAATAGTGGCTAGTATTCTTGGCTGTCACCGTGGAAGCCAGGGTTTGATTCCCAGCTCTGCCAAGAAATTTAATTTTGATCTAACGGCTGTAACGGGGTAAATTCAGCCTCGTGAGGCAGAACTGAGAAGAGACGGGTGCGTTCCCTAACTCACAATCAGCCATCCTGGATTTGATTTTAGTGGTTTCCTTCTACTCCAGGCAAATGGTGGAATGGTACCTAACTTAAGACCATGGTCGCTTCATACTCAAATCCTACCTTAATTACAATACTCACGCTAGTACAGCCATCACAATGACAGAGGTTATCAGATAAATTCTACTTACACCCAAGCACACGGGGCTACATGACTACGATTTAGGAATGCCCCTAAATAATGAACAACAAGATGTAGCTTCACTTGGCAATATAGCAAGAACTGTATCAAGAGAAGTCAGATAGGCCTTCTCCGGAACCTATAGGACCCATGCTACATCTATTCCAGAAATGCCCCATAATCTCATATTTGACTTCATTCCAGGCACGGTTTATCCTGACCTAGCTAATGGCTGGGAACAGGCGGCCCACACGTATGGGACAATGTTGGGGAACGAGAGGGCCGCCGGGGGTGGGTGGATTACCGCACCGGCTTGTTGCTTCCTCTTTGCTTCTGCCGGACACATTAGTTTAGTGTTTAGCATGCATGGCAGCTGTCACTCCATGATAATGTGCACCATGTGTTCTTAGTAGTGGCATTGATTATAATCGAGGGATGAACACTGATTGCTCCCATACTTAAAGCAAAGTCCTGTTTATTCTTATTTTTAGCGTATGGCTTTTAGTGCTGGGAGTGTCCGAGGATATGTTCGGCTCGCCAGTTTGTAGCTGCATCTAGGCGGACACCCAATGGGTGAGCTACAAGTACCGTCGCTTGTGGAGTGTTGTCTGGGGAGGAAAGTTTGAATGTAAGGACGAGGAGTTGGAAGGTAGCGGATGTGGGCTATAGTTAGGGACCAACCCCGGCATTTGCCTGGAAGGAAGATGGGAAACCACAGAAGACCATCTACAAGGTTGCCGGCGGGGGGATTCGAACCTCGTCGCCTCCCGGATGTGAGCGCGCCCTGGAGTAACAGGACATGATGAATCTTAAGCCCAACACTTGGAATGAGAGCATTATCTAACGTGCTTAATATTGATGTAGGCTACTTTCGCACTCTTGTTTTTGTTGTTTCATTTAGGGGCTTAGACATCAAGGTCATTTCAGCCTCGTGTACTTATGTGTGTGAGAGATATTTGATAAATAATCTGTGTTATTGTGATGTCTGTATTAAACCGACAGTGGTGGCTACGCTCGCTAAAGCGCAGCGTTAGGTCATGGGGCCAAGCTCTCCGCTGACTCGGTAGACACGTGGGTTCGAGCCCCTTCGACGGCCGTCATTGAAATGGTTTTCCGTGGTTTCCCATTTTCAATTCCAGCCAAATGCTAGGACGGTACCTTCTGACAGGCCACGGCCGCTTCCTTCCACATCCATGCCCAGTTTGATTCACCATCATGAATTATGAATTATCAAAATTTTCTTTATCTTATAATTTGCAGTCATTAAAGTTTTATTTAATATCTTGTTTTATTCGATCTATACGATTTATACCTTTTATTTCTACTTATGGTATTAATTATGTCTAGGGCTCAGATTTTTTGGTAAAGAAATATTTTTTTAAATGTAAATACATATTTTAAGCATTTTTCATATAAATACATAAATTCCCGCTTTCACTTATTAGCACATAAAAAGACATAATATTAACATTTTTTAAATCAGAATGCTAGATCTTTCAGTTTATTGCAACTTCGTTCTGTGTTATTTCAACGGGGAGGAACCTATGAGCTATCTAATCTTCATGCGGAGCTTGCAACTAGGTTATTATTAACTTGTCGCCCCGTGCCACTAACGGTGGAAGCCAGGGATTTCCTTGTCCATAGCCATATTGCACTGCGTGCTAGAGCTACCTGGAACCAGTGTCACTCACATGCAGTTCATTTCTGGCACTGTGAAGTGTAAGGCAGTTCTACGGTGCCTAAAGTAAAAACAACTACAAGTTATCGTCTGTTGCAGAATTTAAAGATAATTTTATTTCTGATGGGGCGTTCTGTTCTGTCAACCATGTGGGGAAGCAATCAAGGCTTAACAGCGATCCCAAGTTACATAACACCTCAAGGGCAAGAAACATATTGCTGCAGTTTCGCGCCTTCAGAATAAGAGTTTTGCGATAATCGTCGGTCATTTGTGATGAACAACATGAAGCTGTATCTCGTTGAGTATTGTAATGCATCAGCAGTCAGTGAGACATAGAATAAATTGCATTCGTGAGTACTGCATATTGTTTATATTAACACTAATAAACTATGTTATAATTAAATATGTTATATTTTTTGTCACATATTTCAGGTCTTTTTAATAGATAAAAATAAATATTTCCCCGATTTTTAGCACCTAAAAATCCGGGCCCTAATTATGTCCCTCTGAAGTTAGGAAGTTATATATATAAATCTTTTGATCAAGGTTGAAGTGAGGATTGTGGAGGTCAAATAATTTATAATACTTCTGTTAAGTATTCCGGGACTGTTCAATGATGGCAGAATAATAGAATTAAGTTATATTTAATTAGTTTTGTTTTGTGATTTATTATTTTGTTAATGTTATTATTATATTTAAATAGCTTATAAGTAGAGCATGACACTGAAGATGTTAAGGAAATGATTTAATTTTTAAATATTTATAAATAATAAATGTATTATTTATAAAATGAAAATGTATTGTTTTTTTATCTATGTAAATAGAATTGTTAATGGAATTAAACCATTTAAATAAAAAGTTAGCAGCTTTAATTTGATCCTCTCATTTCTGCTTAATTGGAAATACATTTCTGATGCATCCCGAATGCGAAGTGAGGCTTTGCTCTTTTCAGAGACTCCTTTCAGTGTACTGTAAATATAGTGTAAGACACTGATAAATAAATATGAAATGAAATTTCATCTCTCATTAACTCCTCTCATGAGGTTGGCGTCAGGAAGGGCATCAGGCCGTAAAAACCAACCGCCACAATTAATTCCATCGCATCTCATCCCCGACCCTGTTGGAGAACGGGAATAATAAGGGGTAGACATACATTGTGATGTCTGTATTAGTGCTTGTATGTGTCATTGAGGCGAGGATTAAGATGGAAGCTGCCGTGGCATGGATTTAGGAACCCTCCCGGCATGTTCCTGGAGTTGAAGTGGGAAACCAGGGAATACTACTTCTAGAATGGCTGAGGGGGGAATCAAACCCGCCCCTTCTCATTTTTGCATCACGAGGCTGAGTGTACCCCGTTCTAGCATTCAGACCAGAATTAAGTTATTTGTTAGAGCCGTAAATCAAACCCAGACCTCCTGGACGTCGTCCAAGAATGTTAGCCGCTACACCACGAGGTGCTTCAAGTAATTACATGTACCAGTCATGTATACGAGGGAAGGTCTGCTTGACGCTATTCTCGCTAAAGTAAGCAAATACTATGTGAGTGTGTATTGTATTACCCGTTAACCGCTGAGAATAAATGGGACATATTTGCACGTCGAATGAGATATGTGATTAAGATTTTCAGTCGGTCAAATTGCTAAGGGTGCCACTCCTTAAACCTAAAAGAAATGGCATGAGTTTAATTAATACACTTGTATATCCAGGTTTGATCGACAAGCGACCATTGTCGGATCCCTTACACTCAGACTTTTAATCTATGTCCACGAATATATTGGTTAAGATATATACATATTCGTCGACAATAGATTAATAGCCTGAGTTTAGGGGATCCGATGATGATCTCTTGAGGATCAAAACTAGTCATCCAAATATACTATGAATTAATCTCATGCATTTTTTTAAAGGTTTGGGGAACAACACCCATTGCAATTTAGGTTCAGTCGTGACGACCGACTGAAAATCATTTAAATTTCATTTACTAAGGCAACGTAGAAAAATGGCTTCCAACACGATAAAGAGATATTAATACGTAACTCTTTGTAAATAAAACATAATCGACCTTTACAGAATTACAATGTTAGCAGCAGAAATCGCAACGCTAGGCCATGGAGCCAAGCTCTCTGCGGACTCGGTAGACGTGGGTTCGAAACCACCGTTGGCCGTCCTTGAAATGGTTGTCCGTGGTTTACCCATTTTCAACTCCAGGCAAATGCTGGGACGGTACATTCTGACAGGCCAAGGTCGCTTCCTTTCACATCCTTACCCAGTTTCATTCATCTTCATTCATTTCATCTCTCATTGACTCATCTTATGAGGTTGGCGTCAGAAAGGGCATCTGGACGTAAGAATCATCCGTCACATATAATGTCATTGCATCTCATCCCAAACCCCGTTGGAAACGGGAATAATACGGGGTAGACAGACAGACACGGTGTTAGCAGCAGATTTAAGAAAAGCTCTCTTTTCTATCTCCACTGCCTTCATTTAATTTAAGTACGATTAAAAGACTCTCAAAGGCTGGCTGGCCTCCCCCTTGCCCTACCATCCCATCGCACACTCTCACACATCTATAGGGATGTATTGAAACGTATCATTTGGCCAGAGGAAACAAACACAAATAAGCGAGGGAGAGTCATCATCAATTAGTGAGTTAGTAATGCTTCACTTTGAGTTGTCAACAAATCGAATTCTCAAGAAGGAAAATAATAAACATAATATCCAAACAACGAAGAACGTTCAAGCAGACATTAGTTGCAAAACAGGAAGGGATGATTGAGTTAGACAAGAACAAATTGGAACCAAAGAAGAAGAGTGCGACTCACGTTTATACCTTGGTGCCACCAAACGCCTACAAAAGTTATTTGGTAGATGAGAAAGGCTGGTACACCAAAACTTCAAGAGTTCGTTCCTCGATCTGATTGTGTAAGTTCGAGGGGTTTGGAATTAGATCCGGGCAAATTGGCTCTAGTTCTGATCGGCATCGTAAGCTGCTGTTGACCAGGACAATCGGACACTCGCCATATCCTGGCGGGGTCTTCATAGGAGCAGGCGTGCGTCTCATATAAAACAGTTTCATACTGTTCATAGTTATATTTCTGGTATTTAGAGCGTCAATATGAGAATATGCATACTCAAATAGATACTTCAAGAGTTCGTTCCTTGATCTTATTGTGTAAGTTCGTGGGGTTTGGAATTAGAGCCGAACAAATTAGCTCTAGTTCTGATCGGTATCGTAAACTGCCGTATGGCTGTATCGTCCTCCACCAAACACCCTCCAGGTCAGGTCTCTCCACTGAGTGAGCATCTCAAGTGTTGATAATACCGGAAAACCTTTTTTTTCTTTCTCGGCATTGTCGACAATGTCGATTTAAATTAAAAATCAGACTCACTATGCCATTGCACGTGTCAAGTAACCCCGGGATGTTAACCATTCCTCATTTTTGTGTTCGACAAATATAAAACAGTAGACTGTTAATTGACCCATTTCTGAGGAATACAGTCGTATTGAGTCATGTGCAAAATAGTTGGTAATGAAATGAACAAATATAAACTTTTGAAAAATGAGCTGGCTGCCTGAATCCACTCTCGGAAGAGTATGTTGATAACCGTTATATCAAGCACCACTTGGAAACATACATAATAACTACTCGACAAGCTAATCATTATTTATTAATATACCGATTTTGGGGTATAGAGTTCCCTTAAAATATCTCAATTGCCTGAATATATCGAATGCATATTTGTTTGTGAATTTGTATTGTATGTTACTAATTCAGATATTATCAGTAACAATAGATTGCTGTCCATCAAATGATGTAGTTCGTTGGATACAAAGGAGTCCGTTTACTCATTATCTCATATGTATAACCATAGCGCTGAATGTAATTTAATATAGACAATTAGAGATTATTTCAGTTAAATATCAAATCTGAATGCTATGCGTATAATTATGTGATATTTGGTGCTGAAATATGATCTGGTCACGTAAAGTTCAGCATTGTTCTGCAAACTCCAATGCATATTGGAAGTGATCATGTTCACGCTGTACGTCAACTCTCATTCAGATTAATGTAGCCTCTGTCATAGTATTATTGGACATTTCTGGTATATAAAGCATCAGTAAGAGGATATTCATACTAAAATAAATGAATGTTGGTATTTATACAAGTTACTGCATGAAATTCAAATGTTGAATGTAACAGCGATATTCATCAAACGCGTAATACGTTAATTTAAAATTTTGAAGCCCACTTTACGGGATATTCATGTATTTAACATCAAATATCGCGCCACCTTCTGTGGTCTCGAGGGTGTGTGTATTGAGATTCTGGAAAGTGTACTTTTAACGGGGTAAATTTAGCTTCGTGAGGCAAAAGCTGAGCAATGGAGGGCTCGTTTCCCATCTAAGTTACCCTGAAAGAGTTTTTCCGTGGTATCCCACTTCTACTCCAGGTAAATACCGGGATTGTTCGTAATTTAAGACCACTGCCACCTCCTTACCACTTCTACCTTCAGTTACAAATACACAAAATACTGCTGACACCGTAATAACATACGTTATTAGGTAAATTTTACACAGACACAGGAACACAAGAATATGATGATCACGATGTCAAACCCCTAAAGTTAAGAAAAAATTAAATATTGACGTCACGGAGAACAGCCAAATGAAATTCTCACGTGGCTCATGAATTATTAGTAGGCCTACTACTGACTCGGAATTTGATTTAAAGTAAGAGAATTAATACTCCTTCTCCTCCTTGTACCTTGTTGTTCTTTGAGCCAACTATATTCCAGAAATTGGCTATCATGGTGAAGATACACTTGTGAAACGTTTCACTGGATAATTTCCAGACAATTTTAGCTACCTAAAACTCTGAATTTGTGCATGAAACAACACCAATTTATGGATGAGGGTATATTTATCATAACAGTGCAAACACCTCACTACTAAGAGATAACTGCTCTTATAATACCTACTCAAATTCAAAGAATTAATCTTCAGAGTAATAAATTGGGAGTAATAATTTGGAAGTGACATCAAAAAGTGGTTGTCTGAGTTGCCTGTACATTCCACAATTTAGATAAGTCTCCACATCAGATCCTCCAACATATTAATCGTGTGTTGTCGTTATACAGTATGTGACCGACAGCAGTGGCTACGCTGGCTAAAGCGCGGCGTTAGGTCATGGGGCCAAGCTCTCCGCTGACTCGGTAGACGCGTGGGTTCGAGCCCCGCCGTTGGCTGTCCTTGAAAAGGTTTTCCGTAGTTTCCCATTTTCAACACCAGGCAAATGCTGGGATGGTACTTTCTGATAGGCCAAGGCCACTTCCTTCCACATCCTAGCCCAATTTCATTCATCTTCATCTCTCATCCCGACGCACAGGCCGACCACGGGCGTCGACTAGAAAGACCTGCGTTCGGCCTCTCAGGAGGCCACACGACAAAAAAAAAAAAGAAACAGTATGTGTATACCATCATTACAGCAGAGTACTTGTAGGGCATTTGTGCATATTAGTTTACAATTCTAGTGTAGTTTAGGGCTTATTGCTTAAATGCATCACAGCAATGGTGGCTACATCTTCATGGATTAGTTGGGGGAAGTAGACTCTTCTGTTGATGAGATCGTCACTTCTAAAATTTTAACATTTAATTATATAGTTCTTATTTCGGGTGCTTAATGCCTTAATGCCGGCCCCGTGGTGTTGGGGTAGCACGCCTGCCTCTCACCCGGAGGCCCCGGGTTCGATTCCCGGCTCTGTCAGGGATTTGTAAAACTGACGTGAGGGCTGGAACGGGGTGCACTTAGCCTCGTGAGGACAATTGAGTAGCTGTCTGACAGTGAGCCAACGCCCCGGTCACGAAAACCAAGATTAACGGCCGAGGGGACCCGACCACGCGTCACCCCAATATATGCAGGTCGAATGGCTGGGCAGCAGTCGCTTGGTAGGCCTAGGCTCTCCATGGGCTGTAGTATCAGGGGTTATTATTATTATAATGCCTTAATATCTATCAGTAATAATTACCACACTTACAAAGTTTTCTGACGGGTGTTTTGTTTTTGGAAGGTAGAAACTGTCTGTGGGTGTCATTGTAGGTTTGGTAGTGTTTTATAGAGCTATTTGTCTAGTAGATTTGGATCTGATGATGTTCGCTTAACGAGCGAAACATGGCATTCCTTCGTTTCCTCCTTCTTCAACAGTATATATTGGGGCGTGGTGGTACAGCGGTCAAGTTGTTGGCCTCTCACCAAGGTTCGATTCCCGGTCAATGCATGTGAGAATTTCGAAGTGAAATGCCACGTACTGTAGTTCGGATTCCACGTAAAAAGGAGATCCCTTGGTTCATGATCGCATGATTAACAGTCACGTAAAACTAAAAGCTTCATTAGCTTAATAAAGTACAGATGTGTTCAAATTATTAGACTCTAGATCTTATTTTCATTAAATCTTATTTCATCCAACTTAGCTCTAATACTCCAACTTTATCTGCGGCAATGTCTTTGCTTTTCCCGAAGGAACAAAAACAATCCGTTCATAGGCCTGCTGTACGCAGCGCTAAATGATGGAAGGAAACGACTGATTTCATTATATTGTATCAAATAGATCCTGAATGGAAAAATAGGGGTGGAATGGGATTTTGAGTATTGGTTTTTGGGGGGTTCAGATGCCACCTCCACCTCCCCACCTCACAAGATGGCGGCGACGCGATATCTTCGAAGGCATGGTCGGATTTTGACGAATGAGGTGTCGTTGAACTCGGGCTGACACCCCCTTTCCAATGGACAACATATTTCCACCCCAAAATAAAACCTACCCCTACTAAGGAGTGAAATTGTATTTTTTTTAGAAAATCTCTCTTTACAAATGCGACATGCAAGAGTTTGAATGCCAATATGGAATTAAACGTTGTTCTAAAAAAGACACATGTATACGGTGGAAAGCCAATATGAATTAACATGCTTGTTTTTTGTTTTTATGCATGCCCACTCATAGCTTTTGTAAAAGAGCGGGCTTTTTAAAAGATGGCGGCTGTAGTGTAACCTAACCTAACCCAACCTAACGGGTCATTGTTGACGAGTCCTTGTTGACAGGTCCTTGTGGACGAGTCCTTGTTGACAGGTCCTTGTGGACGAGTCCTTGTTGACGGGCCCCTGTTGACAGGTCCTTGTTGACGAGTCCTTGTTGACAGGTCCTTGTGGACGAGTCCTTGTTGATGAGTCCCTTTGGACTGATCCCTTTGGACCGGTCCCTTTGGCCTGGTCCCTATGAGCTGGCCCATGAATTTATTTCAATTATGTCAAAGGGCCTAACTAAATTTTGCGTGTAAAGCAGTGTGTTGAACTGACGTTGTTCACTAATCCCCCACTACTATAATGTGATAACGATATGAAAGGAAAGTGACGAAATACATGTGAACATACAAGGGATCTAACTTGGTGGATGGATGTGTTCTAACGAGTCATTTGTAGTTGAAAGAGAATAATACATGTTCTTAAGATGTTAAAACTATGGAGATGCTACGTGCAGTAAGACGTCTTGTTATTTCCTGTGTCATATTACAGACATGGCAGAGAGCGCACAGATCTGTTGCTATGACTAACGCTGCAATAATTTGAAACCGCAAGTGTTCATGAAGACAATGGGTGATGATCATGCAAAGTTAGCAGTCATTGGATATTAAACAGGTGTTCCTTCCTGTGTGATGTTGCTGACATGGCAGAGTGCGCACAGTTCTATTGCTATGACTGACGCTGCAGTAATTTGAAACCTCAGATGTTGATCAAGACAATGGGCGATGATCATGCAAAGTCAGCAGTAATTGGATACCACACAGATGTTCCTAGTGTACTTTGGACTCTCAGCCGTATAGGGAAAAGGAATTGCAATGATCTGCAAAAAACTGCTGACACGAGCGATGAGAGTTTATATAAGAGAGGTGTCATATATTTCCCTACTGTCAGTCTTTATTACTCGCTTTGAGTGAACAGTGCTCTATTACTGCCCAAGAGTTGTAAAAAAGCCTTTTTGGTAGAAAATCATTAAATTATTTTGCAAGGTAAGTACTTATTATTAATGGATTGTAGTATTTTATTACTAATTGATGTTGAAGTTATTGATTGGAATGTATTTATTGATTGATTGATTTGTTTACAGATAATTGGGTTCCTGTAGGTTACCAGATTCCTACAATCTGTTCATTCAGTGACAAATTATAAAAAGGTAAGTGCCCCCCTCTAATAACTTTTAAACAGTTAGAGTGATATTATCCATAGTTCACCACTACATTTTAGTGAAAATGGTATATTTGGCAGTCAAAAGTTGGAACTACTTCACCATGGTGTGTAAAGCTAATTTTGTAGGTTAGATTTTGATTACCGCTCTATTAAGTCTGAATGTTCATTGCTAGGTGTCAGTGACAGAGGGAATATTTAAAGACTTAACCTCAGTTCACCTAACATAACCTAACTTTACCTAACTTAACCTTGTCACGTGACATGTTTTACAAGTTTAGACTTGCTTTATGACTGACTATGACGTCACACTTAGCTCACTTAACTGGTGGCTGCTGGTTTCTATCACGTGACATGTTCTACAAGTTTAGACTTGTTTTAAGACTGGCTATGACGTCACACTTAGCTCACTTAACTGGCGACTGCTGGTTTCTACCACTCTATCAAGTTCCAATGTTCACCGCTAGGTGTCAGTGACAGTGGTATATAGTAACCCCCAGTTAGAACTACATGAAGTTAGACTTGCTAGGAGTTCACAGATGATCGATTTAAATACCCTGCTATAACCATTGACTGGAATATAATTAAACTATTTATATTGTACTTTGTTTTATCATTTGTTAACATTTATGATTTCTTTCTTTTATAGGTAATTTCGAAAGTGATCATCATGTTCAAGTGTGGTGAATGTAAGAAACAGTTCTCAAGACCTGACAGCCTTCAACGACATGCAAATGCTAAACATTACATTAAAATGTTTATGTGCAGTCATTGTGCTACCACATTTAACAGACAAGATAATCTTGCACGTCATGTAAATTTAATGCATGTTAGTTCAGCACCATTTTCGTGTTCAGTTTGCGAACTTGGTTTTTCTGCTGTAAAGCGATATCAATCCCAAATGGCTGAAGTGCATGGAGAACAACAGGAATTGAAATCTGTAAAACCATCAACTAGTACGGAACCTTTAAATGAATGTGATGCTCAAAAGCATAAACATTCTCAAGATTGTGAAAATATATGTGCAACAAAAAGAAAGAAGAATGGTGAACCTTCAATAACACATTGTAATGTATGTAATATTGATATACCTTCTTCAATCATTCATGGACATTTACGCAGTATTCATCATAAAAATAACGCTTGCCATGAAAGAAATTCTGGAAATATTCAACAAATTGGTAGTGCATTTAAAAGTCGAATTGCTAGTTATAGACTTTATAGTAAAGAAAAAACTCAAAGTATTGAATTATTTTAAAAAAATGTTCAACCTACTGTGTTTGGCTTGGTAGAAAATGTTTTAGTAGAGCATGAAACAATTAAAATGAATTTTGAACTTTTTGGACTCTATGTAAAAGCTGGGAGTGAAGGTGAAATGACAGATATCAAACCTTTTAATACAAAAAACATAATTGTTAGCGAATCAACTAATATTAGTGATATATACCAAAATATTCCAAGTGCTATCATTGTGAAGAGTGAAGAGTTCCAGGAAAGGGAGTCAGGCTGGGCGTTGGTTGAAGTACTTTATTTAGAAACCAACATGAATAAATACAACCCCCTTCGAGCATCATCATACACTGATTTGCCAGGAGAGATCAAACGTAAGCATGCTTGAGTAAACGTTATGAATAATGATGACGCATGCTTTGCATGGGCTGTAACCTCATCTCTCCATCCAGCAGTGAGGGACACGATGAGAACATCATCATATCCTCACTATTCTTCAGTGTTAGATCTAAAAGAAATGGAATTTCCTATGGCGATAAAAGACATTCAACGTTTTGAAAAGCTGAACAAGGTAAGTATTAATGTTTATGAAATTGAAAATAAGAGAATAGTAAGTCCTCTATATTATACTCAGGAAAAAAAGAATGCTCATGTAAATTTACTGTACATAACTGAAGGTCAAAATGCCCACTATTGTTGGATAAAACATTTAAGTAGACTTGTTGGTAGTCAAGTACCAAAACATAAATCTAAGAAGTGGTTGTGTGATGGTTGTTTGCTATATTTCAGAAAAGAGGATCAACTAACTCAACATCAAAAATGGGGTTGTAATCATGTTTGTACGGTATTACCGACTCCTAAAAATAACATTCTAAAATTTAAGGATTATGAGGAACAGCTTCGAGTACCATTTGTTATATATATGCTGACTTCGAGGCTCTGCTAAAACCATTTAATTCATGTTCAGCGAATCCAGCCCAACCTTTCACCAACATTACTCACATTCATGAACCTTTTAGCTTTGCATATTATATTAAATGTAGTTATGATGACTCTTTAAATAAGTTTGAGCTTTATAAAGGACCTGATGCACCTAAAGTTTTTATGGAAAGGCTTGAGAAAGATGCCATCCGTATATCCTCTATTTTAAATACGATCATTCCTATTAAGCCACTAACTTCGTCAGAGCAAATGAATTTTGAAACTGAAACTAATTGTTTTATATGTGGTGAATGTTTATATACAGACAGGGTTCGCGATCATGACCATTTATCACGAAATTATCGTGGTGCTGCTCACCAAGAATGTAATTTAAATTATAGAGTAAGTAAATTCATTCCGGTCATTCTACATAACGGTAGCAAATACGATAACCTCTTTATCGTTAAAGAATTTGGAGCTTCAGATGTGAAAATTGATGTGATTGCAAATAATAAGGAACAATACATATCGTTCACAAAATACATCAAAACTGTCAATAAAAAAACTATAAAACTGCGATTTATAGATTCATTCCGCTTTATGCCGAGTAGTCTTGATAAGCTGGCTAGTAATTTAAAATCAGATCAGTTTCATGAAATCCAACGTCTCTTTCCTAAGGAAGATGATTTTAATTTGATTCGTCAAAAAGATATATTCCCTTATGAATATATTAACTGTGTGGAACGTCTAGAGGAGTGTTCTTTACCACCGAAAGATGCATTTTACAGTTCCTTAAACACAAGTCATATCAGTGATCAGGAATATTTACATGCACAACGTGTATGGACACAGTTCGACATTCAAACTTTAGGAGAATTTTCAGACATATATTTGAAGACAGATGTGTTGTTATTAGCAGATGTTTTTGAAAATTTTCGGAATGTTTGTATGAAAACTTATGACCTTGATCCTTGTCAGTATTTCACTGCTCCTGGGTTAAGTTTCAGTTCAATGTTGAAAAAAAACGAAGTAAATTTAGAATTAATGACTGATATAGACATGATCAATTTTATAAAATCATCAATTCGAGGTGGATTAAGCCAATGTAGTGGACGGTACTCTAAAGCGAATAATAAATACATGCCTAGCTACAACCCTTGTGAAGAGTCAAAGTATATTGTCTACCTCGATGTAAATAACCAATATGGTTGGGCTATGAGTCAATATCTACCACTGAAAGATTTTCGCTGGCTGACACAATCTGAAATTGATGTCTTACATGTTAACACTCTAAATGATAACGATGTTAAAGGATATATTTTAGAGGTAAATCTTGAGTTCCCTAAAGAGATACATGATGATCCTAATGATTTACCATTCTGTCCTGAGACTATGAAATCTCCGTACATCACATCACGAACGAAAATGTTAATTGCTAATGTGAATGATAAATGTAAATATGTAATACATTATCAAAACTAGAAACAGTGTCTACAGCATGGATTGAAATTAACTAAAGTTCATCGCGTATTGCAATTTCATCAGTCAGCATGGCTCAAACCGTATATTGATCTAAACAATAATTTAAGAACACAGTCAACAAACGCGTTTGAAAAAGATTTTTATAAACTCATGAATAATAGTGTTTTTGGAAAGACTATGGAGAATGTTGATAAGCGAGTTGATGTAAAGCTGATAACAAAGTGGGAGAATGATGGTAAAAGGTATGGTGCTAGCAACTTAATCAGCAAGCCTATCTTTCATATCTGTTCAATTATTCATGAGGATTTAGTTGTAATACAAATGAATCGTCTTAAAGTAACTTACAACAAACCTATATATGTGGGTTACACCATTCTGGAATTGTCAAAAACACTTATGTATGAATTTCACTATGATTATGTAAAGAAAAACTATCTTGATAATGCTAAATTACTCTACACAGACACAGATTCTTTTGTTTATGAGTTTAAAACTGATGATTTTTATGAGGATATCAAAACTGAGCTAAATAGGTTTGATACAAGTGACTATCCCGAGGATAATATTTACCATTTACCTCTTGTAAACAAAAAGGTTCTTGGGAAATTTTAGGATGAATGTGCTGGTGTTATTATAGACACCTTTGTAGGCACAAAATCTAAATCATACAGCTATATGACAATTGATGATGTAGTAGTAAAAAAATTAAAAGGAGTGAAAAAGAATGTTGTTAGTAAAGAGTTAGATATACGTGATTATAAGAATTGTATAGTCAGTAACCCACCTATATAATATAAGAAAATGTGTGTATTTAGAAGTAAAAATCATTAGCTGTATACTAATTTGTTGAACAAAGTTGCTTTAAGTAATGAAGACAACAAACGATTCATTATACCCAGCTCGTTTGATACTCTCGCTTGGGGAAACAGTCGCATTGACGACTATTACTTTACTTAAGTCTGATGTTCATTATATTGTATTATCATTTGTAGTTGTATGTTTATATTGTGATATATTTGTAAAAACTCTAAGTATAATGTATAATGTGAGGCTACTGTAGTTTAGTAAAAAAGAACATAAGTAATACATTTTAGTGTAAAATGTTTGCTTTTTATATTACGGAAAAGATTTTCAAAAATGTACAGAATGTGTGAACTAAACAAGAGGAATGTAAAAAATGTAAAGTGGAAATTGTAAATATCCATATGTGAAAAAATGAAATGGCTACGGTATCACCATTTTAAAATTAAAAGACATAGTGATTTGGTAAACCTTGTTTTTATTTCACAACAATAACAATATTGTACAAAATGTGTGAACTAAACAAGGGGAATGTAAAAAATGTAAAGTGGAAACTGTAAATATCCAAGTGTGAAAAAAAAAAAGAAATGGCTATCAACATTTTTAAAAATAAAAGACATTGTGATCTGGTAAACCTTGTTTTTATTTCACAACAAATAGGGCTTTACAAAATAGAATACAAAGAAATACCAATTCCTCAATCCTTTTCATTCTTCAGTCCACTCATCATTAACTTTCCTTTTATAGCCAACCTCTTTCCCACTGAGGCATTATAGGATGTCAAACGTTGTTTAGCTCTTTTCAACAATACTTTATCCGCCACACGTCTTAAAGCAGAATGACTATGACGATAAGAAAGGTCGTGTTCTTTTCATGCTTGATCCAAAGAATTAATAGATATTCACTTAGCATAGGGTCTTGCGACCATGATTTTGGTACATGTTGCCAGATTTCTTTCACGGTATTGACTGTCACATAATAAATGAACAACTTGGAGAATACTAATAATTCTTCTTTTGTAAAACTATCTGCATATCGAGGGCAGATAACCTTGTAGTTCCACCCTTAAAACAACAACACTACCTCTTGCATAGTATGTGATGTTGATGGCTCCTGAGACGTGGAAGATGGATTAAACATAACTTTTACAACAAGTTGCTCAATAAACAATGCTCAATCTGGAGTCACAGTATTTTTTTTCATAAAACGTGATAGCAAAACACAATTGATTATCATTCAGCATTAGTGTTCTATATGAAATAGATAAGAAAAGGGCCATACTATACTTTTATATAGGTAATAAACGGGTCATACTATACTCTCAACTACCCTAGTTTCAACTACGGTTCAAGGTCACTCTCTTGAACATTGTCTGAGACTATCGATAAACACCTATGTTCACACGGCACACTCTTGCGGCGCGCGCGGGCATGAATAATTCAGGATGATGTTAATGGCTTATGTGGATGGCTTAGGTTGGTGGCTTATGGCGGTGGTTTATGGTGGCTTTTGTTGGTGGCTTACGGTGGTGGCTTATGGTGGCTTATGTTGGTGGCTTACGGAGGTGGCTTTAGGCGGTGGCTTATGGTGGCTTATGTTGGTTGCATATGGTGGCTTATGGTGGTATTACAGCCTCGCCAAGTAGCCCTACCTGTGGCCGGCTGACCATACTATTACCGTGTATTAAGTGTAAAGACGGCAAACATGACCATGTAAAACCGTGAGTTCATGTTTCGCTGACGTAATCGTATGTTTCCGCGCCCTTCCTGGTGTTTGCGCGCGTCGTAGTGGCTAAATTTGAAACTAGATGATATGTTTTGGCCGGCCACAGGTGGGGCTACTTGGCGAGCCTGTAATACCACCATAAGCCACCTCCGTAAGCCACCATAAGCCACCGGCATAAGCCACCATAAGCCACCAACATAAGCCACCATAAGCCACCACCGTAAGCCACCAACAAAAGCCACCATAAACCACCGCCATAACTTAACTTAACCTTTGATTGATCCCTGTTGATTGACCCCTTTTGGTTGATCTCTGTTGATGTATCCCTTTGGACTGGTCCCTGTTGACTAGCCCCCTTTGGACGGGTCCTTTTTGAAGGGAGTCATTTTTTTACGGGTCCCGGAGGACGGGTCCTTGTTGACGGGTCCCTGTGGGCGGGTCCTTTGGAATGATCCCTATGGACTGGCCCATGCATTTTATCCAAATTATGTCAAAGGGACCCGCCCACAGGGACCCGTCAACAAGGACCCGTCCTCCGTCACCCGTAAAAAAATGACTCCCTTCAAAAAAGACCCGTCCAAAGGGGGCTAGTCAACAGGAACCAATCCAAAGGGATACATCAACAGAGATCAATCAAAAGGGGTCAGTCAACAGGGATCAATCAAAGGTTAAGTTAAGTTATGGCGGTGGTTTATGGTGGCTTTTGTTGGTGGCTTACGGTGGTGGCTTAAGTTGGTGGTGTACTGTGGTGGCTTATGGTGGTGGCTTATGGTGGTGGATTATGGCGGTGGCTTATGGTGGCTTACGGTGGTGGCTTATGGTGGCTTATGGTGGTATTACAGGCTCGCCAAGTAGCCCCACCTGAGGCCGGCCAAAACATCTCGTCTAGAGTTTCAAATTTAGCCACTACGACGTGCGCAAACACCAGGAAGTGCGTGAAAACATGCGATTACGTCAGCGAAACATGAACTCACGGTTTTACGTGGTCATGTTTGCCGTCTTTACACTTGATACACGGTAATAGTATGGTCAGCCGGCCACAGGTAGGGCTACTTGACGAGCCTGTAATACCACCATAAGCCACCAACAGCCACCGCCATAATCCACCACCGTAAGCCACCAACAAAAGCCACCACAAGCCACCACCGTAAGCCACCAACAAAATCCACCATAAACCACCGCCATAAGCTACCAACCTAAGCCATCCACATAAGCCATTAACATCATCCTGAATTATTCATGCCCGCGTGCGCCGCAAGCGTGTGCCGTGTGAACAAAGGTGTTTATCGATAGTCTCCGACAATGTTCAAGAGAGTGACCGTGAAACGTAGTTGAAACAAGGGTAGTTGAGAGTATAGTATGACCCTTTTATTACGTATATAAAAGTATATTATGGCCCTTTTCTTATCTATTTCATATAGAACTCTAATGCTGAATGATAGTCAATAGTGTTTTGCTGTCACGTTTTATGAAATAAAAATACTTTGATTCAATATGGAGCATTGTTTATTGAGCAACTTGTTGTAAAAGTTATGTTTAATCCATCTTCCACGTCTCAGGAGCCATCAACATCACATACTATGCAAGAGGTAGTGTTGTTGTTTTAAGGGTGGAACTACAAGGTTATCTGCCCTCGATATGCAGATAGTTTTACCAAAGAAGAATTATTAGTATTCTCCAAGTTGTTCATTTATTATGTGACAGTCAACACCGTGAAAGAAATCTGGCAACATGTACCAAAATCATGGTCGCAAGACCCTATGCTAAGTGAATATCTATTAAATCTTTGGATCAAGCATGCAAAGAACACGACCTTTCTTATCTTCTTAGTCATTCTGCTTTAAGACGTGTGGCGGAGAAAGTATTGCTGAAAAGAGCTAAACAACGTTTGACATCCTATAATGCCTCAGTGGGAAAGAGGTTGGCTATAAAAGGAAAGTTAATGATGAGTGGACATGAAAAATGAAAAGGATTGAGGAATTGGTATTTCTTTGTATTCTATTTTGTAAAGCCTTATTTGTTGTGAAATAAAACAAGGTTTACCAGATCACAATGTCTTTTATTTTAAAAAATGTTGATAGCCATTTCTTAATTTTTTTTTCACACATGGATATTTACAATTTACACTTTACATTTTTTACATTCCCCTTGTTTAGTTCACACATTCTGTACATTTTTGAAAATCTTTTCCGTAATATAAAAAGCAAACATTTTACACTAAAATGTATTACTTATGTTCTTTTTTTTACTAAACTGCAGTAGCCTCACATTATACATTATACTTAGAGTTTTTACAAATATATTACAATATAAAAATACAACTACAAAATATACTGCTGAAAAAAATTAAAGCACCACTTTTTTCAAAGGCCACCAAATTTGGAAAGTTGACTGCACAAGGTCGAAATCTCAGTATGACGTTTGCCCCGACGCCTACCAAGCACATGCTTCAGCACAACTCCCCAACTTGTGTAGTTTCGGGATAGCGCCCCCAAAACCAGCCCATTTTTGAAAACCGTAAATTGAAGTTTGCTAAAAACGCTGTAGGACTTGTCGCAGGTTGCCAAAGCAGTCGAAAATGAATGAGTCTTGCTCTTAAGGTTCCGCGAACACGTTGAAATCGTTACATTTGACGTTTGGGCATGTTCAACCCCCTTCATCATCCCCTAAACATGGACTACCATTGGGGCGCCTGAGAAGGTACTGGATGTGTTTAACCACCTGAAAACCTGCACACCGTCCTCAGTTGCTGATTGCAGTAAGTTCTTATGGCCTCCGGCAATGTTCACCCCTCCTAACACCCTCAAATGGCAAGGGACCAAACCACCCCGTCTTGATTCACCCCTAAGGAAGGTTTAAATCGAGATTTTTATCAGTGCTGCTAATGGGGGGTGTTCCCCTAACGTTTCAAAAGAGGACCTGCGCCTGTGTCGCCACCCCTTCCCTTGCTACCCCCTTTTGTATGATTTTTCGAATCAGGCCCTTTTTAAGGGCTGAAATGAGGTCTTAATCGCTGAAAGGGCTGTAAAGGTCCTTAGAAGTAGTGGTGACACGAAATCAACCCCTTCCGACGTTTGATTGACATTCCATCCCCCAAAGTTGACATTTTTGCACCCTCAACCCTCCCTGTCTGGACGCGTAACGCGTCATGGCAGAGTTTTCAGAGTAGGATCAAAATGAAGCTTATGGCCTGAAATGGAGCCCAAAACAGCAGGTTGGATGGAAATTCATCGGTAGGGTGGGAAACGGGACCAAAAAGTCTTCAAAAAAGTTAACAGCCTCTAGTAAGTACACCAATGCATAGGCAACCCACGTCACGTCATTTTTCTCCCATTGCCAAACTTTGTAACCTATTGCCGATCATAGGCAACCCACACGCATGGACGTGATGAGGGTTGCCTATGCATGGGCGTACTTACTGTAGGCTGTACACTTTTTTGAAGAAAATTGGTCCCGTTTCCCAACCTACCGATGAATTTCTATCCAGCCTGCTGTTTTGGGCTCCATTGCAGGCCATGAGCTTCATTTTGATCCAACTCTGAAAACTCTGCCATGACGCATTACGCGTCCAGACAGGGAGGGTTGGGGGTGCAAAAATTTCGAATTTGGGGGACGGAATGCCAATCATCGATCGGAAGGGGTTGATTTCGTGTCACCACTACTTCTAAGGACCTTTACAGCCCTTTCAGCGATTAAGACCTCATTTCAGCCCTTAAAAAGGGCCTGATTCGAAAAATCATACAAACGGGCGTTGCAGGGGAAGGGGTGGTGACAAAGGCACAGTTCCTTTTTTGAAACGTTAGGGGAAGACCCCCCATTAGCAGCACTGATAAACATCTCGATTAAAACCTTCCTTAGGGGTGAATCGAGAAGGGGTGGTTTGGTCCCATGCCAGTTGAGGGTGTTAGGGGGTGTGGACATTACCGGAGGCCTTAAGAACTTACTGCAATCAGCAACTGAGGACGGTGTACAGGTTTTCAGGTGGTTAAACACACCTGGTACCTTCTCAGACGCCCCCAATGGTAGTCCATGTTTAGGGGATGATGAAGGGGTTGAAATGCCCAAACGTCAAATGTAACGATTTCAACGTGTTTGTGGAACCTTTAAGAGCAAGACTCATTCATTTTCGACTGCTTTGGCAACCTGCGACAAGTCCTGCAGCGTTTTTCGCAAACTTCAATTTGCGGTTTTCGAAAATGGGCTGGTTTTCGGGGTGCTACCCCGAAACTACTCAAGTTGGGGAGTTGTGCTGAAGCATATGCTTGGTAGGCGTCCGGAAAAACGTCATACTGAGATTTCGAGCTTGTAGGTCAACTTTTCAAAATTTGGTGGCCTTTGAAAAAAGTGGTGCTTTAATTTTTTTGAGCAGTATATAATACAATATCATGAACATCAGACTTAAGTAAAGTAATAGTCGTCAATGCGACTGTTTCCCCAAGCGAGAGTATCAAATGAGCTGGGTACAATGAATCGTTTGTTGTCTTCATTACTTAAAGCAACTTTGTTCAACAAATTAGTATACAGCTGATGATTTTTACTTCTAAATACACACATTTTCTTATATAATATAGGTGGGTTACTGACTAAACAATCCTTATAATCACTTATATCTAACTCTTTACTAACAACATTCTTTTTCACTCCTTTTAATTTTTTTACTACTACATCATCAATTGTCATATAGCTGTATGATTTAGATTTTGTGCCTACAAAGGTGTATATAATAACACCAGCACATTCATCCTAAAATTTCCCAAGAACCTTTTTGTTTACAAGAGGTAAATGGTAAATATTATCCTCGGGATAGTCACTTGTATCAAACCTATTTAGCTCAGTTTTGATATCCTCATAAAAATCATCAGTTTTAAACTCATAAATAAAAGAATCTGTGTCTGTGTAGAGTAATTTAACATTATCAAGATAGTTTTTCTTTACAAAATCATAGTGAAATTCATACATAAGTGTTTTTGACAATTCCAGAATGGTGTAACCCACATATATAGGTTTGTTGTAAGTTACTTTAAGACGATTCATTTGTATTACAACTAAATCCTCATGAATAATTGAACAGCTATGAAAGATAGGCTTGCTTATTAAGTTGCTAGCACCATACCTTTCACCATCATTCTCCCACTTTGTTATCAGCTTTACATCAACTCGCTTATCAACATTCTCCATAGTCTTTCCAAAAACACTATTATTCATAGTTTATAAAAATCTTTTTCAAACGCGTTTGTTGACTGTGTTCTCAAATTATTGTTTAGTTCAATATACGGTTTGAGCCATGCTGACTGATGAAATTGCAATACGCGATGAATTTTAGTTAATTTCAATCCATGTTGTAGACACTGTTTCAAGTTTTGATAATGTATTACATATTTACATTTATCATTCACATTAGCAATTAACATTTTCGTTCGTGATGTGATGTACGGAGATTTCATAGTCTCAGGACAGAATGGTAAATCATTACGATCATCATGTATCTCTTTAGGGTACTCAAGATTTACCTCTAAAATATATCCTTTATCATCGTTATCATTTAGAGTGTTAACATGTAAGACATCAATTTCAGATTGTGTCAGCCAGCGAAAATCTTTCAGTGGTAGATATTGACTCATAGCCCAACCATATTGGTTATTTGCATCGAGGTAGACAATATACTTTGACTCTTCACAAGGGTTGTAGCTAGGCATGTATTTATTATTCGCTTTAGAGTACCGTCCACTACATTGGCTTAATCCACCTCGAATTGATGATTTTATAAAATTGATCATGTCTATTTCAGTCATTAATTCTAAATTTACTTTTTTTTTTTTTTTCAACATTGAACTGAAACTTAACCCAGGAGCAGTGAAATACTGACAAGGATCAAGGTCATAAGTTTTCATACAAACATTCCGAAAATTTTCAAAAACATCTGCTAATAACAACACATCTGTCTTCAAATATATGTCTGAAAATTCTCCTCAAGTTCGAATGTCGAACTGTGTCCATACACGTTGTGCAGGTAAATATTCCTGATCACTGATATGACTTGTGTTTAAGGAACTGTAAAATGCATCTTTCGGTGGTAAAGAACACTCCTCAAGACGTTCCACACAGTTAATATATTCATAAGGGAATATATCTTTTTGACGAATCAAATTAAAATCATCTTCCTTAGGAAAGAGACGTTGGATTTCATGAAACTGATCTGATTTTAAATTACTAGCCACCTTATCAAGACTACTCGGCATAAAGCGGAATGAATCTATAAATCGCAGTTTTATAGCTTTTTTATTGACAGTTTTGATGTATTTTGTGAACGATATGTATTGTTCCTTATTATTTGCAATCACATCAATTTTCACATCTGAAGCTCCAAATTCTTTAACGATAAAGAGGTTATCGTATTTGCTACCGTTATGTAGAATGACCGGAGTAGTGGAGTGATGGCGCTTCCAAGCCACCCGGCGTTGCTCGGGCGGCGTTCATATTAAATAATTAATAACTCTCGAACCCGTGGTCGGAGATTCACGAACGAGGTGTCGTTGGACTCGGGCTGACGGGGGGGCTTTGCTATGGACCACTCGTTATATTTTTGAAATTTTTTTGATTTTTTTTGTTTTCGAAAATAGGCAATAGTTTGAAAACCAAACATGGTAGAACGTTGTGCCATGACCCAAACGAATGGTCTTTATGACATTTATTTTCCATAATGAAACTTTTTTACTTTTTATGTTTTTTTGAAAAAACTCGAATTTTGAAAATCCTATATTTTGGAAACTAGGAACTCTACAAAAAAAATTGTTTAACGTAAATCAATGGTCCCTACCCCCTCTACCCCCAAAATAAATTTCAAGTCTCTAGAATGAAAACCTGTAGTAGTAGGATGAGGGGGGAGCTGGACCACTTAGGAAGTTGTGAGCCCCTGCGACCTTGGAATGGAAGGAGTGATGCTAGGAAGGCGTGCTTGGATTCGTTTTTTTTCGTCTCGTTGTGCTCTTTACGGGAATGTAGGTGTCGAAAAGGTGAAAAACTGGAAACACGGTCTTTTTGGGGTAAAAACGTGATTTTAGACCTTTTGCTATATCTCGCGAACCAAGTATGCTAGAGGCGTGTACGACGGGTCCAAGGACTCGGAGAGACGTCCTCTTTGCTATGGACCACTCGAGATATTTTTTAAAAAAATTTGGAAACTCGATTTTGGGGTAAACACGTTTTTTTTGTGATTTTTGCCGATATCTCACGAACCAATAACGCTAGAGACGTGTACGAGGTGTCCTAGCACTCGGGCTAACGCCCCCTTTCAAATGTGGTAGATTTTTTTTTTCCAAAAAAATAATTCACAAAGGGCCTAACGCCATACATGTTGAAATAACGTTTTTTCTTTTTTTTCTTTACCTGTTTATAATGTCCATGAAGCGTGGTGGTTGAGAGAGACGATACGGCTGGGTGTGTGTGTGTTTCAACGAACCTATCGCTAACCACAAGGACCATGCTTAATAGAATAATTGCTATTTCGGCGGGTCGGTGTATGACAGAGCGAGCGTGTGTTTTTCTGATATTTTACCTTTGACATGTAAACGGTGATGAGAACTTGATTCTATGTTGGTCGAAGCGAGTAGAGAAAACAAACTTGCCGAGGAGGTGAAGGTCATTTGAGCTTATTGGAAGGCATTGATCTGACTTGACAACAAGTGCAATGGAAAAAATGACCAAGACGCTTGAAGGTGAAATAATCTGACCATCGTGGTGGCAGGGGAGTGTGAAAGGCATGCACACACATGTGTGAAACCAGATGTAGGCTAAACCAGTGACATCCTGTTTTGCTTCGTACGTGACAAAATGCAAGTTCATGTGAAATTTGATCTACCGCAGGTGTTCGCCTGGGACGTTATCTGTCCACGTGCGCGATAACTGTTAACAAGTCACATCCTGTTTTGCTTCGTACGTGACAAAATGCAAGTTCAGGTGAAATTTGATCCGGCACAGGTGTTCGCCTGGGACGTTAGCTGTCCACGTGCACGATAAGAGAATGTTCAAAGCGTGGGAATCGCTGAATCAGTAAAAAGTATGATGCAACTTGTGGGAATGATGTCACAAACCAATAGACAGGCAAGAGCTGCAAACAGCAGTGGTGGGAGGTGAAGGGAGGGAGAGGGGAGGGGGTGATGTATGAGAGAACACAGGAGGAAAGGGAAAGACAAACATGTATGAACATGCATGAAGCGCGGAGCGCTGTATACATAGAGCTATAGGTAGTGTACAACATGTGTGAATAAATAAAAAGTACACAGGTTCACACAACATGTAGTTTATTGATCCAAGAATTAAACGTAGAGTTAAACCCTAACCATTTGACGTAGAGTTTATTTCCTTTTTGTTTCAACACTTTTTCCACAAGATAATGCTGAGGAAATGCTGTTTTTCTGAAGTTCATGGAGATAAAATCTACCTTTTATGGGTTGATGATTGAGGTCCTCGAGTAAATAGGTGACTGGAGTGTCCAAGTAGACTCGACGAATTCGAAATAGTTCAGTCCCCCACTGAGGCGTGTAGCCCTTATTGAAGGCAGACTTAAATTTGCTCACACGAACAAAATCCCCAATGTTCAGTCGGTGACGTTTAGGATCGGCTGTTTTTATGGGGTTAAACAGTTTATCCAATCGCTGAATATTTTTAGTCACGAGACGTGGCTTGGTCCCAATCGTTCTATGTTTGGTGTCATTGTAACGTGACACTAGTTCAGATAACATGTCCAACCAGCGATACGTGCCCTGAGCGGTAAACGCTTTCCACATATGGGTTTTCAATGTTCGGTTGAACCGTTCGACCACACTGGCTTTCAGATTGCTGTACGTGGTGTAATGGTGAATATCCTTAGATTTGAGAAAACTGGAGAAGTCCTTGTTGAAAAATTCTTTCCCCTGGTCGGTTTGTAGCAGCTGAGGTTGACGTTGGGAGTGTTGAATAATATGTTGAAAGGCCTTGGTAACTAGTGGACCAGACTTGCGACGCACAGGTTCAACAAAGGCCATTTTGGAATAGACATCAATGACGGTCAACATATAGCGTACACCGTCGTTAACGCCAGCATAGGGTATCATTTCAACCAAGTCAGCCTGCCAAAGTTCATCCACACCTCGTGAAATCACCTTGAGTCGTGGATAGTGACGCCTAGCTGGGCGATGCAACTCGTGAGCAATACCCATTTTAATGGGTGAGGGCTTAAACAATAATTTTGGCATTTCGAAGTTCTTGTTCAATTTCTTGAATTTCCCAATCGTGACCGGTATGGCCAGCTTGACGTGAAGCATGCAACAACTGTAGCCGCTGGACGAGCTTATTGGGATTGTGCCAGTAGGTAACATCCACAAGGGGTTTTAATGGTTTAAATGTCACTCCTGAAGCGGACACTTTACGACGAGTACTTTGACTAGTGGGAAACATTTTTGCAATGATGGTTTTATATTTTTGAGATATATTGGCATTCACTTGTTGCGTGGGATCATACTGTCTCTTATGGGCATGGGTATCCAATAAAATGGATTTATATTTGTCAAGATTCTCTGACGTATAATCATGGGAAGAGGGGGTCCGAGAAAAGAGCAGCTTTAACAGTCCTGGCGTTAATTTATAGTTGATGTTTTTAATGACAGCTTTAGTACGAGCAAATTTAATGGATGAATCTCCAATTTTAAAACTATCATCCTCATAGCGAACACCATACGTGGTATCTGTGTTTCCAATAAATAGATCGGTGAAATAGGGTTCCAATGTTGATCCATAATATTTTATTAAAATGGTTTTCAGTTGAGCTTTATGTTGAGGCGTGGCCAGGAGTTGTGAAAACGGAGACGCTCTGGAAGGGCAAGGTGTTTCGACCATGGCCAAGGATTTCTTTTTTCTCAAAAACTCTGCAAGGGGTGCGGCCTTTTTTTGAGGCGTAAACACATGTTCCTCCTCATACTCAACTTCGCTAACACTAGTCAAATCTTCCTGTTCCTCTTCCTCTTCCTCAGGGTCCTCGTGCAGCGTCTGCATGGCTTGTGAAACGGTGGGTAGCGTTTCAGATGGCTTGAAAGAGGGTTTCAACATGGCTTTTAGTGGAGGTGCTAAATGTTGCTGAATAAACAAAGCATGATTGGCACGTGATTGTTTCAATTGACGAAACTTTTGGCGAATAGTATTTTTTGCTCTAATAATATGCTTTTTCAATTGACTCTCTGCTAACGCCATGGTGTCTTGACAAATGACTTGCCGGGGAATGAGACAGGGCCTTAAATAGCAATAAAATGATCAAACCCTAAGCGATACCGTCCTTGGTTGAGTTCACTTTGTTTGTCAATCACTAAACAGGCATGACGTTGAGTGTTCCAGCACTTGGCACACAATTCTGTAAACATTTGAAAGGATTCACATGTTCATTATAAATGTGACGACTGTTCCTCTCGTCCTGGCGAAATAAAACAATGACATTGGCATTGTCACGAATCAACTGTTTGGACATTTTAGAATACGTTTGCCCAAGATAGAAGCAATCGATATGTTTGTGTCGACCCATGCTGAAATAGCTTTGAATGATGCCTTGACGTTCAGTGGATACATCATCGAAAATCATGAGTGAATCAGGCTTTACTTCATCCGGTGAAATCACATTTTCTTGCATGGAAAATGTAAAATAACCCATATTCTCTTTTTGTAATCCAGACATGACTTGATCCAGAAACACGTAGAGGGGTTGGTAGAGAGATTTTGCAAAAATATAAATATTTTGAAAACGCAGACCATTGGGAGCTGTGATGAGCGTTAGCAAAAGATTAGTCTTTCCACAGCCGGAAGGCCCCACAATGATGCAGCGAATGGAAGATGGAAACAGTGAACCATGGCGTTGTTCACGTGATGTGGGACAGAGATGGGAAACCATGTCCCCCACGGGGAATGACTCTTGCTGCTTAATAATCTTCATTTCAACTAAGGCTTAGACAGGCTAGCAGGCTGTCTATATACAGGACACCGAGCCTTGTCATAGAAACAGTAGACTGGTACTACAGGTTGACGATGGATGTCTTTGGACGTGCGTTGATGGCCAAAGCTAGGCCTGTCCCCATACATGATCCTAAACAAGAAACAGATCCTGCTAATAAACACTATGTGGATACGTCAGTAGTGCCACGCACAAAACAGGGAGATTATGACTTTAAGGGAAAGCGGTTAACCCATGTAAAACATCCTCAAGTGTCTACAGACGTTACTACGAAAAAGTATGTGGATAACAAAGTGTATGAGTTTTATGACAAAGTGCCACAGCTTATGGTGAATGGCTATAGCGCTAATCACCATCGGATTATTCACGTGGAAGACCCACAAGACGAAGACGATGTTTGTACCAAGCGTTACGTGACCCATGAAATGAAAAGGCTTTATAAATTTATCCCATGTGTATTTTTAGTGTATCTGACAAATGAAAAACCTGTGATTGACAGAAACCATTTATCGTTAGTCCATGATCAGCACTTGACCTATGTGCTTGCTTCGGGTTTAAGCCACTATCGATTACACTATGATGGAACCATTCACATCAAATATGCCATACCTGATGAGAACCATTTACAAATAAAGATAAATGGTCATAGGATGTTGGTCCATAACCATGAAATGGTCAATGCTGGTGACGAATTATCCTTTCACCTCATGTTGACATGGGATGAAAAGCAAGCGGGAAAAACCATAAACGATTTCCCACTTTATGTGGAATTGGAATATACAGCCATGAAATAACCATCTGACGTTAGTTGTGATTTAAACTTTCTTGTGAAAGGTTGTTGGTCATTATCATTATGGTGAAACAAAGGTATGCAGTGAGAAAGACTAAAAAAAGGACTTTGTCCTTGGCAAAGCCTGGGCTTACAACATTCGTGGACAAGCCCTTGCGAAAGAAAAAAAGAAAAAATAATGTATTGACCATAAGGAAAGCCCTTCGAGCAGCACAGAGACATGTTATTCCAAAACGTCGGCGACAGGTTTCAAACCAAGGGCGAGTGATTCCCGTCCCCAAACGAGCGGGATTTTTACCTGCATTATTTGCCGGTTTGGCTGCTCTGGGTTCACTTTTGGGCGGTGCCAGTGCAGTGGCGAAAACCATTAAAGCCGCGCAGCAGGGCAAGCAACAACTCAAAGAAAGTCAGCGACACAATGAAACGATGGAAGCGATTGCCTTGGGGGCTAGAAATGCCAATTTAAAGCCAGCCTTTTATCAACAAGGATTTGGGATTTCACCATTTCGAAATATTAAAAAAAAAAAAAATAACCTCAGCCATAGCAAGACATGCCCTGACGCATCAACAAGTGGAAAGCTATGCTAAACAACTAAAGCTTTCTCATTTTCGAGGTGTGTTTATGCGAAACCAATTACCCCCACGACCCTGGAAACAGGAATGTGCTGTTGTCAATTTGGATGATCACCGAGGACCAGGAACGCATTATGTAGCTTATGTCAAAGAGGGATCCATGGTATGGTACTTTGACAGTTTTGGGAATTTGCCTCCGCCCATGGAACTAGTGACCTATTTTGGAAACAGGATCAAGATATATTATAATGTGAAACGTGAGCAAACGTTTAACAGCCAACAGTGTGGACGTTTGTGTTTAATTTTTTTATATAAGACGCAGCATAAGCAAAAACGCCACCAGTATGTCGGCAGAAAGTAAAACGTTTACAGTGCATGGACGTGGACCTGAAGTCAGCCTAGACTTTTACCCGCCTATCGAATTGAGTGAAAAACCCTATGGTTTAGGACTTGTTTCTCTTGAAACGTACAATCGAATATACAACATACGTGAAAATGTGAACAACAAGTTTTACTATGATGATTCTGTGCTCACCTTGAACTCTGGTGGATACACGATCGATGATATTTATGAACACATTTATGTGGTGTTGATCAATCAATATGGTTTAAAGTCATTTCTCGACGGAACGCACAAGTTTGAACTTGTAGGCAATACCAACACTCATCGCTGCAGTATTTTCTCTACCTTTAACATTGACTTTAAAACACACCCCGATTCCATTGGCCCATTACTAGGATTTAAACCACGTGTGTTGGAGCCCAACAAAAAACATGAATCAGACCATGAAGTGAAATTCATTGAGGACCATCATGTGTCGGTGACGTGTAATATTATTAGCCAAGTGTACACCAATCAAGAACCATCGCATTCGCTTTATGACTTTATTGTGACATCGCCCAATGGCTATATTATTCGTGAAAACCCTCCAGTGGTGCTTTTTCATTCTGTGGCTGTCGATAGTATTAGTAATATAACATTAAGACTGATCAATAGAGAGCAACAACTCATTGATCTAGATTCTACCACACCAGTGACTTACAAGTTGGTGCTAAAGCCACTATGAAGTTTGTGTATAAAGCAACAACACCGTCTAGGAATGGTGTTAGTTGTTTGCCACGTGAATACACGTTAACATCTCAAGGCAAGCAGATTTTACAGCATTTGGGTTACCACGTCAACCCTCATAATGAATTCTATCCTAGAGATAGCGAACCACATCGAGGAGCAACCAGGAGTGGTAAGAATTGATCTCCATTCCTATCAAGCTCAAACACCTGGACTCAATAACAATGACGAGATTCAATTCATCATTAACAACCAAGATATTTACACCCTACCTCATGAAAGTGTCATTCAGATTGAAGGTCGGCTCACCAAAGCCGATGGCTCTACACCCACCACATCCAAGTTGGCCAACCATGGTTTGGCCTTTCTGTTTTCTGAAGTGCGGTATGTCATTAACGATATCGTGGTGGATAGCACTCGAAATGTGGGCATTTCCAGTGTCATGAAACTATACCCCTCTTATAGTGAGGAAGAAGGTAAAACACTTTGCATGGCAGGTTGGTGTCCTGACTCGACCAATGACTGGATGGTACACACTGATGGGACCTTTACTGGATATTTACCTCTTAAACTGATTTTAGGCTTTGCCGAAGATCACCAACGCATTGTGGTCAACGCAAGGCAAGTGCTTTATCTAGTGAGAGACAGGAGTGATAATAATGCACTCAAGGGGGCCGACAATGCCCCCATCGATTCAAAAATTCAACTACAACGCTTGCAATGGAAAGTGCCTCATGTGACCCTTGAAGATAGCAAAAAACTGGACATACTCAAAATGGTAAAGAGAGATATGCCGCTACCCATGGAATTTAGAAGCTGGGCACTCCATGAGTATCCGCTATTGCCCACCACCAACACACACAGTTGGTCTGTAAAAACAGCTCGCTATACAGAGAGACCTCTCTACCTGATCGTGGGTTTTCAAACGAATCGCAAGTATCAACAAACCAAAGATGCCACGCAATTTGATCACCTGCAATTGAGAAATGCACGTCTTTTCCTCAACGGAGCTGTGTTTCCCTATGAAGGACTGGATTTGGATTTTTCATAAAATAAATTTGGCCCCCTGTACGACTTGTTTTCTAAATTTCGATGGTCGTATTATCAAAAAGAGAACGGCCCCATGCTACTACCCCAAGCGTTTAAGGCAAGAGCGCCACTGATTGTCTTTGACTGTTCTTACCTGGAAGAGTCTGTCAAGCCATCCAATATCGACATTCGACTAGATTTTGAAACGCATGACAATGTACCAGCCAATACGACGGCCTACTGTTTAATTATTCATCACAAACAAGTCAACTATTATCCACTGTCCAACCAAGTGACGAGTGTATAAATAACAGCTCAACCCACGTCAAGTCGCTCAGTCATGTCTTGCTTTAAAGCCTCAAGAGACGTTACATCCATGAATGTAAACTCTGAGGAACAACGTTTCAAGACTTTTGCCACGTGGCCAGTGCCTTTCATAAACCCTCAAGCCTTGGCGGCCGCTGGATTCTACTATTTAAAAACAAGAGATGAAGTGAAATGTGCCTTTTGTCCCATCATCATAGACCAATGGCAGGAGGGCGATGAACCCATGCAGGAACATCAGCGCTGGTCACCCACCTGCCCCTACCTGTGTAGAATGGAAGTGGGAAATATACCCTGTCATTCAAGCTATCCCTCACTTGTGTCACTGGGTGATGAAAAAAATACAAGTTACGATACGTGTGGACCGTATGGTATCCATGGTGCTTCAGTGAGCAGCTCACCATCAAAAACACCTAGTTTAGAGACATTGGGACATCATCGGTGTTATGGACGTTACAAACACAAGAGACTATATTGTTGTATCAGTTGCTATCGTCCTTATCCCAAAATGACAAAGGCCTGTAAGACGTGTAATGATAATAAAATGATGTAATTCTTAAATTCTTATTTTTTTGCTTTTGCCTCTGTCCTACCCTAACCTTCTTTTTTGGAACTAGCATGGCAGGTAAGTCCATGCCATGATCACACCTGATCGTCAGTCAGTCGTCAGTTGAACTTGGTCCAGACAAGCGTCAACATGTTGCGCACACTCATTGTGGATTGCCAAGGGTTTAAAATTGGTGACAACAAATTTATATTTAAACAAGTGGCCGTGATCGATTGTACCACGTTTTGGATATCACAAGCTACGCATTTGCTATTTAAACCACCCCATGCTTTTGATTTGTTGTGTGAAAAAGACCGTAAACAAACCCAGTGGATTGAAAATCATAGGCAACTAGACTGGAATCAGGGAACCATTTCCTATAAATATTTGGATGTGGTTATGAAAGCACACTTGTCCTCGGCCAATGTGGTATTTGTGAAAGGTAATGAAAAACGTCAATGGTTGCAACCATTTTTGGCGTCTTACTTCCAATGTATCGACCTCATGGAGTTGGGCTGCCCCTCCCTGCAAACGCTCATGGATACTTGTTCCTGTGGCAACATTACCCATACAGCCCTATCGCATGCGTGGCATCTCTTTCATTGGTTAACCACTCATGCCTGCTGGGAGTTGTTGAACAAAATTATAACTCAAGATTTACCTGTGAATGACGTCAGTGAGATTTCTACAAGCGACGTGTAAACATCTACAGCACGTGATACCATGGAGAAAGGCAATGCTACGGACAAAGCCATCGGCAAGTTCTTTGTGTGCAAAAAGAAACTAGACAGTTTTACCAAAGAGGAACTCTTGGCGCTGCCCAAGTCGTTCATTTATTATGTGGCCGCCAACGCAGTGAAAGAAATCTGGCAACATGTACCAAAATCATGGACTCAAGACCCTGTGTTGAGTGAATTGCAACCCTGTACGGATTACGATCACCATAAGCAAGTGGCCATGGCAAAAATACCGTCTATGCGTCAGTGTGCGACTTGCCAGCTAGTGAAACTGTATCACGGTCATAAGAGTCCATGTAAAGACTTTGTTGAATCATTCCACGGGTGTCATGGCGAGAAAAAGCAACAACAACAACAAACACAAACATCGTCCACAGAGGAGGAGGAAGACCAAACCTTCTTACCATCGATGGAAAAGGATATGCCAGACCTGTACTGGCAATGGCGTCATTGACAAAGTGATTCAATACTTACCTTTCGAAATCCATCTTCCAGGTTATCGTTTTTGTGGCCCTGGAACTCGTCTCGAAAAACGTTTACAACGTAGTGATGTACCCATTAATCTTTTGGATCAAGCATGCAAGGAACATGACCTTTCTTATCGCCATAGTCATCCTGGTTTAAGACATGTGGCCGATAAATTTTTATTGAAGAAAGCTAAACAACGTTTCACATCCAATGATGCCTCAGTGGGTGAAAGAATGGCAGCCCTGATTGTCATGAGTGCTATGAAAGGAAAGTTGATGATGCATGGACATAAACATTGAGGAGTGAGGAATTGGGATTTGTTTGTATTCTATTTTTCTTTTGTCAATTCACTATGACTATGAAATAAAAATAAAAGTTTTCCAGAGCACGATGTTTTGTTATTTTTAATTTTAAGAAATCGTGATGTTGATGGCTGATTTTTTCATTTTACACATTTCACACATGATGAATTCCACACACTGTCATTTATCATTTTGCAATTTACATTTTTTGAAAACGTTCGTTTCAAGTTTAACGTTTTTGATGATATGGATTTTTACATTTTGCTGATGACACATTTTAAACAATGTCCGTTTGAAGTTTTTGAATTTTCAAATTTCACACATGGCCATTTCCAGTTTTTAAAAATGTCCGTTTTAAGTTTTGCTGTTTTGGTGATATGGAAACATGGAATTTCCATTTTGCAGTTTTCATATTTTTTCCATTTGGTGTATGTCGAAAGTTGAGATTTGACAATGATGTTGATGCAAGTGCTTGACCTTGATAATACTGCAATGTGTTGATGTGTGTTTGGAGAAACGTCGAGGTCTACGACTACTGCAGGTAAGACTGTTTTTACAAAAATAATGTCTATTGTCTGCCACATTTCAATGAAAAAAAAACGAAACTATTTAAAACAAAATGAGTATATAAGTGAGCATTTACCCCCTCCCCACCCCCCACCCTACCTCACCGTGTTTGCTCTGGTCAACCATATACATGAGCTTTCTCTTTCCACTCATACATTCACACCTGTCTTTGGGAACAAACACAACCACTTTATTTATTCCCAAAAGCACATTCTCGACATGTACACTCATCCCAAAAGAACTTTTTTTAGTTTACCATTTTACTATTTCAAAAAATAATTAAATACTAGTTATTAAAGTTACTAAAAATCTTACTTATTTCATATTTACAAAAAATCAATTTTGTACAGCATTACAAGAATCACACTATTTACCAATCAAAAAAATTTAAAAAAATAAGGTTGCATAGAACGTTTTAAGAGCAAAAGGTCCAAGTGGGTTGCCACTATTTACAAAATCTACTATTTACAATGACAAGAAAACAATATTTACAAAATACTAAATCTACAAGTTACATAGAGCTATGTCCCATAAACGATTATACAGTGAAATCACACCTCCTCCTCCTTGCGATTATAACCCCAGGGCTGGCTGGTGAACAGGTCATCAGCCCACACACGCTTGTTATCCATGGAGGCGAGGGTGCGTTTTCTCTGTTCCACAAGATACAAATGATGGTTGCTGGATTGTATCCTGCACTGTGTATGAGACATAGCTTTGCCAGTGCGTAAAACCGCTAGATAGTCATCAACACGTAGCGATTTTACCACTGCTCTACCTACACCTTTTGCTCTTTTGGCTTCCTTACAGTCGAGTGTGCGGTAAGCATACATTTTTGAAGCCAAACCTACGAATTCCGTCATAATGGAATCACCGCATTCATCTTTTAAAACGCCCATTTCCTTCTTGTTTTTTAGGGGCAGCTGAAACACGTTGTCAGCGCTATAGCAAGAGGTGTCGAACCAGTCACTATGTTGCCTCATGACGTCATAGGGGTTGCAGTGGCGAATGTGGTAAATGAATGAGTCAGTGTCCATATACAAAAGAGAGACGTCCTCAAAATGGCGTTTGGCAAACTCATAGTGGAATCGATACATGACCGATTTAGAAAAGTCTAAAATGACTTGACCCAAGTAAATGGGTTTATCCATGGTCACGCTGGTCTTACTCATTTCAATAGTAGCCAAATCCTCATCGATAATTTTGATCGATTTGAAATTTGGCTTGGCAATGTACCGCCGGGCACCCCACTGCCCCTCCCTGACATTCACCAATTTAATGTCACGGTATTTGCGGACATTCTCCATAGACTTGCCATAGATGCAGTTGTTCATTAATTTAAAAAAAATAATTTCAAACTGCTGTGTTGCCATTTGTCGGTGCTCTGTGTTGAGTCGCATGTATGGCTCAAGCCATGCTTTTTGAGCAAAAGAAATACCCCTGTGGACTTTCTTCAACACCAAGCCTTGGGCGAGGCATTGCACCAACATTTGGATATGTAGCACATACCGATTTTTGTTGTAAAGTGTGCCCATGAGTTTTTCAGTTTTCACTTTACTGTCAGGGGGAACCATTTGCTCAAGACAGAATGGGAAATCGGCATGTTCATCATACAAGGATGAGGGATATTCAATATCCACTTCTAGCACATATCCACGGCCTGTTTCTTGGCTAGCCTTGATCACATCAAATTCTGACACTTGTTTGTCTGTCAGCCAAGCAAACTTCCCATAGGGCAAAGGCTGACTCATGGCGTAACCGTACAAATTATTCACGTCATAGTACATTAAGTACGATTCTTGTTTTTCCGGTGAATAATCAGGCATGTAGACATTGTTCGCTTCGGCATGGCGCTGGTTAAGTGACACAAAGCCGCCACGAATGCCCTTTTCAAAAAATAGAACCATGTCTACGTCAGTGAGTAAATCCAATTCCACTTGAGTGTATTTTAAAGCGGCATCAAACGAGAGCCCAGGACTCGTATAATAGTGAGCCGGGTCAAGACCGTAAATGTGTTGACACAAGTTACGGAATTTTTCAAACACATCAGTGAGCAGCAATACATCCAGTTTTAGGTAATGCAAAGCATATTCACTTAGCGTCTTCATGCCAAACACTCGCCAAACTTGACATGCATGTGCATAGTCTTCATCGGAAACGGTACTGCGTGTTAGTTTCGAGTAAAATGTCTCTTGTGGTGGGAGTTTTCTTTGCTTTAACACGTCCCAGCTGTTGCAAAAATCATACGGGAATATACCTTTCCGAATGCACAATTGAAATTGCTCAGGATCATTAAAATGCATTCTAGTATTTTTTAATTCCTCCTCATTCAAGCCATTCACAAGGCTGTCTAGCGAGGATGCCATAAACTTAAAGGAATCCAAAAATCGAATGCTAAAGTTGCTCAACCACCATGTCAGGGCTGTAAAACGCTCATGGTTTTGGGGAATAATGGTAAACGAGCCCTTGTTGACATGGCCCAATTCACGAATCAAAAACTGAATGTCATAATTTGCCAGATTGTGGAAAAAGACACTGATGAAACGAGGAGCTGGAAAGTTCAAGTTGCATTTACTATGCGCAGCTCCACGAAACTCCCCTGTAAAATGCGAGTGGTCTCTGACTTTTTCCTCTCCACTTAAAATAGGCTTTTCGCAAATATGGCATGTCATGGCATGCTCATACTGCTGCTGTTGTTCTGGAGATAGGCTCATGGGTACTGGGTGGTCTAGTAATTCCTGTACATGGTCGGCCAACTTGACAAGTTCATCCAAGAACCATTTGGCACAATCTGGCCCCTCACGGTATATGTAAACGGATTGCGTGGGGTCATAGGCACACACCACATTAAATCCTATGGCAAAGGGTTCATGTTTTTGAATGGCTGTGGTTGAGCTCATGGAGGGATCTGGTTCACATCCCGCCATGGGTGTAGTGAGAGCTTCAAAATCTGCATATACCACATAGGGAACAGTGTCACGCTTATGAATGTCCTTATACTTTAACACAGCCTTATCCCCTTGTGGCAATATCAGTCTCACCGCTTCCTGAGAAACACAATCTACCCTATGACGTTCTAAGAGCGTAGGGGTTGTAAAATATTGCAAGCAACGATCACAAATATGTTTTACACCAGTGTGCTTAGACACTTGTCTGCTTAGCAATCTACTCAAGCTTTTAATCAGGCAATAGTGATTCACCTCTCCTACAGATAAATATAAAAGATGAATGTGGTGTCGTTTCGGTTCTTTTGTGGCATAAAGAGGACCCACAATCTCATCACCATTAAGGCCATACACCATGAACGAAAAGTCCTGGTTGTCTTGTTCAAACCTATGGATCTCGGTTAAGTCCATAGGGAACGATACTCGAGTTAAATTTAAAGTTTGTTTCAATTCTTCAAACTTGGCCTTGTACTTCCCCGGTCGACAACCATGATGTTGTACCGGCTGCAAAAACGCAGCCACAGACCACAGAAAGCAATCATTGTCACGATTCTTTATATTGACCACAGCATTTTTCGAAGCTATTGCTGGTGGTGTTTTAATATAGCTAGACCCAGCATTCAACGGGTTGAATTGACACATGTTGATTTGCAAATGATGAATTTTGTCTAAGGCTAGACCACTCGGTCCTTGTTGCAGTTTATCAAATTTTGATAGCAAGGCATTCACCACGTGGGTTTCATACCACTGTTCCAAATTATGGGCTATGAATAACTCTTGCATTTTACTGCAAATATAAAATGTCTCTTTATGCTCTACGTCCATCTTTTTATATATGAAATCGCACACCAGTTCTGTATTCACCTTTAAAGCTGTATGCAACCTTTGCGCTGTGCAAATTTCAATTTTGAAAATTTCAAAACAAGATTGTAAAAATTCTTTGGGAATCAAACTTTTTCTAACATTGACCACACGACCAGAGCACACACGTGATTTGAAACAACTGTTTAGGGGTTCCCAAGTTAACGTATCCGCAGCAGTAAAAGACATTATTTTGAAAGAACACTCTCACCTGAGTTTTCAGCTGTAGACTGCTTGACAATGGTTCCACTCTAAAGCCACTTGGTTTTCAACTGTATTTGCTGTAGCAGTGAACCCTTTTTTTTTCCAAATATCTAAAAAGAAATAAAAATAAACCACCATAAGTATAACCATTCCATATAGTTTATGCTTTTCATAAACAAAACAAAATCAAGCAGGTTATATATTAAAAAAACAAATCTCACCTTGACGTGTAATGCTTTGCTCTATTCCCGTCTCGTGGGCTAGTGTGGATATGGTTTCCTCTTCTATCGGTCTGTCTTTCTCTTTCTTTAATATATATTTCCCACAGACACACGACAGGTAGGCTATACACGTTATCTGCAAACAAATAAATAAATAAAAATCATTAATTACCTAATCAATAAATAATTGCATGTATTTATATAAAAATCAATAAATATATAAATAAATATATACCTACCCCACAACAAGGTTAAGTATTTTCCACCAACACCAAAACTGATAAACAAGACCAGGGGTTTCTTGCAACGCAGTGTGTTCAAAGGTAGTCACCTAAGTGAGTGTGGAAATGATAACGACATGTCTATATATATGCTACGTTGCATGTATAATCTTTTTTTCCCACGCTTTGAACATTCTCTTATCGTGCACGTGGACAGCTAACGTCCCAGGCGAACACCTGTGCCGGATCAAATTTCACCTGAACTTGCATTTTGTCACGTACGAAGCAAAACAGGATGTGACTTGTTAACAGTTATCGCGCACGTGGACAGATAACGTCCCAGGCGAACACCTGCGGTAGATCAAATTTCACATGAACTTGCATTTTGTCACGTACGAAGCAAAACAGGATGTCACTGGTTTAGCCTACATCTGGTTTCACACATGTGTGTGCATGCCTTTCACACTCCCCTGCCACCACGATGGTCAGATTATTTCACCTTCAAGCGTCTTGGTCATTTTTTCCATTGCACTTGTTGTCAAGTCAGATCAATGCCTTCCAATAAGCTCAAATGACCTTCACCTCCTCGGCAAGTTTGTTTTCTCTACTCGCTTCGACCAACATAGAATCAAGTTCTCATCACCGTTTACATGTCAAAGGTAAAATATCAGAAAAACACACGCTCGCTCTGTCATACACCGACCCGCCGAAATAGCAATTATTCTATTAAGCATGGTCCTTGTGGTTAGCGATAGGTTCGTTGAAACACACACCCAGCCGTATCGTCTCTCTCAACCACCACGCTTCATGGACATTATAAACAGGTAAAGAAAAAAAAAAGAAAAAACGTTATTTCAACATGTATGGCGTTAGGCCCTTTGTGAATTATTTTTTTGGAAAAAAAAATCTACCACATTTGAAAGGGGGCGTTAGCCCGAGTGCTAGGACACCTCGTACACGTCTCTAGCGTTATTGGTTCGTGAGATATCGGCAAAAATCACAAAAAAACGTGTTTACCCCAAAATCGAGTTTCCAAATTTTTTTAAAAAATATCTCGAGTGGTCCATAGCAAAGAGGACGTCACTCCGAGTCCTTGGACCCGTCGTACACGCCTCTAGCATACTTGGTTCGCGAGATATAGCAAAAAGTCTAAAATCACGTTTTTACCCCAAAAAGACCGTGTTTCCAGTTTTTCACCTTTTCGACACCTACATTCCCGTAAAGAGCACAACGAGACGAAAAAAACGAATCCAAGCACGCCTTCCTAGCATCACTCCTTCCATTCCAAGGTCGCAGGGGCTCACAACTTCCTAAGTGGTCCAGCTCCCCCTCATCCCACTACTACAGGTTTTCATTCTAGAGACTTGAAATTTATTTTGGGGGTAGAGGGGGTAGGGACCATTGATTTACGTTAAACAATTTTTTTGTAGAGTTCCTAGTTTCCAAAATATAGGATTTTCAAAATTCGAGTTTTTTCAAAAAAACATAAAATGTAAAAAAGTTTCATTATGGAAAATAAATGTCATAAAGACCATTCGTTTGGGCCATGGCACAACGTTCTACCATGTTTGGTTTTCAAACTATTGCCTATTTTCGAAAACAAAAAAAATCAAAAAAATTTCAAAAATATAACGAGTGGTCCATAGCAAAGCCCCCCCGTCAGCCCGAGTCCAACGACACCTCGTTCGTGAATCTCCGACCACGGGTTCGAGAGTTATTAATTATTTAATATGAACGCCGCCCGAGCAACGCCGGGTGGCTTGGAAGCGCCATCACTCCACTACTGACCGGAATGAATTTACTTACTCTATAATTTAAATTACATTCTTGGTGAGCAGCACCACGATAATTTCGTGATAAATGGTCATGATCGCGAACCCTGTCTGTATATAAACATTCACCACATATAAAACAATTAGTTTCAGTTTCAAAATTCATTTGCTCTGACGAAGTTAGTGGCTTAATAGGAATGATCGTATTTAAAATAGAGGATATACGGATGGCATCTTTCTCAAGCCTTTCCATAAAAACATTAGGTTCATCAGGTCCTGTATAAAGCTCAAACTTATTTAAAGAGTCATCATAACTACATTTAATATAATATGCAAAGCTAAAAGGTTCATGAATGTGAGTAATGTTGGTGAAAGGTTGGGCTGGATTCGATGAACATGTATTAAATGGTTTTAGCAAAGCCTCGAAGTCAGGATATATAACAAATGGTACACGGAGCAGTTTCTCATAATCCTTAAATTTTAGAATGTTATTTTTAGGAGTCTGTAATACCGTACAAACATGATTACAACCCCATTTTTGATGTTGAGTTAGTTGATCCTCTTTTCTGAAATATAGCAAACAACCATCACACAACCACTTCTTAGATTTATGTTTTGATACTTGACTACCAACAAGTCTACTTAAATGTTTTATCCAACAATAGTGGGCATTTTCACCTTCAGTTATGTACAGTAAATTTACATGAGCATTCTTTTTTTTCCTGAGTATAATATAGAGGACCAATTATTCTCTTATTTTCAATTTCATAAACAATAATACTTACATTGTTCAGCTTTTCAAAACGTTGAATGTCTTTTATCGCCATAGGAAATTCCATTTCTTTTAAATCTAACACTGAAGAATAGTGAGGATATGATGATGTTCTCATCGTGTCCCACACTGCTGGATGGAGAGATGAGGTTACAGCCCATGCAAAGCATGCGTCATCATTATTCATAACGTTTACACAAGCATGCTTACGTTTGATCCATCCTGGCAAATCATTGTATGATGATGCTCGAAGGGGGTTTTATTTATTCATGTTGGTTTCTAAATAAAGTACTTCAACCAACGCCCAGCCTGACTCCCTTTCCTGGAACTCTTCACTCTTCACAATGATATCACTTGAAATATTTTGGTATATATCACTAATATTAGTTGATTCGCAAACAATTATGTTTTTTGTATTAAATGGTTTGATATATGTAATTTCACCTTCACTCCTAGCTTTTACATAGAGTCCAAGAAGTTCAAAATTCATTTTAATTGTTTTATGCTCTACTAAAACATTTTCTACCAAGCCAAACACAGTAGGTTGAACATTTTTTTAAATGATTCAATATTTTGAGTTTTTTCTTTACTATAATGTCTATAACTAGCATTTCGAATTTTAAATGCACTACCAATTTGTTGAATATTTCCAGAATTTCTTTCATGGCAAGCGTTATTTTTATGATGAATACTGCGTAAATGTCCATGAATGATTGAAGAAGGTATATCAATATTACATACATTACAATGTGTTATCGAAGGTTCACCATTCTTCTTTCTTTTTGTTGCACAACTATTTTCACAATCTTGAGAACGTTTACGCTTTTGAGCATCACATTCATTTAATGATTCCGTGCTAGTTGATGGTTTTACAGATTTCAATTCCTGTTGTTCTCCATGCACTTCAACCATGTGGGATTGATATCGCTTTACAGCAGAAAAACCAAGTTCGCAAACTGAACACGAAAATGGTGCTGAACTAACATGCATTAAATTTACATGACGTGCAAGATTATCTTGTCTGTTAAATGTGGTAGCACAATGACTGCACACAAATATTTTAATGTCATGTTTAGCATTTGCATGTCGTTGAAGGCTGTCAGGTCTTGAGAACTCTTTCTTACATTCACCACACTTGAACATGATGATCACTTTCGAAATTACCTATAAAAGAAAGAAATTATAAATGTTAATAAATGATAAAACAAAGTACAATATAAATAGTTTAATTATATTCCAGTCAATGGTTATAGCAGGGTATTTAAATCGATCATCTGTGAACTCCTAGCAAGTCTAACTTCATGTAGTTCTAACTGGGGGTTACTATATACCACTGTCACTGACACCTAGCGGTGAACATTGGAACTTGATAGAGTGGTAGAAACCAGCAGTCGCCAGTTAAGTGAGCTAAGTGTGACGTCATAGCCAGTCTTAAAACAAGTCTAAACTTGTAGAACATGTCACGTGATAGAAACCAACATCCACCAGTTAAGTGAGCTAAGTGTGACGTCATAGTTAGTCATAAAGCAAGTCTAAACTTGTAAAACATGTCACGTGACAAGGTTATGTTAGATAAAGTTAGGTTATGTTAGGTGAACTGAGGTTAAGTCTTTAAATATTCCCTCTGTCACTGACACCTAGCAATGAACATTCAGACTTAATAGAGCGGTAATCAAAATCTAACCTACAAAATTAGCTTTACACATCATGGTCAAGTATTTCCAACTTTTGACTGCCAAATATACCATTTTCACTAACATGTAGTGGTGAACATTGGAAAATATCGCTCTAACTGTTTAAAAGTTTTTAGAGGGGGCACTTACCTTTTCATAATTTATCAACTGCTGTCACTGAATGAACAGATTGAAGGAATCTGGTAACCTACAGGAACCCAATTATCTGTAAACAAATCAATCAATCAATCAATCAATCAATCAATAAATACATTCCAATCAATAACTTCAACATCAATTAGTAATAAAAGACTACAATCCATGAATAATAAGTACTTACCTTGCAAAATAATTTAATGATTTTCTACCGAAAAGGCTTTTTTACAACTCTTGAGCAGTAATAGAGCACTGTTCACTCAAAGCGAGTAATAAAGACTGACAGTAGGGAAATATATGACACCTCTCTTATATAAACTCTCATCGCTCGTGTCAGCAGTTTTTTGCAGATCATTGCAATTCCTTTTCCCAATACGGCTGAGAGTCCAAAGTACACTAGGAATACCTGTGTGGTATCCAATTACTGCTGACTTTGCATGATCATCACCCATTGTCTTGATCGACATCGGGGGTTTCAAATTACTGCTGCGTCAGTCATAGCAATAGAACTGTGCGCTCTCTGCCATGTCAGCAACATGACACCGGAAGGAACACTTGTTTAATATCCGATGACTGCTAACTTTGCATTATCATCACCCATTGTCTTCATGAACACTTGCGGTTTCAAATTACTGCAGCGTTAGTCATAGAAACAGATCTGTGCGCTCTCTGCCATGTCTGTAATATGACACAGGAAATAACAAGACGTCTTACTGCACGTAGCATCTCCATAGTTTTAACATCTTAAGAACATATATTATTCTCTTTCAACTACAAATGACTCGTTAGAACACATCCATCCACCAAGTTAGATCCCTTGCATGTTCACATGTATTTCGTCACTTTCCTTTCATATCGTTATCACATTATAGTAGTGGGGGATTAGTGAACAACGTCAGTTCAACACACTGCTTTACAAGCAAAATTTAGTTAGGCCCTTTGACATAATTTAAATAAATTCATGGGCCAGTCCATAGGGACCAGGCCAAAGGGACCGGTCCAAAGGGATCAGTCCAAAGGGACTCGTCCACAAGGACTCGTCCACAAGGACCTGTCAACAGGGGCCCGTCAACAAGGAATCGTCCACAAGGAATCGTCCACAAGGACCTGTCAACAAGGACTCGTCAACAATGACCTGTCAACAATGACCCGTTAGGTTGGGTTAGGTTAGGTTACACTACAACCGCCATCTTTCAAAAAGCCCGCCCTCTTACAAAAGCCATGACTGGGCATGCTTAAAAACAAAGAACAAGCATGTTAATTCATATTGGCTTTCGACCGTATACATGTGTCTTGTGTAGAACAACGTTTAATTCCATATTGGCATTCAAACTCTCGCATGTCGCACTTGAAAAGAGAGATTTTTCTAAAAAAATTACAATTTTACACCCTAGTAGGGGTAGGTTATATTTTGGGGTGAACATGTGTTGTCCATTGGAAAGGGGGTGTCAGCCCGAGTTCAACGACACCTCATTCTTCAAAATCCGACCATGCTTTCGAGAGATATCGCGTCACCGCCATCTTGTGAGGTGGTGAGGGGGAGGTGGCATCTGAACCCCCCAAAAACCACTACTATTTTGTCAACATCTCTATTTATCCCTAATGAGTTATTAGAACCTGTTGGATGTAGGAATAGTAAGTGAATTATTACAGTGACAGATATAGTAACACTTCGAAATTAACGGGAAAATATATTATGTAGTTACTTATTTTTCAAGGGAAGAAACAGCGAGGTCATCTGCCCTAAAAAGATATGCTAACTTCCCCAGAAACTCCCTAATAACAATCGACCAACAATGACCATAATCTCACATTTTCATTGTTGCTTCAAGCAAGATTCCAGCAGTTAACATTCAGTCACAGAGTAGCGAGTGACTCACCCTCAAAGAGGAGAAGAAAAAATAGAGCCAAAGGTCAAAACAGGTTGGCCAGCATCTTGGATGAAGCCATAAATGTAGTGGGATCTCTTATTGCAAATTACACCGACAATCTAACAATAAAAACCCTTTAATTAACAGCCATCCTGAAATTACAGTAATTATAAAATGGCGATAATTTGTGTGTTGAGTCGGATAATCTGAACAGATCTGTATATCTTAATCACTTGTAGTTTTCAGGTCTTATTTTCGCATATGCCGATAATTGGAATTATTTTGTGTTGACCGACTGAAAGTTACAATAGTTGTAATTAAGGCAACACTGAAACAGGGGCTCCAAAGCTATCTTTACTTTTGCAAAACAAAAAATCATTTATGTCTGTTCGATTGTTATCAAATAACTCTTAACCTAAGTCTAGTTCATTTTTGTAACGCAAGCGCTTTCGAAAAAATCTTCTTAAACGCACTTTTCGCCCCTTATAATGAAATTTATAAGATGCAGTCTTATATTTTGCCTATGAACATGAAGAAAACTCCATGGAAGTTTTTTGTTTCCTGATCAAGAGTTAGTGTGTGAGTAACATTTACTTTTCATTAATAAGAGATTTCCAGTGTTGGCACAATTTTCGAGAGATGACAAGTAACTGTCAAAATCCCTTCGATAAGTACGCAAGGAACTGAACATAGTGGGAACAATATTGTTTTCCTGGATATTCATACATATTTACAGTAGGCCTAAGTTTTCATGGCAAGTTGTGGATTCTCCAGCCTCATGGTGTGTGGGTAGCACGCTTGATTCTTACATATGGAGGTTTGATATTCGAAGTTTAAATACGAGTCATCGCCACCATTCTTACCATGGAGGCGTGGTTTCAATTCCCGGCTCCGCCAGAAATTTAAGATTTGACATGAGGGCTGAAACAAGTTGCACTCAGCCTTGTAAGGAAAAGGAAGGAAGCTTGTAGTTCAACGTGACCGTTAATCAGTCGATCATGAGCCACGGTATTGTAAGGAAAACTGATAAGCTTTATATAAGCAGTAGTATACCATGGCCTAAAAGGAAGGCGATACGGCTTAGGGTGTTGGCGCGCTGGCCACATGTCCACTATAATTTGCAGGTTTTGAGCTGGGTGGCTGTTGTACTTGGATACGCGTGGTCCCCCCAGGCCCAATCGTTGAGATACTTTATACGCTTGGGAATCTACCTACCAAAATGAAATCGAAGATGAGCGAACACGTTAACGCGTGTTCAGATGTGTTTTTTTACGGATACTTAACTTCGTATATTTTAGAAAATAACACCAAGTGATCTCACTGATACTTCATGTTCATGTTCGTCACATCACAAGGGGAAAGCCTGTGGTGGTATGTTGTCACCAAATTCACTGGATTTAATTTTAAAATACACACACAAGATCGGGCCCGAATCTCCTCTCCATCCAATCGCTCTATATAAACTATTGAGCCCTTTAGTATCGCCGTGTTTATCTGCAAGAATCTGTTCTTCTGGGTCGTGCTCAGTTCATCGGGTGCTATAATATGTTCGCCAAAACAGCAGCTCTACTGGATGAAGGGTCATATGATAAAAACACTAAACTAAGTAAGAATGAAGAAGATGTAAAGTAAACAAATTTAATGACTGAATTTAAGCATAAACAAAGAAAATATAACACAACAACCTCCTCCCTGACATAACAAAAATAACATAATAAAATGAGGGGTTACTCAGACCCACTCCTCATAATGAAATCTGTGGATACCTGATCCACCGGCTCGTACCAGAAATTGTATGTGTGCGTTCTGACTAACTAAAGCAATGAGTACTTGGATGAGTGTTCGTTTACAGCGGGTAACAGCCACGGTGCTCACGAACCTCCATCTCGCAAGTCAACATTTATGGGTATAGGACACTACACTGTAAGAAAAACAACTAAATTAATTCTGACACACACAAAAAAAAATGTCTAATATTTACAAGAATCCCCAGATTCTCCCCCTCAGTGCGATGACGCATCTGACAAATGAGCTGCCTGCCAGGCCAACTGCTCAACACAACAAACAAGGAAAGGACAGCATCGCACGTGACTGCACGGGTCACTGATATGAAACATAAACACGAAATAAAAACCAACAACAACAAAAGCCTCGCCGGTTGAGACGACCTTACATGAATACAAAATGCACGACAAGCTAACGCTTTGGAGATTATAGTACGATGTAGACAACACCCCATTTACTCATAAATGTTATTTACAATTGATCATTTCCTCTCTGAATACAAAATGTTAAAAATGAACAGGCCAGCGAGCTCTGCCCCCTGCTAAAGACCATCGGCCGTCTTATCTGATCAACCCGCCTCAAGATGCGGTTACTCACACCACTCCACATTACTATCACCTGTCAGTTCCCAAGCGTGTCTAAAAATAACGATTTGACCCATTGGCCTTGTTAACCTCGTAGATTCAACAGCAACAAATCTCACCCATTTACTCATAAATGGCAAGAACATCATATCCATATATACGCCTCGTGAGGTCGCAAAAATGAATGAATCTGGCTTATTGCGGCAAGACAGAAATCAGACGCCATGCTGAATTTCCCGCGGACAATACCAGTATAAAACACACATGACACTATATCTTGGACTGACTAACAAATCACATCTAGGAGGTCGGTTTGATCCAGATTTTCCTACATTCGCGTACAAGACGCTCCAAACTTTATTTTCAAGCTTAAAACCTCGAGTTAGCTGATTGCTACTCGCAACAAAGCTATATTGCAACAATGGCAATTGACAACAATGAATCTGATCAATCGTAAACTCTACACAAAGATCAAAATCACCCCCAGTCTATTTTATATTATGTTAATTCAGTTCTACTTGTGTCGCACTACAAACTCCGATCAACGTTACTTAGCGGCGTTACGTTAACATATGCGTACTCGGCAGTGCACATAGTTACGTACATTATAACAATAAAAAATATTAAATATCTACAAATTAGTGCTAGCTGTTTTCCAAGCAACTACAGTGTGTCAGACAAATAAAATAAACACTACGTTATTAACACACAAACAAATATTTACACAAATTGGTCCCATATACCATAAATTGACTTGTCAATAATAAAATATTATTTTTGTACTCAGCCGTCAGCAAACTCAGCGTCATCGGACATCGGCAGCCATCTCCCTACGTAAATGCTTTTAGCTCATAGCGAACATTTCAACGAAGTGATCTTCTTCTTTCCGTGTGGCCTCCAGGGAGGCCGAGTGCAGGTCTTTCTAGTCGACGCCCGTGGGCGACCTGCGCGTCGGGATGAGAGATGAAATGGATGAAGATGAATGAAACTGGGCAAGGATGGGGAAGGAGGCGGCCGTGGCCTGTTAGAAGGTACCGTCCCAGCATTTGCCTGGTGTTGAAAATGGGAAACCACGGAAAACCATTTCAAGGACAGCCGACGGTGGGGCTCGAACCCACGCGTCTACCGAGTCAGCAGAGAGCTTGGCCCCATGACCTAACGCTGCGCTTTTAGCGAGCATAGCCACTGCTGTCGGTAACGAAGTGATGATGATTCCATACAGCTTCCATGATCGACGCTGCCATCTCCCGTGCTGATACAAAAATGTTTGTCAAATTAATACACACTCGATTTCTGTCTACTAAATTCACCTTTTCTGGGTAATCAGTTCTCCAAAAACAGTCTATTGGCGTATTGTCGAAGATACTGGCCCTACAAAATAGCACAGTGACTAGCTATCAAACACTGAATTTATAATACACAAGCTGTACCCTGCATGCGTTGCAATGCCAATCAAAGAAAGTGTTGGCAATGTAATTTGGTTTCTTGAAGTGCTTTTGGATACACAATTTTTTCTTCAATTTCCGTTAACTGCCTCTAAGCTATCGTAAAATGATTTACTAATTTTGAAACATTTGTGGGAACGTGCGCAACAACTCACCAAAGTTTCATCGCAATCGGATGAATGGTATATTAACGCATATGGAACTTTTTGAAACGGTTTGTGCGCCGTCACTCATTTGTTGAATCTACTCGTGCGCTACCTATTGTAAAATGGATTTGCTAAGTCGAAAACCTTCCCTGGCGTATACACAGCAAATCATCAAAGTTTCATCGCAATCGGATGAATGGCATATGAACGCATAGGGATTTTGTTTAAACGATTCGCGCGCCGTCACTCATTTGTTGATTCAACTCGCGCGCTACCTATTGCATAATGGATTTACTAAGTCAGAAACCTTCCCTGGAGTGTGCACAACAACTTACCCTAGTTTCATCACAATCGGATGAATGGTATATTAACGCAGATGGAACTTTGTTGAAACGGTTTGTGCGCCGTCACTCATTTGTTGAATCTACTCGCGCGCTACCTATTGTAAAGTATATTTGCTAAGCCAGAATCCTTCCTTAGAGTGTACTCAATATCTCACCCAAGTTTCGTCGCTATCGGACGAATGGTATATGAACGCATACGTGACTTTGTTGAAACGCTTCGCGCGTCGAAGCTCATTTGTTGAATCTACACGTGCGCTGCCTATTGTAAAGTGGATTTACTCAGCCAGAAACCTTCCCAAAAGTGTACACAACATCTAACCCAAGTTTCAGAGCTATCGGACGAAAGGTATATGAATGCATACGGGACTTTCTTGAAACGTTTTGCGTGTCGTCACTCATTTGTTGAATCTACTCGTGCGCTATCTACTGTGAAATGTATTTACTCACCCAAGTTTCACTGCTATCGGACGAATGGTATATGAGCACATACGGGACTTTGTTGAAACGGTGTGCGCGTCGTCGCTCATTTGTTGAATCTACTCGTGCGCTACCTATTGTAAAGTGGATATACTACGACAGAATCCTTCCTTAGAGTGTACTCAATATCTCACCCAAATTTCATTGCTATCGGACGAATGGTATATGACCTCATACGGGACTTTGTTGAAACGATTCGCGTGCCGTCACTCACTTGTGTAATCTACTCGTGCGCTACCTATTGTAAAGTAGATTTACTAAGCCAGACATCCTCTCTGGAGTGCACACAACATCTCACCCTAGTTTCATCGCTATCGGACGAATGGTATATGAACGCATACGCGGCTTTGTTGAAAGGCTTCGCGCGTCGTAGCTCATTTGTTGAATCTACTTGCGCCCTGCCTATTGTAAAGTGGATTTACTAAGCCAGAAACCTTCCCTGAAGTGTACACAACATCTAACCCAAGTTCCATAGCTATCGGACGAATGGTATATGAATGCTTACGGGACTTTCTTGAAACGCTTTGCGTGTCGTCACTCATTAGTTGAAGCTACTTGAGCGCTATCTACTGTGAAATGTATTTACTAAGTAAGAAACCATCACGTAAGTGTACACAATATCTCACCCAAGTTTCATTGCTATCGTACGAACGGTATATGAACACATACGGGACTTTGTTGAAACGCTTCGCGTGTCGTCGCTCATTTGTTGCATCTACTCGAGCGCTACCTATTGTAAAGTGGATATACTAAGCCAGAATCCTTCCTTAGAATGTACTGAATATCTCACCCTAGTTTCATCTCTATCGGACGAATGGTATATGAACGCATACGGAACTTTGTTGAAACGCATCGCGCGTCGTAGCTCATTTGCTGAATCTAATTGTGCGCTGCCTATTGTAAAGTAGATTTATTAAGCCAGACACCTTTCCTCGAGTGTACACAACATCTCCCCCAAGTTTAATCGCAATCGGACGAATGGTATATAAACGCATACGGGACTTTCTTGAAACGTTTCGCGCGTCGTAGGTCATTTGTTGAATCTAATCGTGCGCTGCCTATTGTAAAGTAGATTTACTAAGCCAGACACCTTTCCTGGAGTGTACACAACATCTCACCCAAGTTTCATCGCTATCGGACTAATGGTATATGAACGCATACGTGACTTTGTTGAAACGCTTCGTGCGTCATGGGTCATTTGTTGAATCTACTCGCGCGCTGCCTATTGTAAAGTGGATTTACTAATCCAGAAACCTTCCCTGAAGTATACACAACATCTAACCCAAGTTTCATAGCTATAGGACGAATGGTATATGAATGCATACGGGACTTTGTTGAAACGCTTTGCGTGTCGTCCCTCATTTGTTGAATCTACTCGTGCGCTATCTACTGTGAGATGTATTTACTAAGTTAGAAACCTTCCCTGGAGTGGAAACAACTTCTCACCCAAGTTTCATCGCAATCGGATGAAAGGTTTACGAACAAATACGGGACTGTGTCGAAATGGTTCGCGCGTCGTCGCTCATTTGTTGAATCTACTCGTGCGCTGCCTATTGTAAAATGGATTTACTAAGCCACAAACCTTCCTTGGAGAGTAATCAACAACTCACCCAAGTTTCAGCGCAATTGGATGGGTGGTGTATGAACGCATAGGAGACATACACACCCACATACATACTATCACGTAACATTGATTTTTATATATATAGATTTTGCTGAATAAAATCTGTGTCCTCATGACACACAAAATAAAGTCAACGTTACGTCCTCAGACGCACAAATAAAAGTCAACGTTACGTCCTAAGACGCACAAATAAAAGTCAACGTTACGTCCTCAGACGCACAAATAAAAGTCAACGTTACGTCCTCAGACGCACAAATAATAGTCAGTCGTTACGTCCTCGGACGCACAATAAAAGTCAGTCTTCGTGTCTTCTCACGCCACTTATATATGAATCGTTCACTGAGAGCCTATGGAGAGGGAAAGGTGAAAATTGTTTCCATAATAATTGTCTTACAGGCTTGTAATAAACATAATTAAACTCGTAGAAATGCGCAGGTAAAAGTCATGCTAATTTAATCGAGAATCGATCGTAGGGATAATCTGTGTCCATTTTCCCGCCGTAATCCGAGCTCTTGAGCGTGACGCCAGGTGTCCCGCGTCAAAGTAGCATTCTTCTCCTATTGGTTGGCACTCACGTAGACCTCGTGATATTTGTTACAGCACCCCGCCCTGTAGGAGTGTCTGGTTGATCACTCAGCCTCTCATATTATTGCATTTCTTTTGGCTAGCCGCGAAACAGAACAAGAAAAAATACCAAACGCATGTGTCATCTCGCGTCTTCCTATTCTAAGCCAGCCAGCACCTGCGTTCTGATACATCGGTATGCTGGGTTCCTTTCAAAAATTCCACTAGCGATTAAGCTTTGTCTCTCTGCACCCAGGTATATTCTTACTGTCTCCAACCAATGCTTATAGTTTCACCATTTCTGTCTGGTTTTCATGATACTGGTAGAAATATTAAATATTGCAGAAATAAAACATAGAATCATTTATACTATCAGAGTATAAAGGGTTCACTATTCCCTCAGCAGTCATTCTACGGTGGAAGAACCTACGGTACATGCGGAGGCAAGTGCTTTTTCCAGTGCAATTATAAGAAGGAATATGAGAATTTGGCACGTGCATCCCCCAGGGCTGCTCTAAGTCTCACGAGCGCATTTAAGTTCATAAAGTTTTACCTTCTGTAGGGATCGCCTAACATCATTTTGGGGTCAAAAACAACTACAAATCTTTTATTGCGATCTGATCAATACCTGTGCACAACGAGATTGAGAGATTCATTATCATGATGTTCCCATGTCAGACCATATATGCGAAGAAGCTTAGATATTACAGTTTTTTGTTGTTGTTGTTTATCTAGATCCTCTGATGTCATTTTTGTATTATTATTTTTCCAGTTTCTGAACTCTTTCTTCCTATCTTTTCATTTGTGTGTTTCGCTTTATGTATATATTTTCTGTGTCTCCAGTTTCCCATTTACTGTAGATAGTTTTTTTAATTTTCCGTAAATACTGTAGTTATTGTAATGTTTCTTGAACATTTGGGATTGTGTGAATGGAAGCTAGAAGTTATTTTCCACCAGGATATTTGAGTGCGTGTCTCTACGGTTGTGGTTGTTGATAGAAAATAGTGTCTTTCTACAGTATTTGTGTTCGCGTTTGTTGTTTTTGTTTCGTTTATACTTGTTAAGTTTATTGTTAATTATCATATTGTCACACGTGGAATCTGTCGGGCAATAAAGAATACATGCATACATACATACATACACACACACACACACACACACACACACACACACACATACACTCAAGCCTCTTCCACACCGGCAGATTTGTTTCCAGAAACATTGTATGCAGACTGTTTCCCAAATGTTTCTCATTTGTATGCGATGTTGGTAGACTTTTTGAAAACAATCTACATACAATCGGGAGACACATTTCATACTCGAGTGATGTTTGTAAACAGTCTGCATACAGTTTGCAAACAGTCTGCATACAATTGACATACAAATTACAAACAAATCTCGTGTTTCTAGAGACAAGATACAATGTTTTCTGTTTTCCAACGAAATGGAAAACACGCATACAAGACACAATTATTTTGTCTCAAGTCTTCCTTTGTGGACGTGTTTTGAAACTGGAGACCGGATACAAACCGCAGACGCATCCAGTAGCCAATTGCCTTTCGAGAGGATCACAGTGCGGATGGAGTCATACTACTGAGGTAATTGTTCGTGAATTGTGCGTGGCAAAAGTAGATATTTGGTTTTTAATTTTAAAATTTGATAGGAAAACTGTGCTCCTGGTGATAGTCCCAAAATGACTTCTTGGAATCAGGAACAGACAATCAAATTAATTGAAGAGTTTCACGCCCGTCCTTGGTAGAGTAGACACATAATTAAGCAATACAAAACACGCACAAGCCAAAAGTACGTCTTCTTCACTCGGCATCGCTGGACGCACTGACTGTGTGGACTAGAGGTCTAATTCTGGTGTGGACGCAAACCAAGTAACATACTTGTATCGGATAAAATGTTTCTAAACAGTCTGCAGACTTGTATGGATACTGTTTGCAGACTGTTTCCAGACTCCAAAGTAGTATACATACAGTCTTCATACAGTTTTCAAACAGTTTGCATACAGTCTACAAACAATCTACATACAGTCTGCAAACAAATCTGCCGGTGTGGACGAGGCTTCACACATACATACATACACACATACATAATTAACCAATTAAGAGTGTTTTGAAAAACATCAATATAACATATCGTGAGGTGCTGCCTTATGAATCCTCATAAAATTCACTTAGCGAAGTCCACTTCTTCATTGCATATTAATGAACGTGGATAATAGAGCCTGTTGGATGTCACTTAGCAATATACCAGGAGTACATTCTTTACTTACTATTTAGGTCCATGTCGTTGTCTTCCTCCTCTGTTAGCGGTGGAAAATAAACTTCATCAGCAAACTCTGGATGAGGATTGGATGCACTAGGTGTGAACTGCACGTGGGCCAAATTGCCCTGGTCAGGTGTCTCCTACAAAATCAACATATGAATATGAGTGGACAGCAGTAATTCGGTCAAATATTCTACTGGAAAATGACAAATGAACACCCTGAAACAATGATCCCACATGGATGCAGTTTAATTCAAATAGTATACAGGTTGTACACTGTGTTTGATCTTGGATAAAAATTTCATCAATTTGTATATCTTCCTCTAGCTAAAATGTAGTTCTCCAATCGTGCATACAGACGTTCATAGAGGTATAGGATATCTTGAGAGATAGTGTTCCACGCTAATTACTGTAAACCTGTCGTCGCAGCTGGTCAAGGTAATACAGACCTGACCAGACGCCATCCTAGCATGTCCCCCACATGCTCAATGAAGCGCAGATCTAGTAGGCCTAATCGTGCTGGATAGGGAATTTGAACATCTTGGAGAGAGCATTCGGCAATGCGAGCAGTTTGTGCATGGACATTGTCTTGCTGGAAGAATATATCTTCCTGGCGTTGTAGAACAGCAACTAGAATGGGCTGAATTATGTTCTGGATGTTCTCAACAAACACCACCGGAGAGCGGTCACTGTAGGAAATGGCTCCCCGCACCATGATGCTGGCCGACGTCGCACTCATAAATGATCATCCTTGACGTAAAGGCAGAATCTGATTTCATCACTAAGCACAACTCTGCGTCATTTATCCCTCCAGTTGCGTCTTGGGTGACACCACGGTGATGTGGTGTGAAGGGAAAACTTTTTCGTAGCCCAGATTCCAGCAAATGGTTTCTGATAGACCACCTCGTGATATAGTGGCTAGCAGTTTTGGCTGTCACCGCGGAGGACCAGGTTCGATTCCTAGGCTCTGCCAAGGAATTTAATTCTGGTCTAAGGGCTGGAACGGGATACACTCAGCCTCGTGGGGCAAAACTGAGAAGAAGTAGGTTCGATTCCCACCTGAGCCATCCTGGAAGTGGTTTTTCAGAGGTTTCCCCACTGCTAGTCCGGGACCAACTTTAATTTACAACTAGTGTATATATTTACAGGCTGTTTATGGCAAAATAACTTTCAGACGGAACCCCTTTTTTAAGCGAGGAATTGACTTTTCTTTCTTTTATTCAAGGGTTGGGATTACAAGATACAGTTCGTATTATATGTGCAACCACTGCAATGCGCTTCAGCTGATGCTTGTTTGTTTCTTTTATCAGTGACTAGTCTGGAAGAAGCCCATGATGTTTCTTATTTTCATAGCGTCTGCCTTTCGCTATCGAGAACTATTGCTGCCCTATAAGTGTGTTAGTTGTTAATTCAATTTAGGGGCTTGGGACATCTTGATCATCAGCCTCGTGTAGTTGGGCGAGTGTTGAATTTGCCAGAGAACCTGTATTTATGTGATGACTGTAGTAGTGCACCAGGATTCAAACCTACGATTTCCGAACTTGCTGCAGCTGCCCGCGCAGTCGTGATGCACGATATAACGAGCATGGCAACACCGCGGGACAACCCCCCAACCTCCCATGTTTGTACCGAAATGTCAATAATCATATCGTAGCCTTATAAGTAACCGTGAAAGAATTCTGTCGAAGGTAGATTTATTTAGGCATATATATTCATAAAACTTAATAAAAATATCTTGTTTAAAGGATAAATCTGAATCATACTTTTCTGAATAGTTAAGTCATAAGTATCTATAAGCCACATCCCAACTAATATGGATATTGCCATTTATAAATGGGAAAATATTATCCGTTTATTCATACCTTATTATTTATTATTAATACACTTACTGTCGGGATAACCAGCTCGTCGCCTTCAACATCAACCGCAGTAGCTTCCAGGTCATGATCTATGAGGGGGTCACACACAGTGCGGTCGAATTCAGTTTCACTGCAAAAACAAATGAACAACCATATTAACACTTCACATTCAGTGCAGAAACGGCATGATATACAATTTTATAAACTATGCAACTCCAGCTTTGTTAGGTGGCTATCGTTGAGAATGTGTGACGCTCATATCAGTAAGGCAAGGCCTGGATTGTTTATGAAATGCTATAATTTGTCCCTCGTGAAACGAAGACCTTATGGTACTGTGCTATGATTTTCGCTTCTACAATATTGCATAGTGAAGTGAAGTGTGTCTGTAATCGTACAGCGGGTGTAATGATAAGTGTTTACAGCTTTGGCACTTTTTTTCTGAACTCGGCACCTGTCTTACACCTAAGGCGACCATGGAAGTCCAGGGTTATGTAACAAAAACAAAAACGAATTCGGCGACACATACCACAGATATCTAAATTAAAATACCTGTGAGAAGGTAAAATAGCTTTATTATACCTAAGTCAATACTATATTGAAACTAAAAGCATAATATAATACTAGTTTCGGTTTCCCTGTAACTGTCCTCAGCGAAAATCAAATTGTAGTAATATTAAACTAAGAGAATCATATATTCTAAACATTAACAATCTGTAAATAAAAAATAAGCACTAAAATAGAAATATTCACTATAAAAGAAATTAGAATTCGTTGAATGACCTTCCAAATATAAACTGAAATCTGCTTAAAATTATATTAGAATCAGAAACAAAAAAAACAGTCTATCTTGATATTACAGTATTTGAAGAATTTGTACATTTTAAGAAATCAAGTCAATTACATTGGGTATTTAATGATTTTTATAAATATAAAAAATTGACAATTAAAACCCTGAAATTCAAAACTAATGAAATGATATCTGTTTCTGTAAAAATGTTCCTCAGCGTGTTTATGGCGATAAATGAAATTGAAATGACTTTTTTGAATAGCATGCAAAATATTCACTACATACGTCAAGCTTGTGAAGGTTGTATAAATATCATTCTGAGACAAAATTGTAATGGAGAGAGGTTTCTCAATCGAAAAATCCGTTTGTCTTCATCCAATTCAGATTGTCAGTGTTGATTATGGTAATGTATACCTATAAGCCTCCTTTGGAATATAGACCAATTTGATAATGATAATGGTATTTGTTGTACGTCCCTTTTAACTACTGCGGCGTTTAGAGACGCTGGGGTTACGGAATTTTGCCCTGAAGGGGATCTTTAACTTGCCTGTAAATCCACTGACACGGCTCCCGCGCATTTGCGCACCATCAAATTCAAGCTGACTGAGCCTTGATTCGATCCTGCAACCTTGAGGCCAGCAGGCGGGAACGTTACCGCTGAGCTACGCAGCCAGTCAGACCAATTTGAGAGTGTGGCTATGGAGATAACTTAGTAAAAGTCCCTTGTGTATTTAAATATGCGCCTATGTATTCAAACATTTAACACAGATGAGACAAATTCACACATTGTTATATAGGTGGTTCTTCAAAGTATGAATAGAATCCTACAAAAATCACCGCAGCATCTCTGTGTACTGCTGGGCACACAAACCAAGACGTTGCAGATGCTTCTTTGAATACAGAGATGATGTTCCACGTGTACCGAAGAGTTAGGACTATCTCCTATGTATAATCAACTGCATTATAACTCTCACTTAGTGAGAAATACATGGAGATATATAGCCCTCCTCTCGTCACCAACTTCGATAGTTTTCTGGACGTGCTTCTCAGATCGAATTGTGGGGTCTAGAATCATAGCTTTCCCAATGCTACAATATCCGCTCAGATATCAAAATTAACTGTATAATTTTTGCTGACTATTGACCAATAGAGTATTAATTTTGTTTTAATTAAATCTTGTTGATGAAGTTAGAATTTAACATGCAACTTTTATATTTTATGGGTCAAGACATCAGGGTCACAGGAGAGAAAATTAAAAGTTCGAAGACACTCACCGAACAGACTTTGAGAACTATTGAACTTATGTCTTGATAATATCAAAGAACCATGTTTGGAGGAAATACGCACATATTTCTTATTACATACAATGGACACAGATAGTATTTCCCTCGAATTAAATACCAAACAAAAGTTGTTGTTGTTGTTGTTGCTATTACGTGACCAAAGTTTGACTGTTTTTATTGTAAGCATGTTATTCACATAACACACCAATAGAATATATAATTAACAATAAAAATTTAACATACTGTAACAATGGAATTATTATTTTAAATATCACTATTTGCTTCTTTCACATGATTCACAACCAACGACACTTCATGATATTTGTTCGCTAAGCACTGAAACATGTTATTTAACAACACTTCTGGTGGTGGTGATTCTTGTTTTAGTAGACTATGCATAGTAATATTTAACATACTGATACACTGTCCACCTCGTTGTATAGTGGCTAGCTTTCATGGCTGTCACAATGGAGGCCCGGGTTCGATTCCCAGCTCTGCAAAGAACGGTATACACTCAGCCTCGTGAGGCAAAACTGAAAACAAGTTTGAGAAGAGAATTTCCCCAGCCAGAAATTCACCCACCAGAGCAGCGTGGTGCGGTCGGGCATTATCGTCCATTAGGAGGAAGTCTTGAGCAACCGCACCTCTGAAGAGTCGAACAAGTGGTCTCAGTACCTCATCCCTGTATCTCCGAGCGTTCACAGTGTTCCTCGGACCACCCATGAAGATGTGCAGGTCTGAACGGCCATTCAACATGATGCCGCCCCACACCATGATGCCACCACCATCGTACTGGTCCCGTTCCACGATGTTCTTGTGGTTGTATCGGCTACCTGGTTCTCTCCAGATTAATGTGCGACGGGAATCGTTCTGCAAACTGAAGCGGGATTCATCTGTGAAGAGTACATGCCTCCATTCATTCATGGTCCAGTTTCGACGTAAACGGCTCCACAGTAAACGGGCCCGTCTCTGTGCTGGAGTGAGTGGGACGCACACCGCTGGGCCTCTGGCAAACAGCCCTGCTGTTCTGAGCCTCCTGTACACAGTTTGCCGGGAAACTGCAACCCCTGAGACGGCTGCAAGCTCCACCGACAATTGTCTTGCAGGTGCACTCCGATTTCGTCGGGTGGTTAAGGCCAGATATCGGCCCTGCTGTGGGGAGGTTACACTTGGTCCACCTGGTACTGGCCTACGACTAACATCTCCTGATTCTCGAAATCTTCTCCAAAGCCTGGAAATGACACTTTGTGGCACATTGAAGGATACGGCGACTTCGGTCTGTGTCTGGCTGCTTCCAGGCGGCCGATTATTCCAACCTGCAAAATGGGGTCCAAGTGGCGTCGTTGTGCCATTATGTTGTCACGTTCACCACGAGGCTACACTCCACACACTATAACAGGGCAAACACGACTGAGGGAATATGGGGCACAGGCACTGGCTGTGTTCACCTTGCGGTTACGCCGCTAGTCAAAGCAGGGAATACTCCTTTCCTATACAGAGCGAACACGTAAGTTTGGTAGGTGCATATGTCGTGCGATTTGCGGTCTATTTCCTGTTGTCCCGCTTATTCGTGACTTAAGCGTTGGGGCACTAGTGTATGAGGCAAACGGTGCATTAGATGCTTCTCTCAGTGAGCATTATTGAAATATACGGTTTGTAGCGTATCAGCTACATTACGCATTTTCTCAGTTTCAGAACATAACCTCACTATGGCACAACATGATCACCTGAAGAACATTTTGGAGTGGTTGGAGAATCCAGAAGAGAGCAAAGATGATCTGGACTATTCAGGGACGCAACATGTATACTAATTGAAGATAATGATATTGAGGGTGGGAATAATTGCGAAGACACGCAGGTAATCCAGTTCTAATCTCACCACTGACGATGTGAATACTGAGAATCTCTGTTTCGCGGGCTTATAGGTCGTGTTCCAAGGACATTTTGTAGGACGACAAAATGTCCTTGGAACACGACCTATAAGCCCGCGAAACAGAGATTCCTATTTCAACGCCGGTCGTGAAAGTCTACATTTTTACTGAATACTGAGAAATCAGAATGATAAATGTGGTGTTTACAAGTCCAGTAGACTTTATATACAGTTTCCAAGGGCAATGCTTTCTAACCAGCGTCTGAGCCTTCCACTTGGTGGCAAAATTCTCTACCAATTATATTGAGGCATCCGAGTCACCTTGGCACGCAGGTCAATTAGGATGTCGCACCAAACTTGCACGGTCTACAGGGTCTTTCAAATAAAATAAGAGCGCCAAGCGGCGGCTTTGTTAACCGCTGGCGCGGTCACCTTGGCCGAGCTATTGGCGCGCCAAGGGCCCCTGCTTAAAGCGTGTGTACAATCCTATATGATGCAGCGGCCTTGCTAGCGTGTGTACAATACTGAAATCTTACGTTAGTTAGTTAGTTAGTTATTGTTGATGAAACCGAAACCCCTATAGTATTGAAAGCGCGCGCATAGTACATACGATGGCTGTCTTTTTTTTTTTTTTTTTTTCAAGTTCCGAACGACTGTATAAAAATAACAGATTGACATTACCAAACTTGACCTAGCAGTAAGCGTGCAGTTGCTCAGTCGCCAGTCTAAACCTCAAGTGCTAACATGGTGAGACAGTTATCATTGCAACATCGTATTTTTTATGTAAAACTTATTTTAAGTACGAGTCGGCTCGGCGGGTACGTGATGCATTTGTTCAACAATTTCCTGATGAAGTGCCACCTTCACTAGCACAGATTCACGTAATTGCAAATAAGTTTGACTATACTGGCACGGTGCTCAATAAAAAACATGCCCGCACACGAACAGTTTTAACAGAGGATGAGCTAGATGACATTGGCGAGAATCTTGAACGGTCTCCGAATAAATCACTCACAAAATTAGCACAAGTAGGGGTTACGGTTTCATCAACAATTACTAACTAAAGTAAGATTTCAGCATTGTACACACGCTAGCAAGGCCGCTGCATCATATAGGATTGTACACACGCTTAAAGCAGGGGGCCTTGGCGCGCCACAAGCTCGGCGAAGGTGACCGCACCAGCGGTTAACAAAGCCGCCGCTTGGCGCTCTTATTTTATATGAAAGACCCTGTATATGAAATTGTCCAGTCAGCTTGCAGCATTTAGTCGTCAGGGCACGCAAATCTTAGAAAGGGCGCTCTACATTGGCTCCAAATTTCTCTTATCACCGCCCTGTTCGGTTTGGGTCTCAGAATAAAACGGATGTAGAACTACTTCCTTTTTGTTCCAACTATCATGCCTTGCTCATCCTGATATATTACATACTAGCTATTAAATTCGCTCATAAGTCTCCCTAATATACATTCTGTTCCATATAGCCTAATTTATTATATGGCATTCTAATGGTTAGGGAGATGACGTGAATATGTTATGGCCCCACCCTTGATAAAATATAGAGGAATATAATGTACAGTATATGATTTTGATATAACACAATAAATAATAACGCGACACATGGTGGTAAATAAAAATGTCATGATGAACTGTAATATATTATAAATACATTACAAACGCCCAATGATTTCATAAATAAAATAATGAATGATGGAATCACCAAAAATACAACCCTCTACGCAGATGACAAACACATTTTAGATATACGTTGATTATACCTATCACTATTTGTAATGTTGATCATCTGCACTCTTCTTGCAAGTAAGTCGAATCAATTGCTATTTTGTCCTGTGCAGTTATTTACTAAAATCACTCCCTAACTTAATAGTTTATCAAATTGTGGATTATGTACTGTATGTCTCTAATATCTGTTCTTCCCCATCTTTTAGCGAATAGGCGTTTTCCCGCAGTTTTATTGTGACAGATTGCAGCTGACAAGGTGTACAACTCGACAACATAGAGAATGCTTGTTGAGTGTTAAATGCACGAACTACACGAGTTAATCACAAATTATACACTTTAGTTTTGATAACAGATTTTTTAAAACACGTTTCTGCTTTCCTAGACTCCCAGAGGTACCCATTGTATTTATTTAAAATGTAAAATAAACAAGAAGTTCCGTGACGAACTAAAGAGCCTACTTTTCTTAAAATTTAAGATTCATGCCAATGATTAATCTATATGGATCTATCTAGAATAATGACGAAATTAAGTTGCTAATATCGACATTTCTAATTAGTTTGAAATACTGTATACCTGGCATAATGTAGCCTAATACAGAACTACAGTTGGCAGCCCTGGTGACTGAATATATTCTTAGTTCCATCTCTTAAGGTACAGAATAGAAAATTTTGTTGGAGTCCAATGAATACCATGGACGTTACATGCAGTTAAACATTGGATCTAACAGCGCGCGTAAAATCATGTTGGCAACAATGTCATGCATGTAATGGTCAGAAATAATCTGAAATAATATGATCTATTGTTGTGCCAATTTTGAATGAAATCCATTAGTTGGTATAGAAGTTACATGCATTTTAAAATTGGACCTATCAGCAGGCTTAGAATCATGTTGGCAGCACTGACGTATATTAGTTACTCCAAATTCATCTAGAATGCCAGGTAGTATACGTGTGCAAAGTTTAGAGCTATTGGCTTGCATACTTTCTGATATATTGATATTAGGGTAACAAAAATAGAGACAGCACATATTAACAGTTGGCAGCCCTGGTTGCTCTTAAGAATACGCATAGTCATATCTGCTACGGTGCACATAGCACATACGAAATTTAGTTGAAATACAAATGATAGTATGGAGGTTACATGTATTTAAAGTTGGACCTCTCATCAGGCTTAGAATCATGTTGGTAGCACTGACGTATATAAGTTACTCCAAATTAATGTAGAATGTCAGGTACTATACGTGTGCATGGTTTAAAGCTGTCGGCTTGCATACTTTCTGATATATTGGTATTTGGATAAAAGAAATTAAGAGCATTTATTAACAGTTGGCAGCCCTGGTGGGTCTTAAGAATACGCTCAGTCATATCTGGTTATATACACATACAATATACGAAATTTGGTTGAATTCCAATGGATAGTGTAGAAGTTATATGCATTCAAAAATTGGACCTATCAGCAGACTTATAATCATTTTGGCAACACTGCCATGTATGGCCTCCTGGAAATTAAACATCAATATTATTATCTATAAGTGTGCCAATTTTGAAGTAGCTCCCATTCATACCTTCCAAGATATCCAACATGGAGCTCAAATTTCAATTGCGATTTTTTAGCAGTTGGTAGCACTGTCATCATTTTCAAATATGGCCGTGAGATATTCAGGTATAGATCCTTACTCCTACCAAATTTTGTTTCGATTGCTCCATCCGTTTAGGAGTTGATAGGGACACACACACACACAGACACAGCCAGACAGACAGACAGACAGACAGACAGAAGGACAGACAGACAGACACACATTTGCCCGATCTCATAAGTTTACTCTTTCCTCATTTTTGCAAAATGTGAAAAGTAGGCTAAAAATCATGCACCGAAAGGTTAGCAAGAAACTGGAGTCACAGATTTTTCCGCTAGCTGAGGAAACGGTGACAGTTCTGGTTTTAGGACGAGGTATGTTTCTATACCGTAACCCCCTTTTTGCGTTCTTAAACATATTTCTTTTATGCCTGTTGTCCAATAGAGATAAAACTAAGGATCTAGAGAGAAATCCAGTGAAAAGTAGAGAGAAAAATAAATATTGTGGGTTTAGTAATAGGGCGCACGGTTGTGGGAAAAGTACGGCAGTCTTAAAAATGAGCCATGAAGAAAATAAACGTCTCGTTAGGAACCAGACGGTCCATAGCTTATATGAAGTAAAAAATAAAGTTTGGAGATTTTTGGAGCCCCTTAAGACGAGTGGGGGAGGAGAGATGTTTCTGTTGAGGGTGAATGGAAAGAAGACAAGCACATTCAGTACTAGACCACCCTGGAATAACAAACGATGGGTGATTGGAGGAAGTCCAGAGGAAGGCCAGGGTTAAAATATGTTCCCTCAAATATAGGGTGTGGTAGCTGTGTAGAAATAAAACAATTAGCGCAAGAAGGGGAATAAAGGGCTACATCAAACCATTATAAGAATTGAAGTCTTAAACTTCACTTAGGTGTTATTCTATTAATTTATTTCCCTTTGGTAGACTAAAGACTACGTCACATATCAGACGGGAAAACTTTGAAATTAACCGTTAATAAGGCAAGAGCTGAAACACTGAATGAACTTGAAATTTAGCATTTGCAAATTAAATATGATGTTCAGTAATAATAATAATAATAATAATATAGATGCTATTTACCCCAACTGGATCAGTCCCACAAGGTTCTGCATCATGCACTGAGCGTAGATGTGGTCCCAACTGTAACCATGCCTGAAGAGGTATTCCATCTCCCTCTCCAGAGTGCGCAGATCAGGATGAAGAAGGTCAAACCTAAAACAGTGCATTACATTTTAAGATTACAATAAAATTCTAAATCGACATTACGATGTGTGAAGAGGAATGTGCTGATAATGCACAACAGATTTGTCATTTAATCTCACGAGAGTTAATGCATCCTGTTCCAGCTTTCAAACCAACTTTGAATTTCTAAGCAGAGTCTAGAATAGAACCCGGCACCTTTGGGGCAATAGTTTCAATACATCACAATATCCGAGAATTATAATTAGACTTGCAACCATTGGTACACTGACCATAATGACTCAGGTCATCGGACGATAAATCCATTCCCAAAGAAGCTTCGGTAGTATACAAATCACTTTGTCCTTTGAAGGGACGATCCACTGTTAGAGATTGGATACAGACATTGATGAATTTGCATTAGACGAATATGATACCATTTTCCGCGATGCTTTTGTGCAGGACGAAAATATAAGGAGGGCTTTTATTATTTCTAAATATGCCGTCTCCTACGTGACTTAGACGATAGCCTACATATTGAGATTTCGTCCACAATAATATCCTTTCAAGTTTACAAATAGGCACAAATTAGCCACCGCATCCCAAGAACATTCTAGTCGCTGTATGGTACTGTAACTAGTGTTGCACTAGTACCAGGCGGAGTGAAGTAGTGTGAAAATAGACAGTAGCTGAATGGGGGCGTGTCACCATTGTACCTCTTTTGAAATGATGAAAGGCTTCGAGTACACCGATGGTCCAATGTGTGGATGGTGTAGTTCAGACTGGAGGGGGTTCTGTGATATTTCCGGGATGTTTTCCGTATCAAGACTGGGCCCCACCCATTCAGGTCAATATGAACTAGAACCAGGATGTTTAGTTCAACACTCTCAATGACCAAGTCTTGCATTATATTCAACATCTTCCTGCGGACATTTCCATTTTCCAAGATGAACACAGCCATGTTCACGGGACTGCATGCATACGTAGGCCTAACTGGTTTAAAGAACGCACCTCGACTGGCCCACTAAGTCACCCGATCTTACCCCGATAGAAAATGTGTGGGTGTATTTGGAATAACAGATGAAACCATAAATCGTAATGGCTAGCATTATTGGCTGTCACAGCTGAGGCTCGGGTTCAATTCCCAGTTCTCGTGAGGCAAATACTTAGAAGAGGAGGGTTCAGTTTCCACCTCAGTCATCTTTGAAGTGGTTTCCCACTTCTCACTTCTACTCTAGGCAAATACCAGTATGGTACATAACTTAAGGCCACAGCCGCTTCCTACCCAAATCCTACCTCAATTACAAATACACACACTAGTACAGACATCACAGTGACACAGATTATAAGGCGCATGGTACACACACCCATGTACACGCGGCTACATGACTGCAAAGCCCCTAAAGAATCAACCAGAACAAAGCATTCCCACAAGTTGGTGGCTCCATGAGATGGAATCATGCAGAAACTTGTGCACTCCCATCCTCGCCGACTGTTGATCTACGGTACAGGAATGGTGTCTTTAGATGGTAAGCATATTTCTTCAAGCTTATGAAGTACTCTCTTTTGTGATTTTCTACTTGCTTGCCATAGTTCTTGTGCTGTATTTACAAGCATCAGCTTTGATCTGTTGGTGTAAAACTTGGTAAAACTTCCAAGACAATGAGTTGCCTCCTTGATCTTCTTATTTACCTTCAAAGTTCTGCTTGTTAGTGTTTTGATGTCAACTTATTAATGCTCAGTCATCTCATCAAATTGCTTTCAGGGAGTCTTGAGTAAATGTATAGGAATTTCTGCATCAATAGGTTACAGCATTTCCATGTGACCTAGTTTAAGTTTAATAAGTTTAAGATTATTTCCTCCTCGACAAAATGTCATTCTCTAGACATAGAGAGCTTCAACGTAATCCGTGTGCTTCTCTGGTGGCAAATGAGCGATCTGTGGAAGGTTGGAGCGCGTGAATACAGTAAAAGTCGGGACTCACCTCAGTTGGGTCTTAATGTACTGTATGTGTACAAATAAAAATGGGCAAGTCCCCTGTGTAAAGTTATGGAGATATAATGTAGAAGAAACAAGGTGACACATGCTGTACGTTTCTTATTTTCATGTTCTGGCATCATTCTTAATATGGAATAAAAAGAGCATCTGACTCGAACAAAAAAAAAAAAGTTTTGCACAACTTAAAAACATTCACCAATATTATGCTATTCTTAATAACGCGTTGTTGTTATTTCATTTAAGTGGCTGGGCATCATGGTCATCATCCCGTATACTTAGGCGTATACTGTATGTACACACATACACAAACAGACAGAGAACTTTCGGATAACCGGTGTTACGGTCGTGCCTGTTGGGTTATTTTTATTTGTAATTAAGGCAAGGATTCGGAAGGAGACGTTCATGACCTTAGGTTATTAGTATCTTGGTATCTGCCGGGCGTAGAATTAGAGAACCATGAAAGACCACTTCTAGGATGGCTGAGGGGGAAATTGAAATCACCTCTCCTCAGTTTTCCTTCACGAGGCTGAGTGTACCTCATTACAACCCTCAAACAAAGGGCAGAGCCCAGAATCGAACAGAGAATTTCGTTCACAGTACCATGTTTTTCACTCCAAGTTTATTTCCAAACCAGAATAGCATTATTATGACTGGCAGAATTTAATTCTCTTCCTGTTTCAGAATTAAATAGGAAGTTTAATTTCTGTTCACATCGCAAGGCAATGGGGTATGATGATCAGTTCCCAATGATTCGGTCATTGCCTTGGATGGATGTTTGGTAAGTATCAGATACTACGTTCAATAGTGAGTGATGTTCTTATAAAATGGAAACATCGGAGCTATAAAACCTCAACGTTGACCTGAGAAGCCAAAAGCAATTGACGGTAGGGGCAGTCGATGTTTTAAACGCGTGGTGAAGTAAAACCTGCATCATTAGCAACCACAGCTTTGTATTATTGATTGGAACCGGTTACAATAGTACAAAACACGTCCTCTGTGAACTCTTTAATGGAAGAGCATCGTGTGGAGTGGCAATTAACGCAACAGGCTGTAGCTTTACGATGGAAGTGCAAGTACCTAGACTGTTTGTAGCTTTTCAGTCGGTCAACACGATTGTGCCCAATGAATGGGCGGGGGTACAAGATACTAATATATAAATACACTACTGGAAAAATGTACATGTAATAGTTAGATACAGTATATCGAAGGATTAAGAGTACTTTCGGGGAAAGGAAGTATAAGTGCTGTAATATTAAGGACTCAGATGGAAAACCTCTAACAGATAGGTAAAAAAGGTGGAGAGATGGAAAGCTTACATAGAGTGTTTGTATAAGGGAAAGGATATTGAGAATCATGTAATGGAAAGGGAAGAGGAAATTGATGAGGATGAGAAAGGAGATTTAATATTGAGATCAGAATTTAACAGAGCATTGGAAGACTCAAGCAGGAACAAAGCACCAGGCATAGATGATATACCGATTTAGTTGCTAAGCTGCATAGGTGATCAAGGTCTTACAAGGTTATTTCACTTGGTTTGTAGGATATATGAGACATGTGAGGAACCCTCTGATTTCAAGAATAATGTTATCATCCCTATACCAAAGAAAACAGGAGCAGACAGATGTGAAGATTCCCGTACCATCAGCTTGATCACTCATGCTCCACGATCCTGACTAGAATAATTTACAAGAGGATGGAAAGACAGATAGAAAGAGAGTTGGGTGAATACCAGTTTGGTTTCAGGAGAAACGTAGGAACAACGGAAGCTATACTATGTCTTGGGCTGATTTTGGAAGCTAGAATCAGGAAGGATAAGAGAACGTTCATGGCATTTGTAGACTTAGAAAAGGCTTTTGATAACGTTGATTGGAGTAAGTTGTTTGATATTTTGAAAACGATTAGAATAAAGTACAGGGATAGGAGGTTGCTCTACAATCTACTCAGAAACCAGACATCAGTTATTCGAGCCGAAGGACATGATAGAGAAGCTGGTATTCAGAAAGGTGTTAAGGCAAGGCTGCAAATTATCACCAATACTTTTCAATCGATACATTGAACAAGCAATGAAAGAAATTGAAGAAAAATTCAAAATAGGAGTAAAGATTCAAGGAGAAATAATTTCAACTCTGAAATTTGCTGATGACATCGTCATCTTAGCCGACACACCAGAGGAGTTGAATGAGTTTTTAAATGGTATGGATTCTGTCTTTAGGAAAGAATTCATGATGAAATTAATAAATGTAATACAAAATATTGGAATGCAGTCGAAAGAAATCAGAAACCCCTATGGATGTCGAATTGGCAGGTGAACAGCTTAAGGAAATAAGTGACTTCTGTTACTTGGGAAGCAAAATAACCAGTGATTGACGAAGCAAAGAGGATATAAAAGTAGGTTAGCACTGGCAAGGAAAGCATTTCCACAGAAAAGGAATCTGTTAACATCGAATTTAGATTTAGGTATTAGGAAGTCATTTTTGAAAGCCTTTGTCTGGAGCGTGGCGCTCTATGGAAGTGAAACTTGGAGTATTGGCGCAGCAGAAAAGAAGATATTTGAAGCGTTTGAAATGTGGTGTTACAGGAGAATGATGAAGATCAGATGGGTAGATAGGGTTACGAATGAAGAGGTATTAAGACGAGTGGGAGAGAAGAGATGTTTCTGGCAACTGGTAATGAAGAGAAGAGATAGGTTGGTTGGACACACACTAAGACACCCAGGAATAGCAAACTTAGTAATGGAAGGAAGGGTCAAGGATGAGAACAGTAGGGGTAGACCAAGGTTAGAATATGTTTAACAGATTGCCTCGGATGTAGATTGTGGTAGCTATGTAGAGATGAAATGATTAGCTCAGGACAGGGAAGCATGGAGAGCTGCATCAAACCAGTCGAAAGATGGAAGACTCAAACAATAACAGTTAATATCACAATTACGTGGGGCAAGTGAATATTAACTAATACATGTAATTTTTTCCAGGAGTGTATTTATATATTTTTTCCAGGAGTGTATTTATATATTTGTATCTTGTACCCCGCCCATTCATTGGGCACAATCATGTTGACCGACTGAAGAGCTACAAAATATCAATTTGTATAGGCAACACTGAAAAAAGTATGGCTTCAAATCTCTACAAGTACCTAGTGAATCGCCACTTGGGTAAATTGTTCCCACTGTAAACTTTGGTGGAGGAGGCAGGCCTAATAACTTGTGGGTCTGTTTTCCGTGGGTTTAACTTGGTCCACTCGTTTTAGTTCCTCGAACTTGAAACTTATCAAGCAATATTGCACAGTTCTACGTTGCACAACCCCTGAATATATGTTGGTATTTTTTATATAATGACATGGATCTGTTCAAACCAAGTGGTTTGAAGGAATGGGACTTTATGAAATCGTATGGCCAGCCCAAAGCCCCGATCTAAACTCAATTGAGTACCCCTGATTTAACTGTTACAATGCTGCTTGTCAATCACACGGAACAGTTCCAAAACGGTGACGAAACTGTTCGCAATATTGAAGGACGAATGAAAGAAAATACCAGCAGTCATCTACCGTATCATAGTGGAACGATTTCCTGGAAGGGTAGCTGCTATGAAAGCCAGACTACCTCTAATAAGCACGTTACTACGGGTGTTAATGACAATATGGTATAATTTTAAAAGGGTAGACTGAACGTACAAATTAAGACAATACAAAATCCCTGCCCATGGCTGGACTTGAACCAGCAACATATGAATTCCACAGTTTCACAGTCTCATACTCAGACCGTGAGTTACACGTACTGGCTGAAACAATGCTCCTGAATCACATTCATGATGAACAGAATATTTGTCTCGGTGGTAAGGTTGTGAATATTCCACGTTTGGTGGTGAATCATTGAAGTACCGTACTGGGATCGTGAGTCAGTTAATTCGATCCACACTGCTATACATTTACGGCTAACTACGGCTTAACACCGAGAGCACTAACGCCCTAGCTCATACCTTGCTAGTATCGGGAGAGCGTGGGTTCCAATCCTACCTCAGCCGTCACGAAAATGGTTTCCGTGGTTTCCCATTTTCACCACCAGGCAAATGCTGAGATGGGTTCCTTTCAACAGGGCCACGGCCGAATTCCTTCCAAAATTCCTTCCCTAACCCCTCCTTTATTAAACCCAAGTTAGCGGTCGCCTGGGCGATTGCCCTATCACCATTCCCAGTTGTATCTGCTGTCAAAGTGTGTTCAGCTCGCAGACACCGTCCTTGAACCGTAGAGGAATGATTCCTCGCAGAATCCGTGGGTGAAGCCTACCTGGGAGGATAAAAGGATTAAAAATATGTTCATGATAAGCTTGTAAAACTCAGGTTCTGTGTTACTTGGGAAGCATTAAGAAACCATGACAATTCTCAGAGCAAAGGATTTACAAATAAATATCACAATGTGTCATGTTTTAAAAAAATTAATATTGGCAATAACCTCACATAGATCGGCACAGCGTTTATAAAATTAGAACGGAATAGCTCACTGAATTAAATGATCCTGGGATTTAATGTTTCTGCAAGAAATTCCATATGAAATCGATGAAACTTCAGCAGAGATAAGTGAGAAATTTACATAGGAAGAATGTTCTATCTAGAAGATCGTGCAGTACTGTGCAGTACATAGAAGCTAGTGATATTTATATGAAATATATTTAAAATGAAGGAACAAAAAAAAACAATGTACATGGTTAAGCTTAAAATACAAACTTACCGAAAAAATGCGTCCTTGAATACAGGCCCATGTAGAGGGAGGCAGCGGCCGAATGCATAATCTGAAATACAAACACATTAATTTCATTACGTTAGGCATGTAACAAGTCATGTAAAGGCATTGGGTGACGGTAAATGTAATCAGATGACAACAGTTACAGATTAACTCGAACTTTAAGAATAGGAAGTCATATGGTCGGTAACATTGGAAACAATACGGATTCACACATTGATCGCCGGATCAAATCTTGGTATTGATGAATATTTTTGCTTAATATTAAGCTTATTTTTTTCAACTCCGATATGTACACCAAATAATTAATCCAACTTATCGATACAATTCAACCACATAGACAGAAAATCAGGAATATATCTAGTGAAATACAAAATATCAAATACTATTCACGAGTACTAATGCACAAATCAAGTTATATCTAGAGCCTATCCTTTACTGTCAATGTTACAGATGTTGCTTCCCTAGCTGGCAATGTGTCTGAGGTCGGCAAGTTGTGAAACAATGATGGAAGAGGACCATGGAGAAAAACTTTTCTGACCTAAAACCCGTTCGCGCTAAACTGGTAAATGAGGTGGGTTAGCAAAGAATGTGAGTGAACGTAATAGTGAATTATCAAGAAGGCAGCAACCCAGCATTCACATCCAGTAAGTACAGCACTTAAAACCAAATTGAGGAAGCAAACTGTCTCCCAAATCCAGGCTCCTTTGCTGGAACCTCAACGCTTGTTATGAACAATAACGGAATTTACGTTATCAATTATTATTCCAGTATGTCTTACTTGTAATCTGTACATTTCTAATTGGACAATTGAAGGGTTGATTACAAAAACTAGACGAGTCCAAAAAATAGACTTTTGGGGATTATGACAGCTGTAGATAATCCTCAACTAGCTCTACCTAGTGGTGGTTTTTGTTTCTTACAGAAGCAGACGAGTCCTGAGATATAAAGTTGAGTTTGGTCGATTCTGCAAGAACCAAGCAAGTCCGTTGTCTTTCCGGCAAGAACCAGACTAGTCCAGGATATATCTGGTTTATTGGTAAGGAGAAATGGGTGAAGCTAGCAGAAATTCCAGAGAAGTGGGATGATGTATTGGTGAAGGCAAGAAAAAATCCTTCCCCTTTCCACCTGAAGATAATGACTCACTGATTGTTTTGACATGACAAATGCTATGGAACCTTTGTTTCAAAAAAACACCTAAACATTCTTCGAAACTCCACCAAGTATGAATGATTATTTTCAGTAAAGACGAGCATCACGTCAACCTTCAGAACTCATACCATTGTGCGTGGGAAAGAAATATTGTGAGACACGAGACCTACAGAGGAGAGATACCAGCCTTAATCTACCAAACCTCTAAGACCACCCTGCTGGACTGCAGCCTGCGAAGAAAAGAGATTTAGTAAACCTTATACAGTATCTGGCAAACCCAGCACACCGCTGTTTGAGGTCCTACTAGAAAACCTGGCATCCACTTCTCAAGATCTATTCATCATCATCATCATCATCATCATCATCATCATCATCATCATCATTTCCCCTTTTCCAGCTGACACTGGGTGGGGGCAAATATGGTTCCTCTCCACTTTGTTCTGTCGATCCACCATTCCTCTTCCGATACGGTGTTCCAATCCAGGTTCCGTTTTCTAATGCTATTCTCCACCCAGTCCAACCAACGCATTCTTGGTGTTCCTCGTCTTCTCTTCCCTGTCATCTGACGTTCCAGTGCTCGTCTTGGTAGCCTTACTTCATTCATTCGTTTGACATGTCCAAACCATCTCATTCTGTTTTGCTCCAGTTTGTCATTTAGATTCTGTACTCCCAGTTCTTTCCGTATATCTTCATTTCTCACTCTGTCTCTCCTCGTTTCCTGGACCATACTTCTCAGGAATCTCATCTCAGCTGCCTGTACTCTGCTCTCATCCCTCTTAGTCATTGTCCAAGTTTCTGATGCATATGTCATTATAGGAACATAATATGCTTTGTACATAACTTATTTAGCCTTGATCCATACTAGTCCCCGTGCCTGTTGGTAGAAAGCACTCCCGAGTTGTATTTTTCTGCTAATTTCCAAGATCTATTGTCTACTATTAATGTGTTGAAAGATCTGGTGTGGATACTTCTGAAATTTTAGAATGTCAACAGGTTGCTAAGCCTCCGTGGCTTGGGCGGGAGCACGCCGGCTTCCCACTGCTGGGCCCGTGGTTCAAATCCCGGTAACTCCATGTGAGATTTGTGCTGGACAAAGCGGAGGCAGACAGGTTCTTCTCCGGGTACTCCGGTTTTCCCTGTCAAACTTTCATTCCAGCAACACTCTCCACTAACATTTCATTTCATCTGTCATGCATTTAATCATTGTCCCTGAAGAGTGCGAAGGGCTTTGGCAGCCGGAACAGTTCATATCCTTGCCGCTAGATGGGGGGGTTCATTCATTCCATTCCCTGACCCGGTCGGACGACTGGAAACAGGCTGTAGATTTTCATTTCATTTCAACAGCTTGCTCAGACAACCACTTTTTCATATTAAAATCTGTATGAAATATAACTCTGTATTCATTGAATTTCAGTAGCTTTCATAAAAGCAGTAACCTCCTAAGAAGTTGTCAGATCCTAATTTATTTATTTATGCTCGAGGACATGTTCGGGTCGCATGAGTCTGTAGCTGCTTCCAGCGGACACCCTTTTTAGGGTGAGCTACAAGTTCCGTTCAATTTCAAGTAGTTCCAACTTTCGCTACCAGATATCAATGATACCTAGTGGTGAACGTTGGAACTTTGATAGAGCGTTCTGACGAAATCTAACCTAACAATTTAGCTTTACACAAGTTTAGTCTGTGAAAGGATCTTTTACATGCCATAAATCTATGACATGGGACCGCCGGCTCTACTTCCCCTCCGAAGGAAGGCGTACTGAAGGATTTTTAACGCTCTTAAAAAATCCGACGACTTCGGCCGGGTTTGAACCCGCTATCTTGGGCACAACAGTTCAGCATGCTACCAACTACGCCACCGAAGCCGCTTGTCAGATCCTAAAACTTCATAGATCAGTTGGGGAAGGAAGACTGATTTCCAGATGGGATCGCCATTTCTAAGTTTTGCAATATTAAAATAAACTAGGGGATTTGTACGAGAAATCTCGCATGCTCAGTAACCACCCTCCCGGCTTTACTGTTATGTGGGCTTCTATAAATGAATTTATTTGTTTAGACGCACTTTTTAAACAAATTATCGGTATTTATGAAATCAGAGTGCAATTCATCACTGCTGCGGATAATTCTGTTTGAATATTCCTTCCAATGCGCAAAGGGTTGTGTGCGCCCCATGTGTACAGACTACCCGCCTGGCTCTAGTGTTAGGCGGGGTGGACGCGACACAGTTCTTCCAGGGGCTATTGTCTTTTTTATTTGTTTAAACACACTTTTTTAAACAAATATATATATTTCCGTTAACTTTTCAACAAATGGAATATTTTTCTGGATGAAAAATGTGTTAAAAGGGCTTGTCTGGAGCATGGCACTCTATGGAAATGAAACTTGGACTATTGGTGCAGCTGAAAAGAGGAGAATTGATGCGTTTGAAATGTGGTATTACAGGAGAATAATGAAGATCAGATGGGTAGATAGGGTTACAAACGAAGAGGTATTAAGACTAGTGGGAGAGGAGAGATATTTCTGGCGACTGCTAATGAAGAGAAGAGATAGGTTGGTAGGACAATACTAAGACACCTGGGAATAGGAAGCTTAGTTATGGAAGGAAGGGTTAAGGACAAGAACTGTAGGTATAGACCAAGGTTAGAATATGTTAAACAGATTGCCTCGGACGTAGGGTATGGTAGCTATGTAGAGATGAAACGATTAGTTCAGGACATGGAGGTATGGAGAGCTGCATCAAACCAGTCAAATGACTGAAGACTCAAACAACAACAACAAGATTTTTCTTGTACTATTGAGACGATTTGGATGATGATAGCCTAAAACGCACCTTCTAAAGCCTTTGCGATCAGGAGCTTGAGTTTTTTGTCGGATGAATTTAGCGTATTATGTGATAGAGAAATCTCGCATGTTCGTTAACCTGCCACCCACTCGGCTTTACTGTTATGAGGGCTTTTATAAATATGTTTATTTGTTTAGACGCACGTTTTAAACAAATTGTCGATATTTATGAAATCAGAGAGCAATTCATCAGTGCTGCTGGTTGCACCATGGGTTGTGTGCGCCCCATATGTACAGACTACTCGCCCACCTCTAATACTATGTGGGCTGGATGCGACACAGTTCTGCTAGGAGCCGTTGTCCTGCTTATTTGTTTAAACACACTTTTCAAAGAAATAAATATATTTCCGTTGACTTTTCAAGAAATGCATGATTTTTACTGTACTATTAAGACGATTTGGAAGATTTTGGTACAAACCCCACCCTCTAACTCCTTCTGGTTCAGGAGCTTGTCGGATGAACTTAGCGAATTATATACAGTACATAGATAGTTCTTCTTTCGGGTGCTTAATGCCTTAATATTTATCAATAATAATTACCACACTTACTATGTTTTTTGTTTTTGGAGGGTGTCTGTGGGTGTCACTGTAGGTTTGGTAGTGTTTTGTAGAGCTGTTTGTCTTATAAATTTGGATCTGATGTTGTTCGCTTGAAGAGTGAAACATTTCATCCCTTAGTTGTCGACTTCCTCAATAGTCCATTACAATATACATATACTGTACATGTGTATATAGACAGGGTAATTTTGTATGTGCGCGCGAGTAAACACAGCAAACTAAGCTGGCTGTGACTGGCGCAAATCACGGCCGTGCGTACCCGTAGGCGCGCACTTTCACACTTTCACCAAACATGCTCAATAATGTGTACTTACAGTGCTCACAGGCGATGCTGAAAAAGTCCTCCCTCTCTTGTAACACGCAGCTGACATCTTCTGATGAAGGCCGATAACCTAGATGTTAGACCCCTTAAAACAACAATTATCATCATCATCTTCGGATGAAAGAATGTCTGTCTACTCTTTTATTATTTACGGAGCCTGTTTCCTTGAATCGTTTAGCGAGCCTTCTAATTGTACTGGCATTAGGCACAGGTCTTCCTGGAAACTTGATTCGAATTTTCTGTCTCGTTTCAGAACGAGATGTTTTGCTTTTCATATATGAATTATGGATATACACACGTTCGCGCAATGTGAATTGGTGTCTAGGCATGACCAACAATCAAAGAAATCACAATACTCACTAAACATGCAACACTAACGTCTAAGCTTTGCAGATGACCTCGTATTTCCGCCCCTTAAAACAACAATAACTAATAAATAACTAAGTGTTGCAGATACACGTCCATATGAAAGACAAAACACGTGTGAACTAACGATACGAATCAGTGGAGCGCGCCACCACCGGCTCAACCGGGTACGCATGGCCGCGATCTGTGCCAGTCTCAGCCGGCTTAGCTTGACGTGTTTACTCGTGCGTACATATACACCCTCTGTCTGAAAAGTTCGGTGAATGGGTCTATATTACGAAGGGATTGTTGGCTTACCTGAAACAACTGTTACTGTCTTTCGAAGTAATCCCCGTGGATAGTTATGCACTTCTTAGAGTGTCTGTACAAGTCCTTAAGACTCCTGGCATAGTCTTCTTTAGGGATAGCCTTCACTTGGATCGTCACATTACGTTGGACGACCGACATGTCCGAAAACCTCTGGCCCTTCAGGGCTTTTCGGTGACCCCGGAGCCCGCCACTCCATACTTTGACGCTTGCTTTCGAGGTCGTACCTCAGGCACCAGATATCGTCAAAATATTTCAGTAACTAGATTTATTTTTGTGTTGACCGACTGAAAGTTAACTCTCATGTATGCTGTATATTTTCCTCCAGCACTGGATGAAACAGCAATGCATTTTAATTAAGTTGATTCTTTAAAGGTCTTCATAATCTCGTGGTTAGTCTAGCTCCGTGTACTTGGGAGTGTGTGGCATATCTGATAACACAAGCTATTGCAATGGCTGTACTAGCGTGTGCAATTTTAATTGGGGCCAGGATCAGGTAAGAAGTGGCCATGGCCTTAAACTACTGTCGACCCAAATATTATGTGCACTCGAGTTTGAAGGTTGTTTGTGAAGTAACCAATAGACCTACATAAAATCCAGTAACATCATCAATTTTCATCGTTCTATTTTACGTTAGTTCATGTAGGTTTGGAATGTTTAATTTATATTTCAATATTTTTTATCACAGTTGGAACACAAAAAGTGCCCGTTTTTAAGCGTGTTTCAACCATGCGTCACATTTAAGAATTATTATCTCACAAACCCGTAATCAAATCAAATCCAAGTTTTAACACAATATACATTAGAATGTTGTATAACTGGTTTATTAATTTCAAAATGTTATGTGTCCCAGAAACAACGTTGTTATCATTTTTGTAAAGTAACCTTTTCTCGGCACCTTTTGTGTTCCAACTGCGATAACAAATATTAAAATGTAAATTAAACATTCCAAACCTACATGAACTAACGTAAAATAGAACGATAAAAATGATGATGTTATTGGATTTTATATAGGTCTATTGGTTACTTCACAAACAACCTTCAAACTCGAGTCCACATAATAGTTTGGTCGACAGTAGATACGTGTAGTAGAAGCTTTAAATCACGGGAAATCCAAATCACTCTTTGGATAAATGAGATGAGAATCGAACGCACCTCGATTTAGTTCTCCCTCATGAGGCTGAGAGTATCCTGATTTATCCATCTGACTTAATTTCATATCAGAACCGAAAATCGAACCTGGACCTCATGAGTCAGAGTCATGAGTGTTAGTCACTACATCACGAGTTTAAGTACCAGTGCAGTGTATTCCAAATCTAAACAGTCCGATGACATTAAGTTGACTTGGGAAGGAAATGTCACAATCCTTTTTTGAGACTTTCTTGTTTATCACGACTGATGTTAAGGAACGAGCAATGTTTTGCTCTCTTCAAGGATTCCATGAATGTAATAAAACTAATCCAGCTATCCCGTATTTGAACTCAAAAGATGGTGGTGATTGTTGCGTTAAGGGAACACATCTAGGTCATTTACCCCTGATGATATGGGTGCCAGTGAAAAATAATATTATTAGATAACCTGTATTATTGTGGTGTCTATAGTAGTGTGAATTTGTAATTGACTTTAGGATTGGGAAGGAGACGGCCGTGGCTCTATGTTAGGTACCATCCCGTTATTGCCTGTAGCAGGAGTAGGAACCCATGGAAAACCACTTCTGGCTGAGGGGAATATCGAACTCACTTCCTCTCAGTTCTGCCACACGAGATGCAGTGTACACCGTTCCAGTCCTCAGGCTAGAATTAAATTGCATGGCTGAGCCAGGAATCGAACCTCGACCTCAGGAATGGCAGGCAAAAATGCTACTTGCGTCTAGTGTCCGAGGTATCAGTGGTGATCCGGCCAATCACAGGAGTCGCCTTTTGCCTGCTGTCGCCAAACCTCGTGTTAGCTCGGCTTTTCCTCACCTAAATACACGCTACTGTTCCATGCTTCATGCCGTCCCGACTAACGATTCTCCACGGTGCTGGTGGAATGTAATAAATCTGAAGTCCTGTCTTTCAAACTACCCGCGCTAATGTTTATTCTGCGACTAACTTTTCTCCACGGTGCTGGTGGAATGTAATAAATCTGAAGTCCTGACTCTCAAGTAATCCGCGCTAATGCTTATTCTGCGACTACTTTTCTCCACGGTGCTGGTGGAATGAAATAAATCTGAAGTCCTGACTCTCAAGTAATCCGCGCTAATGCTTATTCTGCGACTACTTTTCTCCACGGTGCTGGTGGAATGAAATAAATCTGAGGTCCTGACTCTCAAGTAATCCGCGCTAATGCTTATTCTGCGACTACTTTTCTCCACGGTGCTGGTGGAATGAAATAAATCTGAAGTCCTGACTCACAAGTAATCCGCGCTAATGCTTATTCTGCGACTACTTTTCTCCACGGTGTTGGTGGAATGTAATAAATCTGAAGACCTGACTCTCAAGTAATCCGCGCTAATGCTTATTCTGCGACTACTTTTCTCCACGGTGTTGGTGGAATGTAATAAATCTGAAGACCTGACTCTCAAGTAATCCGCGCTAATGCTTATTCTGCGACTAACTTTTTTCCACGGTGCTGGTGAAATGTAATAAATCTGAAGTCCTGTCTCTCAAGTAATCCGCGCTAATGCTTATGCTGCGACTAACATTTCTCCACGGTACTGGTGGAATGTAATAAATATGAAGTCCTGTCTTTCAAGTTATCCACGCTACTGCTTTTTTGCGACTAATGTTTATCCACGGTGCTGGTGGAATGTAATAAATATAAAGTTCATTCAAGTTATTCATGCTACTGCTTACTCTGTGAACAAATTTTCTAAGTCCATTTCCTAGTATAGCGGCTAGCATTCTTAGTTGTCACCCCAGAGGTCCGGGTTTTATCTCGGCTCTGCCAAGAAATTTAATTCTGGTCTGAGGGCTGGTACAGGGTACACTCAGCCTCGTGGGGCTAAACTGAGGGGATATGGGTTAAATTCCCACCTCATCTGCCCTGGAAGTGGTTTTCCGTGTTTTCCTACTTTTACTCCTAGCAAATGTTGTGATGGTGCCTAACTAAAGCCTCGCCCGCCTCCTTCCTAATCCTCACTTGAACTAAAAATACACACATTACAAAAACCACCACAATAACACATATTCTATATCAGACAAATTCTATCTCTATAGCCTACATACCAGTATACATACAACTACACGGGGATATAATGGCCACGATGTCCAAGCCCCTCAAATGAAACAACAACAATTTTACATTTTGCTGATGGGATGTATAAAATTTGAAATTTGTTTAAGTTATAGCGTCTGAGTGAATGTTGCTTAACTATGAATTCAGATAGGTAAATAAAATATTGTCTCATATGTGGTAAACCTTTCCGAATTCTTCGAACTTGCGAAAATACGTATTTATGAGTCCTCTGACGTGGAATCTATTACCCCTTTGAGAGGAAAAACATTTACGCTTCATTGTGAGACCTGCGACAGGGCGTTTGGGAAGCAAGCGTACCTTCGTTTTCACTCTAGACAAAATCATGCGATGTATTTATTTCAAGGGGCAAAACATTTTGCGTGTCTACTGTGTTCAATTGTAATTGGTACCGTAATTGTTTCTCTAGGAAATTAATGTTGGAACATACGTATTAAGATATCACATAACATTGCCGTTGTAGATAATGAACTTAAATTCTCACCCCTAGACAGATTTAACGAGGGGGGGGGGGGGGGAAGGGAGGGAATGAAACTGAAAAATTGACTCCAGCTGCTTGTGTTAAAAGGTTTACAAAAGATGATAGGTGGTATTATAAGTGTCATCGATCTAGTGTTTGTGTCCCAAAGGGGTGAGACGTGCGCCATCTTAAAAGTCAAAGAATTCATTCTTCTTGCCAGACTAGTGTTATTTTGAAAGAAGGGAACTATTCCGTACAATTCACAAAAACTGATATAGAGCACACCAATGATTCAGGTAATCTGCATCTGCTATGTGAAGAAAGAGAGATATTTGCGTCCAAAATAGCCTCAAAAGTTCATTTTAAAATCCTCAATGGAGTGAGAAACAGTGTTTCGGGAACCTATCTAGACCGACATAATCATCTGACGCAGAAGGATCTTCATGAAATAAATACATCATGCAGTGTTGATTGCGACAGGAAGAGCAGTAGAGCCGTAAGTGATGGTGCATGGGTAGAAAATGTGAGTCCGCAAGGGACTAAATAGGAACTTGATAGAGGCTACGAGCCTGCCAAGTCACCAAGGACTAAAAGGGAACTTGATAGAGGCTACGAGCTTGCTAAGTCGCCAAGGACTAAAAGGGAGCTACGAGCCTGTCAAGTCACCAAGGACTAAAAGGGAACTTGATAAAGGCTACGAGCCTGCCAAGTCACCAAGGACTGAAAGGGAACCAGAGATGTACTGCAAACAGCAGTGTAGGCACATATGTGGCACCATTTCATCCCGAAAACCAGCTTGCTCAGTGGTAGATCGTCCGCCTTGTGGTCCGAGATCCCGGGGTCGATTTACAGTCTATAAAGTCCGGTTTTTGAAGGGCGGAAAATATCCACGGGATCCCAAGCCGTACAATGTTTTATCTCATTTGGTGATTACAATGTCAAAATGATAAGAATCTCAGCCACAGGTTGCCCAATAGAATTCTTGCTTTCACTGCCGGATGGTCGTGTTAAACAGAACGTCAAAACTGGAGAGTAGATCGCCTTGATGGTTCCAACTCAACGTATACCAATGCCACGGTCACTGAGGCAATACGTTTATTAGTATGATCATCATCATGAAAGTCGTGTTCTGAATTCAGTAAATTAACTTCAACACGAGCAACTACATTTTTCATTAGCCTTTGTAAATTAATATGCATTTGATAGCATATTAAATGAGGCATTCGCGTTCCAACAATGAAATGTATAGCCTACTGTAAATTATATCATAGTTTTTTTATTTTTTGCCATTCCTATTAAAATGAGCAGAACTGAACAATAATGTATTTCAATAAAGAGTTCACGCACAAAGCGAACAGTAATGTAGCCTATGAGTGCTTTTAGCTAGCAACTCATTTGATATGGACTGAACCGTGATAATACCTTTGATATTCTACAGCAGCCATTATTTTATAACGTAATCCATGATATTGGACTACAGCTTATCCCTTTGTAATTTTTAATTATTTTTTCCATTAATAGATCTATGAAACATGTATATATTAATGTACTGTATCATATTGGTGGAATTTATCAAGTCTGGTTCCGACAGCCCCTACTTGGTCAGGTCAGGAGTTACAGTGCATTCGCTTTATGTAATGTATTGCTTTCTAGTGGTCGCAAACGACCCACATTTCTTCATTGTCCGTAAACTATCTATAAGTACTACATAATAAGTGCAGAGTGGACCGAAATCCGGCCTTTATGAATCCTAATTGATACAGAGAGGCTATTCTAGACTTGAAATAGATGTTATCGTTAAGGATACCATCTCCTGTACCTTTACAGTATATTTGTTTCACGTGCAACTTGGTTGTGTTTCCCATCTGTCGCTTTCCTATCCCATATTCCCCTGATAACTTGAAATAGCTTCGCTAATTTACCTGGCTTCCCCCATTCCCTATTTCATAATTTTATTAAAGTATGATATTGATTTTCACTTTTTTATCTGGTTATATCTCCCTTATCTACAAACCTTGATGTTACAGTCTTGATTTCATTGCATTGCATGGTTGCAACACACCTGATCAGATCATGTAATAAATGCTTTGCGATATCATCCTGTAGCCCCGTGCACTTTAGTGTGTGTGTGAAATCTGTCTGATAGCCTGTACCAGTGCGCATACTTGTAGTTGAGGCTATGCTTTTAGTAGAAGGTGGTCGTGGCCTTTATATAGGTACAAAGAGAAGGAAGGAAGATTGTAGTTTTACGTAACCGTTAATCTCGAGATCATAAGTCACGGGACCTCCTTTTTACGTGGAATCCGAACCACAGGACATGGCTTTTCACTTTGAAAATCTCACATGCATTGACCAGGAATCAAGCCGGGTCCGCCATGGTGAGAGGCCAACAGCTTGACCGCTGAGCCACCACGCCCCCGTTAATGTAGGTACCATCCCGGCATTGGCCTGGAGTAGAAGTGGGTAAACTACGCTAAACGACAACTAGAATAACTGAGGTTGGAATGGAACACATCACTCCTCGGTGCTGCTTCACAAGGCTCAGTGAATCCCGTTCCAGCCGTCAGACCAGAATCATATATACTAGCAACCCGGCCCGGCTTCGCCCGGGAACAGTTTTGAATGCATTACGTGATAAGCACTTCTTTACGATGTCTATGAACTACGATCTATATCCGTTTTACGTCTCGGCATGATGGGTTAAATACACTGACTGGACTATTAACTATATTATCATGGAGATGCATGTGCAACAAATTCTTGTCAGACGTAATTTTAGAATGGCGAGGTGCATGAAACACAAATCCCCCTTCCTTCCAATCTAAAAACACTTATAGTGGACGATATATTGAATATAGAGATGTGCTCTTGCGTACGTTCTTGTAGAACTTGTCATGCTGAACAATTCTTACATTCATTGTATATTGATATTTTAACGGTTTGCCCAGCGTAAGCTTAAAAAGCGCACGGACGCCAGGTTTGTGTTTCGACTTTTTCTCTGAAATCGTTACTACTTGGCTTCCTTTGATCATAAATAAATAATTTTCTACAGAAACCTTCCTCGAGGTATCCTTTACAGAATGGTGAAAACCGCATCAAAATCCATGCAGTGGTTCTCGAGATTACCCGTGACATCCAAGAATCGGGGACTTTGTTTTATACTAAGTATAATTTAATATAATATAATCCCCCTTCCGCCACGAACCTACTACGCTGTCGTAGCAGGCGGAGAGGTGATACTCCGACGTGGCGCGTCTCAGGTGGTGGATAGGGGGGTCCTCACCGGCTTGCCGGCTGACTTGAGCGAAATAAAATAGCTCTCGCGGACCAAACACACTTAAGCCAGAGAACACCTAGAGGCACCTCTCGATCTCAACAATCGAGAAGTAATTTCGTGATCTTATCTTAAGATCACCACTAGTTGTATATTCAACTTGTAACTAAGGCATGATGGAACACACACTACTAACGCAACTATCCCAGGCCCCGGACACACTGTGCCCAACTCTAGGAATGGGTATTCCAAGATTCAGACACCTAGATATCAAGGGAAAGGCTGTAGCCGCTTTTGAAAGTTCAGATATTTGAATATCGCGCTACATTGCTTCTCGAAGCATTTGGAAATAATTTACCGATACTTGGATGTCAAGTGACGTAGCGAGTAATAGCAGAGGTCGAGGCTATTTATTGATTAAATAGTTAACCATGGAGTAGAGACTTGAGACTTGGATCAGATTACTGGCACGACCAAAAGAAAGAGAATGCAATTAGTATCAAGTAAATCGGACCAGGGATACCAGAGATATGAGGATTTCTAGATTACAACGTGATGACGCGTGACCCTGACAGTTTTGAATAAAAGCCAGCTGGCCGAAGCAACTTCAGCTCACTCCAAGACAAGCACTTGCAGAGCAAGTTGCCTCTACGCTGAGCCAAGGCACATGGTTGCCGGATCTACGCAGAAGTTCTTTTCAAAGTCGTGATAGTCACGAAAGTGCTGCGCTACGAGGTGGAACTTAGTAAGTTTATGGCGAGGAGAATCACTGAGGTGATTGATTTTTCTACAGACATTGGTGGAAATATTTATATTTCTACAAGGACATATGCTAGACTTTGTCTAGAAAATAGTATTTTGTCACAGTCCAGTAATAAATAATACTTGGATGATTAAATCCATTCAGTCAGTTTTCATATTTGTAACTAGTTAACCACTTCGATCTGTCAGTACACTGAAGACTAGTCTATAACGGTGGCGTTCATTAGTCTACGCAAGGGAAACTACAAGTTGCTTAGCGCATGGTAGATGGTGATATAATAAACCATGCCCAGGGAACGATCTTCAGAACAGCCGTTAATTGCTTAGACTGTCAGTGTTTTTCTTGTACTGATAAGATTACCGTGAGTTATGTTACAACTGACATATCTAAGAAGAGATCACTTAGATCCTATTTAAACAAACTGTTATGGCTTTGATAGAAGCCCATATTAAAATGGAACCACAGTTTATTCAAACGTCAAAAGATACTACCACTATGTCTGACTAGACGGATTGTGGGTATATGATGGCGGCCGATACAAGGATTGTACATGCTTGTCCAATGGGGCATGTCTATGGATAAATCTGGTACAGACCAGGTTTACTACGCTTCAAGACCATCAAGAAATGTAAGCCACATTTGAATTATATTATGCCTAGCTAATTGGAACAAAATATTTTTCTGCAGATGACCAACACATTTTTTCTTCGTATTTAAAGCTTGCAATGATTTACGCAAGACTTGTTAGAGTTATTCTGAGTATTTTCAGCACTCAGAACAGTTTAGGATCGATGACCGAGCATTTCGAGCATTTATTTGAATATTTCATATTTTTGGGAAATCACGGTAATCAGCCGATGTAACTGTAAAAGTTAAATTTATTTTTGTTGAGGAATGGATATTTTTTTCCATATTCGAAGGTTCGAACATGTGGATTCTCACATAATGAGATGATAATTAAACATATTTAAAATAATATAACTAATAATAATAATAATAATAATAATAATAATCCACTAATAATAATAATAATAATTTTCATAATTTTTCTAAATAATTCTTGGATATTATATTTTATAATAATCATATGTATTGAGAAAGAGCCTATGAAGTACTTTAAACATTTCTAGTTTGGAACAGGAGATTTTCCGAAGGAGAGTGGTTAGCGCAAGCCCGCATTCAACCAACATTTCAGTTCTGGTTGAACAGTTGATATTTGCATTGAGCAAAGTATATTTTTCAGATAACACGGAGAGGCATGAAACGGGAAGCAAATGATATTTGTATCAAATAGGATATTGTTGTATTTATATAAAATCATGACGTAAATACACTCGAAAGTGAAATAAAGATTTTCATAAGTATGGTAAATTCACGGGTTGAACTGAATGGTAAAATAAAATAAACTTGTAAGTTTATTAATCTTCCAGTGTTGATAACAAGCAGAGGCTTGATTTATTGTATAAATTTTGGGAAGAAAATTTATGTGTGGAGTAGTTGAAATGCCATTCCCAGGTGCGCATGTTTAAGTCGCAGGAATGAAGAGGTTTTTTCGAGCATCAATCAAATAGCAGGTTCGATGGCTCAGGTTTATAGTAGGAGTATTGGAATTACACATTTCGTCGGATGAATGACCCGAAGGTTATTTCTTTAAAACCATCAGTTCTTATTTCAACCTTGTTTACGAATTCCATTTAGACTTTGATTTTGCTAGAACCCGGATTTGTCATGATAGTAGTTTATTCTTCTTCAGAGGAAGACCTTTGCCGTTGTTGTTGTAATATTGTGTTCTTACACAAATAATAGAATGGGCCACTGACAATTAAAAATAATTCTTTAACCACGAATAATTTGAAGGATATTTTCAATCCTAGTGCCATGAACTAAATGAATTTATTATGAAACTACAATTCTTATTTCCGCATTCTGTCGAAGAATTGCAAGTTGTAAAAGTTACTAGAAATGGCCATGAATATAAATATTTTTATAATAATGATTCCAAGTGGGAAATTGAATAGTTGAATGGTTCAACAATTTAGTGATCAAGTTGATGATTCAGAAATCATATATTTTGTTTGGAACTTGAAGTTCATAATCGAGTCACTTCTCGAATGTTTAATGTTAGAAGAACAATTAATTGTTGTTGTGCTTCGCACAGTTCTTCGATGCTATGCTCAAGGTCAAATACTTTTCAGATGTTATTAATATGTGTAAATAATTTGTGTTGCTTCGATGATGATAATATTTTTCGACGATGTATTTTTGAAACTGGAAAAATAAGTGAAAGTTAAAAATTCTATGAACATTTATTCTACGAGTGTTAATATCATGTAAATATTCAAACAGTGATCTACGATATTTCCAGTATAGACAATTAACTTTGAACTGGAATTAAATATTAATAATTTTGGAACACAGTCTACAGGACTATTAATCGGACTTGTGTTTTCAAAAAGATTGTCAAATGTGTTTGGAAAATTTCTGTATATTGTGTGTAAATAAGAGTGTGGATCGCCACACGTGGATGATGCTGCTTTGAGCATCCTTGCAGTCAGATTTTAACTTCAAAATAAACTGAGATAATTTTACAGGATGTGTTACTCCCAATTGAATCTCCTTCTATCCTTATTGTTGCATTGAGCCAAAAATCAGCAAAGCATTTTTTTAATTTGATGTCGTTTTTGCGATTTGCTTTAACCCATCTAGCGCTCCGGGATATTTTGACTCTCGTGCTGACTGATTATTGGTAAAATGCATATGTGGTCGTGCGGACTCCGGTCTAAACGGGCACAACACGTCCGGTCTTTCCCGATCATCGGATTCTGGGGGATCGGGAACGAAATCATGCTTCAGAGAAGGATCGGAGCTTCTCAAAATCTCTTCGCCCCAAGAAAAAGAACTTCTTGGGTACTATTAACATCAATACCCTGTTGAAAACAGGAAAGTTCAAACAACTGACTGACGTCCTGGACAAATTTGATATTCAAATCCTAGCAATTCAGGAAACACGATACCAAGATGAGAACCATTTCGACTCTGAAAACTTCAGGATATTTAAGGGTAAACCAGCCATTAATATCACAGGCAATTTATTAATGTTTGGGACGGCTTTTGCAGTGAGGAAAACTATCTTAGATTCAGTTATCGACTTCACATCGCCATGCGAAAGAATTTCAGTGCTTACAGTAAAATCAAGCAACAAGGCATATGCCTTGATAAATGCCCTGATCCCACTAACATAGACAATAAGAGAAATCCACAGAATGTAGAAGACTTTTGGGAATTACTAGAGGAAACTACAAGTAAAATCCCCAAACATCACGTGAAAATCTTATTAGGGGATTTCAATGCACAGGTTGGCAGAGAGAAGATATACAGATCAATAGTAGGACTCCATCCCGCACATCGGCGGACTAATAAGAATGGAGAGCGTCTAATAAACTTTTGTACATTATTCATGCTGAGACTCATGTCCACGCACTTTATGAGACCATTACACAAAACGAAAACCTGGGGATCACCTAACCCGTTATTAGGGGAATTTCAGATAGATCATGTGGCTATTTCCGCAAAGAATATGCTCGAGATTCAGAATGTTAAGGTACGGAAGGGAGTGGTAGATTCGGATCACTACCTCACGCAAATCAAGGTTCGGTGTCAACCAAACAGATCCAAACCTAAAGGCAACCGGTTTCCAAGAGTTGATCAGGACTGCTTGAGGAAGAACGCCGAGGTTTTCGTACGAGATTTACAGGAAGAAAATCCTAGGGAGTGGCCAGACCTTCGCAAAACATTACAGTGATCAGCCATGACATTAAGACAACCACCTAGGAAAAGAAAGCACAGATGGTGGAACACAACGTGCGATGAAGCCGTCAATGACCGAATCAAAGCATGGCATCAGTGGAATGGACATCGAACAGTGGAAAGATGGGAGAACTTCCTAAAAACTCAAAAACTGACCTCTAAAACAATCCAGCGCGAAAAACGTGCCTACAACAAAATCAGACTCGAAGGGTTAGAACAGGATTTCCAGAAAAACAACACTCGAAATTTTTACAAGACATTCCGTGAGGACTTGTCAGGGTACAAACCAATATGGCTTCAAACACCACAAGGGTACAAACCACCAACATTAAGTTTCCGTCGACGTCCTAGCAACAAACAGTAAGGAGAACTGCAAGATACTGGCTGATTATTTCCAAACTCTACTGAACTGTGATCCTCCAGTGGAAAGGCTGCAGTTTGAGAAACCTGTACCAAACCCAGACTCACTTCCCCCAACAACTCAAGAAATAAAAGAGATAATCCAATCGCTCAAAAATAACAAAGCCCCTGGGAACGATGGAATAACTGCTGAGATGTTGAAAATAGGAGGAGATGACCTCATAAGGAGAATTCATACACTCCTAACAGAAATATGGGAGAGCGAAATAATTCCGAAGGACTGGAAGAATGCCATTATCCATCCGTTGCATAAAAAGGGCGACCGAGCGGACCCCAACAACTACAGAGGTATATAACTTTTACCAATTATATACAAGGTATTATCTAAAGCACTCTTAAACAGAGTAGAACAACAAACCGATCATTTGATTGGTGAATACCAGGCAGGCTTTAGGAAAGGTAGATCGAGTTCGGAGCAGATTTGGAGCCTAAAGACGATATTAAGGATACGCCGCAGTACCAACACATTTGTCACCTTCGTGGATTTTAAGAAGGCGTATGATTCTATTGACAGAAAAACTGTTCTGAACACCCTAGAAGAGCTCAGAGTTGACAGGAAAACCAGGGACTTAATACGCCAGACTCTCACTGACACAACATTTCAAGTGAAGTTTCTAGGTGAACTATCAGAGCCTTTCGAAGTACATACCGGAGTTCGACAAGGTGACGGCCTCTCCCCACTGCTTTTTAACTAAGTGTTAGACAAAGTCATCAGGGAGTGGGAAAACAACATCTAAGGCATAAGCATTGGTACTCTGGAACAGAAAATAAAAGTAAAATGCCTAGCTCTTGCTGATGATCTAGCTATCTTTACCAAGACTAGTGAAGAAACCAAGTATGCCATAGGGAAGTTACATGAGTTAGCATCAAAGACAGGACTCCAAATAACGTATGAGAAGACGCATTTCATAGTAAATGGAGACCAGAATATCCCGAGATCCCCACTACAGACCAACTATGGACTAATTAGACACGTACCTTCCTTCAAGTATTTAGGAGAAATTATTGTACCGTCTGGATTGGACAGGACAGCTAATTTAGAAAGAACTACCAAACTTCAGAAAGCATACCGAATAACATGGAATCACTATAATAAAAGAGTGATGTCACGAAATGCAAAACTATGGCTCCACCAGACAGTTGTTCTTCCGGAAGCATTGTACGCCTCCGAAACTATATCTCTAGGAGGCCACTCTCAAATTGGTGAAATCGAAATCCAGGAACGTAAAATTCTCAGGAAAATATATGGCCCCGTTTATGTTAATGGTATATGGATTAAAAGGAAAACCACAGACTTGTACTGTACCCGAAATACCTACCATCAACATGTTGGAATCCCACGAAGACAACTGGGTCGTAGAGCCTGGAAACCCCGGCTAGAAAATTTGCCAGATTCTACCCAACATAAGACGAGGAAATGGGGTACAGGAATTCCTAACTGAGACTACGTTAAGAAAAACCATGGTGAACGACATAAGAAAGCTCAAAAGCACAAGAATAACGATGAACGCAATCTCTGGTGTGTGGGAAAACCGCTGAAATACCCACCGCTGGCCTTCTTAACGTGTTCTCTTATCGTTTCTATAAAGTACCACACTTCGAAGATTTTAAATTGATCAAAAAAAATTATTCAGGAAAAGAAAATATAGTATAAGTCACTATATTATAATTTAAGGCAGAGTGCCCAACTTCCATCCGAAGATTCATGAACATGGGAGAAAAATGCCAGCCCCCACATTCATCAATGTTATTGACAGCATTTTACCCAAGTTTGAGTAAACACAAATCATATACATGGTTCAACATAAATGTTGACAGCAATTGGAACATTTAAATATAAACCCTGGAAATTTTCATATTTACAAGACATACATCAATTTATACCCTGAAAAAAATATTATTTAAAGCTATAATACAAATGTACAGTCATTTTGTAACACCTTCTTAGTGTTTTTTTTTATAGGATTGAGAAGTGACATCTTCCATGTGGTTTATTATAATTGTGTTTGCTGTGTTTTAATGATTTTATTTATCTCTTCTGACCGAGTGATAAAGCTAAGTCAAAAATTAACTTTTTAATTTAATTTTTTCATCCCTTTAAATGAACTGTCCTCACCAGACCGGAATTAGTGATTGTTATAACGCCTGTCAAGCATTGCATTGATACAGGTGTTCGAAAATTTTACCAGGTAGGTTTAATTCAACATGCCTAAAATGCATGATTTCCACAACAGATTATTTACTTGAACTGATACTGAAATAAACTGCCCTAATTTCACAATCTATCTGAGTGGATTACTTTCCATACTACAACTTGGAATATTCCATTGAATACCCTTTTAATAATCAAGGACATTAGCCTTTACATGGCTTTGCCATTACATATCATGCTACACTAAGCATTCATATCATTTATATTCAGGCACTACTGCTATACCTTTAGCGCTTCAATTAACTATATTTCTTGGTGAACAAAGAATTCGGCTTAGTTGACAGATCACATTCACAGTGAAATATTGTTGCTAAAATTATACAAGTTTCTTTACAGTTCCAATAATCACTGTTAAATTATTATTTCATTTGCTCTTATGTTATTATTATTCACGATCAATATGCATAGCTTTCAATAAGTGTTAAATAACAATTGCAGCTTTGGCGATATATCTGCTTCCACATAAATCTAGTCTGGGATTCGCGTTAATAACATAGGGTGAATGTATTCAAATGTCTTCAAACTGTGTTTAAAACATCTGTCTAGTCCATCAATAATGGATCTTGATCGAATCTATTAAAGCAAACGTAATGCAGAACCTCAAAAAAATTACGTTAGAAAGTACCTGGATCAAGTCAAAATTCGGAATAAATTCCTAGCAAATCAAAACAAATCCGCTTTCTTCACTGAACCTGCTTCATAAAGCTTACTGCAGTATTCGAAAATCAACCTGAATACTGAAATTTCACTTTCGAGTGTATAACAGTCTTCTAAGTAGCCTTACGGGAGTAGAAACTCCAAATTGAGTCCACCCAAACTCGAGTAATGTCATATGAAGGCATAAAACTAGTGTTCATTTACAATATAAATCAAACACGAAAAATGATGAATCTTGAGTGGCCTAAAGTTCCTCTTCTCTACATTAAATAAATTCCCCATAAAATGAACTTGAATTTACAGTAATCAAAAGAAAATTAAACTATAATACATTTAACTACAATAGGTGCATCCTTTTAGTAGAATCAAAACCCTGTCCAGAATAGAATCAGTCTTGACACTAGGATCAAACCTAAACTCCATTCTTAGACATTCTACGAAAAATCCTATTTTTAAAAAATGTGGCAGGGTGACAACGTTAGAATAAACATGCTTAGCTACGATTGAAGATGGTAAATTCTGTACCTTAGATGATTCTTGTAGACCCCGAAAGAACACAGTCATGTCCTTCATGACTGTTCCCTCCATGTAAGCAATAGAAGTCTTCACTGTCCAGGAAAGCGAGAAACGAACCCTGGATCTCCAGACATCTCTCATCCTGACTGAATGTTCCACTGTAATACCAACGACAGTTCCTTTCATCTTCGGATAACGTCCTACCAACCACAGCACGCAGTGATGTCTATAACGGCTCGAACACCAAAGTTCACTGGCCTCGCGCAATCGGGTCATTTCGAAACACACTGTATTGTAATACAACAGCTGTGTTCACACTCACCAGCACGGGCCGCAAGACCTATAGCATCAAAATGAACGTGACTTCGCTCGTACAGTGACACTCATGTCTAGATTACCTAACCGTCCATGGTTAAGTTACTAAAACACATAGCAGCCTTTCCTCTCGACATGAAATTGCTCAACATAATTGCAAGATCACAGACATATGAGTTAGGCCCTATATATATTGAAGTATATTCAATATCCACGCACTCGTATTGAGAAATGCTTCTCAAATGGAGGTGCTAATTGTTCTAACAACACACACGAGGTGAGTGTATCGATACGGCCAGTTCCAATGCGATGAATGTCTACTGAATGAACATTATGATTGTATGCTTGTAAAAGCAAGTATCCACCTTTCACGAACACTATACGGCTGGCCTATAAAGAACAGTTATCTAGCAAGACAAGCTGCATTTTCATTTCGATCGCAATGGCCTAATCGGTACTGAAACTGGAGTCCTTTTCGACACTAAGGAAACTCCCTGCTGTACAATAGTAGTACACTACTCAAAACGAACTTTCACTCACGGTTCACGTGACATTGCCCGCCGGTCACCGGTGTAACTCGATACATGTGTATTCGTGCGTGGTATAATCCAATCTACCCTCTCCGTTGTTCAAGCCAGTTCGAGACTGCGAGGTCACCTACCGTCGCGCCACGAGTGCTCAAAACTCGAACTGATAAGAGGCAAATATCTTATTTCCGTGTTCCTAAGAATTCAATTATTTGAAAGTAGTTAATAATCCAACACCTGCTATAATTACAGACATGTTAAAATACGCCAGAACGTATAAAAAACTTGAATTCCCATCCAAAGGGCATAATTTATCTCTTGTTGCTAGTCGATAAAATAATCAATACCCCTAACCAATCAGCTGTGACAACAGTACTTGCAACGCATGCGGCCCGCTTCTCTCGTCGTGATCGCTATTCCAAGTCAACTTGTGGGTCGCGAAACATATGATCCTGACTCTCCCTTCATGTTCACAAGTAATTACATATTACCTTCCCATAAAGGCATTCCAGTCATGATAATGAGGGTACAGTACACAGTAATCAATAAGTTCACTGATACCGTGCGTAAGAGACGATTGAAATTTTATGGTCACATCTGCCGAATGGACAACACCAGATAAGCAAAAAAAAAACAAAAACTGTTTGATATAATTAATTCAAAGAAGGTCAAAATCAGTTGGTTAGAAGAAATCAAACAGGACTTAAAGGAAATAAATATTACAGAAGATAGCATCATGAATCGCAAGACTTTTGGAACTCGAGTTACAAACCACTCTTTCACCGAAAAAGATAAAAAGAGCACTGGAAAAAATGGACGGAGGAACGTAAGAAGGGGCATAGCGAGTTCAGTAGGAGATTTTGGGAGGAGAAGAAGAGGAAAGCTCCATCAACCCGAGTCAACAAGTTCAAGCGCGCTCCCTAAGTGGGCAAAACGAAGAAAGAAAGAAAGAAAGAAAGAAAGAATACCCCTTCCGTCCAATCTTAAATTGACTGTGGATTTTGCGCAACGAAAAGTTCACAGGCGAAATGAGAGAGGCATTTTTAGGGAATGGCGAGGTGAATGGAACTCAAATCCCCCTTCCGTCCAATCTTAACTTGACTGTGTTAAACAGGAGAAATGAAGAAAACCCGAGTTGCACTTCCAGGGAAACTCCAAACACAACCACCCTTCTCAGAAGTCTCAACTCAACACGACTCGACGGTTTGCTGCTGGCTGAATCTGGGGCAATAGGTTCGCCCGCTAGCTAGGCTGTAACAGGGATGCTTGAATCGCCCTTAGCTAGCTCGTAAACTGTCGCCTTAGTAGTTGAATGGACATGGTTAGAAGAAATGAAAACGTAAAAACACTTATAGTGGGCGATGTATTGAATATAGACATATACTCTCCCGGACTTTTTTGTAGAACTTTTCATGCTGAACAATACTTACACTCATAGTATTTAGATATTTTAACGGTTTTCCCAGCGTAAGCTTACAAAGCGCTCGGACGCCATGTTTTTTTTTTCGACTTTTCCACTGACATCGTTACTGCTCGGCTTCCTTCGATCGTAAATAAATTATTTTCTACAGAAATCATCCTCGAGATATCCTTTACAGAATGGTGAAAGCCGCATCGAAATCCATCTAAATTTTCACGAGTTTACCCGTAACATCCAAGAATCGGGGACTTTGTTTTATACTAAGTAGAGATAAGAGATATATTTTTACAGAGCCAGTAATTGAGCCCGGACATACAAAGTGAAAGCAAAGAATGCTGGTTACTACGTCAAGACTGGATACTTAAATTCGGGTTATTTTCCATATCCACCATATTTCCAGTCCAGCACTGACTTTCAATGTCCAGACTTTAGTTTCCTTCATTTCGATCATTTATGTTGAATGAGGTCGTAGTCGGGATTCGAACCCTAATGTCTTGCATTCCGGGCAAGTGCATTAGTCGGTTACACTACATGGCCTCCACCCGTCTACGATACAAAAAACGGAAATGCAGAGATACAAAAAACGGAAATGCCGAGTTAACGTGCTCCGAAAAATGGAATTTTTCTGAGTTTCCCTTCTTTGCTACAAAATACTCCTTGGGCCTCAATTTTGGAGCAGTATCATTGAAACGTTTTTAGTGTGTTCTATATGAAAGAATCTGTAACTTCAGTTATTAGTTATAGTTTTCCCTTATTACTTTTGCCACCAATACAGAAGCCTCCGTGGCTTAGGCGGCAGCACGTCGGCCTCTCACCGCTGGGTCCGTGGTTCAAATCCCGGTCACTCCATGTGAGATCTGTGCTGGACAAAGCGGAGGCAGACAGGTTTTTCTCCGGGTACTCCGGTTTTCCCTGTCAAAATTTAATTCCAGCAACACTCTCCACTATCATTTCATTTCATATGTCATTCATTTAATCATTGCCCCAGAGGAGTGCGTCAGGCCTCGGCAGCCGGCACAGTTCATATCCTCGCCGCTAGATGGGGGCTTCATTCATTCCATTTCTGACCCGGTCGGAGACTGGAAGCAGGCTGTGGATTTTCACTTTTGCCAATACAAAATATTAGATTAGGTAATCAATAGAGAAGAAGCAGTTACATGAAGTTTTAAGACTAATGGATACTGTTACAGTTAGACAAAACCTGGTGCTGACAATATATTTACAGTTAGTGATATTTCCTACTTATATAATACTAGCAGTAGTGCCCGGCTTCGCCCGGTAGATTTACTTGTTTTATGGATGATAATGAATACTACTACAGAACTGGCACATGATACTTAAACTAAAAGAAAAAAATAAATAAAAATATAACTTTTTGTGGTGGTGGTAGTGGGGGTGATAAGTAGTGCAGTATAATGGACATAACATTCAGGTCATTTTCTCGCAATGATAATGATAATAATGAATAGGGAAACGGCTATTTATTAACTACAGTACTGACACATGTAATTTACAAACTAATTGAAAAATTTGATTAGAATGAGGAGTATGTGAAACAGCAAACACTGCCTAGGGACTATATCTCATTGGCTGTTAGAAAAGTAGAGACCAATAGTGTCGTCTTTTGTCGCATAGTGCCTTAGAAAAATTCTCTATAAGACTACGGAAACATTTTCTTAGATTTGTCACCTTCAATCATTGGGAAACGGCAACATCGCTGGGGTAGAAAAGGACGAAGCTAATTGCAGGACATAGGATTGCGAGTGAGAGACAAATACTACATTTAATTCCATATTGTCTTTTAAGGCAGAGACGCACTATAGTGAAAGAGCTTATGACGTACTGCTCGGGTCCCAACTGCACGGACCTGAGAGGATCGTACCGGTGAATCACTCACTCTTTCGTAACACCACAGTGGTTTGAGCAACGGCCCTGTATGGACATCAGCATAGTCAGCAATACCAGATAAGACGGCGGGCTCTGGACAGTCTTCTCATGTCACCTCGCGATGAATCAGCAACTGACCCCCCCCCCCCTCCTCCTTCCCCACCCAGGGTCTCACAACTTGTGGGACGTGGGTGAGTGACCGCGGGACCCAGCTCAGTCCGACATTGTTTCTATTTACAGGTGCCGGGCTCCTTTTTCCCTTTCCTGTCGGCCTCCCTTGGTCAACTCTTGTTCTCTTCCGACCCCGACGGTATTAGGGTATCCGAGGCCTAGGGAGTCTTTCACTTTCCCGCCTTAATTGGCCCTTGTCTCGTCTTTCCTGATACCCTCATTCTTCGAGAGGCCAGCTTTCTTTTTCTTTTAATAATATCTCCTGTCTTCTGTTCAAGGCTCTGAAGGAGGCAAGGTGTGTGTAGCCCCACCACTTCTGGTGCGCCCTAGATAGTGCTACACCCTCAAGGGCTGGTGAGTTCGGGAGCTGGCAACCCCGAGGGATTCCTGAGCTGGGTCCAGTTTTACCCCTTTTTCCATTGCCTTTGGGGCGGACCCTCTCCTCTTTCCTCTTCCTATCTGCCTTTCGTGGCTCTCCTTCCTTCCACGTCCCTTAATTCTCATTTATCCAGGGGTGAGGGCATTTCCTTTCCTCCTGTATTTTATTTCCCTTATAACTTTCTTTTGTCCTTATCTTCTTCTAGCCCGTAAGTTTTGTAGTTAGTTTTAGTTGTAGTTTCAATTTCACGATCCGCCAAACCATTAGGGGTCGCTAACCTCGATATTAGGCCCCTTAAAGCAACAATTATCATCATCATCATCATCATCATCATCATCACAATTGGCATTGTGCAATTGGGTTATGGTGGTATTTAAAACTTACTGTTAAGCCTCTCACTCTTTTGTGTTACATAAATTATTTGTTGCTAGAAACCTTCCCTGGAATCCACGGCATTGTGCAATTGGGTTACTATGGTATTTAAAACTTCCTGTTAAGTCTCTCACCCTTTTGTGTTACATAAATAATTTGTAGGCAGAAACCTTCCCTGCAATCCACACAACTCACACAAGTTTCTTCGCAATCGGATTAATGGTATACGAACGCATAGGGGACATACATACACTATCACTATTGAGCATGACATTATGTGGTGAAATGACTACTCCTACAGAACTGGTTCATCAAACTTAGAAACTAATAGAAAGACATATTTTAAAAATCACAGGCGGGGAAGAATGTGGTATTGCTTAACTCCTGACACGATTGGTTCAAGGGCCTTAAAACGTGATTTTCTGGTCCCGCACAGTTTCACCGAAGTACTCGTTGGGTTCCAAGGGGTAAGTATACAAAATTTGGTGGAAATCGTTGAAACGGTGTAGATTTGTGCCAAAGGGCCTAGATGCAGGGAATGGAGTGGTTTGTCCGAAGTTTCAAGTAGTGAATGTTATTCGTTGGGTTCCAATAGGTAAGTATGCACAATTTGGTTCAGATCGCTGAAACGATGTAGATTTTTGTCGAAGGCCTAAATGCAGGGAATAGAGTGGCCTGTCCGAAATTTCAAGCAGACAGTATTACTCTTCGGGTTCCAAAGGGTAAGTAAGTAAAATTTGGTTCAGATCGGTGAAACGGTGCAGATTTGTGCCAAAGGGCCTAAATACTGTACAGGGAAGGGGGTGGTCTGTCCGAAATTTCAAGCAGACAGTATTACTCTTCGGGTTCCAAAGGGTAAGTAAGTAAAATTTGGTTCAGATCGGTGAAACGGTGCAGATTTGTGCCAAAGGGCCTAAATACTGTACAGGGAAGGGGGTGGTCTGTCCGAAATTTCAAGCAGACAGTGTTACTCGTCGGGTTCCAAAGGGTAAGTATGTAAAATATGGTTCAGATGGGTGAAACGGTGTAGATTTTTGCCACAGGGCCTAAACGCAGGGAATGGGGTTGATTTGTCCGAAATTTGAAGTGGACAGTGTTTCCCGCAGGGTTCCAAAGGGTAAGTATACAAATTTTAGTTCAGATCGGTGAAACGGTGTAGATTTTTGCCAAAGGGCCTAAATGCAGGGAACGGTGTGGTCTGTAGAAATTTAAAGTAGACAGTGTTACTCGTCGGGTTCTAAAGTGTAAGTATACACATTTTGGTTCAAATCAGCGAAACGGTGTAGATTTTTGACAAAGGGCCTATATGCAGGGAATGGAGTGGTCTGTCCGAAATTTAACGTTGACAGGGTTACCGTCAGGGTTCCAAAGGGTAAGTATACAAATTTTGGTTCAGATCGGTGAAACGGTGTAGATTTTTGACAAAGGGCTTAAATGCAGGGAATGGAGTGGTCTGTCCGAAATTTAAAGTGGACAGTGTTACTCGTCGGGTTCCAAAGGGTAACTATACAAATTTTAATCGGTGAAACGGTGTAGATTTTTGACAAAGGGCTTAAATGCAGGGAATGGAGTGGTCTGTCCGAAATTTAAATTTTGGTTCAGATCGGTGAAACGGTGTAGATTTGTATAAGTAACAGACAGACAGACAAACAGACAGACAGACAGACAAACATTGAGCTTTATATATATATATATATATATATGGCTCATGCATTGCTCCGTAATTCATTCCAGGCTGGATTCCCTGTGTATACTTTGTACAACTTCGGGAGACTTATTTTATGTCTTCTGTTGTGATGGGATTCCCATCCTAATGACTTTACCATGTCAGAGACATTCAGTTTGCGATTGTGGTTTACTTCGCAAAATGAACTGAAAATCAATACTTGAATTTGATTGTATACTAACAAGACATATATAGAACTCATGATAATTGAGCTGCCTCGATTTGTTTGACGCAAGGAACGTTTTGAAAATTTGCATAATATTCAAATAAACGTGCAGAGATACAAAGGTGTAAGTCAGCATTATAATGTATATTTATACAGTCTAAGGACTGTGTGTGCACAATCCATTCATAATTATTATAGAAATATTAAAAATCAATCCCAGTGTTCTTTAAACTGTGTCCTATTCATATCTCCATTGACCGAAAATATTACCAGATTTAAACAAATTTGTAAATTCTTAGAATCGCCTCGTGGTGTAGTGGCTAGCGTTGCTGGATATCATCCAGAAGTGCCTGGTTTGATTCGCGGCTCTTTCAGGCAATGCACTCAGTTATGAGGGTTTTATCTAAAAGATCTTGGAGACCAAGTCAGAATAGAACTGAACAGATCTCTTACTTCATGCACTGGGCTTTTCATCCTATCCTGCCGACAACCTAGGAATATAATTTCCAACCTGGAAAAATGTGAAGACGTCGGGTTCAAAGCCATCTTAAACGTGGTTTTCTACTCGAAGCCTACGCAGGGATTGATTGATTGAAAGTGCCATCGGATGTACATAATTTACTCTCTTACATCTAAATACAGCAAAGCAGGGATGGTACGTACCTAAAGCCACGGTCGACCCTCCCCAATCCTAGGCTTAATTACAAATACTTACACTAAAACAGACACCACAATTACACTAGCTAATAAAAAGTTTAAACATAACCAACTAGATGGCGTAAGTGATCACGATCTGAATGAAACATCGATGGAAATAAACTCTTGAAGTGCAATAGAATATTGATATAGCTACCCGAGATACCATCCGTGGTACCAGCCAAACTGCGGAATTTGCTGATGGTCGAGTAGATGAATATAGATGTCAGTTTTTTCCAAACGCTCTTGGAGGCCAAGTCAGTATATATATCTGAGGCTTCCCATCCAATCGTGCCAACAGCCTAGGGCTATCATTTCCATCCTTCTGACACCCACCGTGTGATTCACTAGGCACACCACTGGTTTTAAATGAGAAATGTAGGAAAAATAAGTGTTTTATTCCACATGACTATGTTCTTGCCATTTGGCCAGTTAGAAACAACGGCACTTGTTTTAATTGCCGAACTCATACATTGGCGTTGTTTGGCAGTCGCTAATCATGAGCTCTTAGCGAGAAAGCACGTTACTGTTTCTAAGAAACTCTATGAAACTCTAATAGGAGGGAAGGAAGGAAGGAAGGAACCTTGTAGTTTAACGTGAATGTCAATGTCGCTTGCGTAAGATGCGAGACCTCGTTTCCACGTGGAATCCGAACAACCGACGTGGCATTTAACCTCTAAAACCCCACCTGTATTAACCTATAATCTAACTCAGTCCATCTTGGTGGCAGGCATAAAGCTATACGGATGCGCCATCTCGCTCTGAACGAAACTTAAAATCAATAAATTTTTAGTGATATTTAATTCATGTTCATAATGTTCTTATGGTTTTAGCGTCCCTTTTAACAAATAGGGTTTAAGAGGGTTTGATATTTTAGTATAGCTAGAAATTACCTTCTATAAGTTTGAAGGAAGAAGCTTTCTTAATTCTGTCAGATAAAATTGACAGGGATGAAGGGAGTGTATGAAGGAATGAAATGAGTTGTTAATATATAAATTCCTTTACTTGTTACCTTATTCGCCCATTTATTTTTTCTCGGGCCAATAACCTAGATGTTAGGCATCATAAACAACAATAGCATCACATTTTCTGTCTAATTAAATTTTTAAATATATTTAATATATTCTAAAATAGTCTCAAGTATCTACACGACAAAATAATAACTCAATATTTTAGATTTCACAATTAAAATATACGTACTGCAAGAGCAGAAATAATGTCCTGAATAGCATTGACATTAATTCCCCACCACAACATGTTACTTCTGTAGTTACATTAATACAATTAGAGTACCAACTAGAAATAGAAGTAATTGTCGAACGCAATCTGAAGCAGATTATTATATCATCATATATATTATTTCAGTAGTATAGATCCCTCCTGCGGTGCTCACAAGCGACCGATCGTGACAAATGAGCATTCAAATGAAAGAGAATAGACATTAACAGCGACAAATTGCACTCTAATTTCATAAATATCCATAATTTCTTTAAAAAATGACTTTTAAAAAATGTACGAAGTGTGCGATTGCAAATACTATTGCTGTGGGAAAATACGCTCCATTATTGCTGCCCACTTCACATTTTGGCCACTGTGAAGACTTTTTAAGTCATTTTAACATTCTGAGGTCTTTCCATTATCATTTTGCATGGATTTCAGAAACAGTAAATCAAAGGAATGAGTGCTCAAATCGTATAATTTCATAAATATCGAATAACCGGTGAGTGTTATGATTATCCAATTTTCAGTGATTGCCTTCTTAAGTTAGGGAACGTAGAACTTGGAATTCTAACTGAAATGTAAATAGTGATCTATAATCATTTGGTTGAAATTAAAACATAACAACCTTTCTCCTTAGGTCTCTCATTATAAATCTATTCGAGAAAGTGTGGTTTATGAACATGCGAGATTTCTCGCACGGGTCTGCTAGTATTCCTTAAAGCCAGACTTACAGCCCATAACACTCTATAACATGTGATCCTAAATTTTCTAGAACTAGATCAACAATCGAAAATACAAAAACATTGGTCATCATGTTTCTTCAATAAACGGAATACCTTTCGGAAACAGTCTGAAACAGGTCCTTGTATTTTCCTGAACATTCAGATTATCGTCAAACACTCTCTAAGATACCAATTGCAGTTCTTCAGCTTTACATCATGTTCTGAACACAAAGCACAAGCCAACAAGATGTTAAGCAGAGATATAAAATGTTTGGCGCTACCTGGATTTGAGCCTAGAACCTTTGGATTTCTGACCCGAACTGAGCTACCATGAGCAACCTGGGGAATGTACATCTACTGGGGAGCATATTGCTGCCATTTCAACAGCAAGGCTCGCTGCGGGGCTTATTGGAAGTTGTATAATTCACGACACTTTGAATACCAAATGCGGTCGTGTTGTTTACATGAGGTAGGCCTACTAGCCATCGAGACGATAACAGAGAGTTAAAATATTTGGAGCGACCAGGATTCAAACCTAGAACCAAAAATAATTTTAACTACATTCTCCAAAACCAGAAGTTTCCAAAACACTCTACTGTAAACCAGATGGTCCTATATTTCCCCAAAAATGATTAACAGTCGAAAGCACTCTAAAACTGATCATTATGTTTCCCCAACCTCCAGACTAATAGAATAATTGGCGGAAACACTCTAAAACATTCTACCAAAATTCCCAATTGTGGGACGTATTGTCAAAACCAGTCTGAAATAGTAATTATTATATTCCCAACAATCAGACTAAAAGTCGTAAACCGTCTGAAACAGGTAATCTAATATTCTAATCAATCAGAATTACAGTCGTAAACAGTCTGAAACAGGTATTCCTATATTCACAAACTCATACTAGCAGTCGTAAACATTCTGAAACAGGTGTTCCTATATTCTCAAACTCATACTAGCAGTCGTAAACATTCTGATACAGGAATTCTAATATTCCTAACAATCGGACAAACAGCCGTAAACAGTCTGAAACAGGTATTCCCATATTCTCAAAATCATAATAACAGTCGTAAACATTCTGAAAAAGGAATTCGAATATTCTCAAAATTATACTAGCAGTCGTAGACATTCTGAAACAGGTATTCCTATATTCTCTAAAATCGGACTAACAGTCGTAAACATTCTGAAACAGGTATTCCTATGTTCTCAAAATCATACTAGCACTCATAAATATTCTGTATTCTAATATTCCCAACAATTGGACTAACAGTCGTAAACAGTATGAAAAAGGTATTCCTATATTCTCAAAAATCAGACTAACAGTAGTAAACAATCTGAAAGAGGTATTCCTACATTCTCAAAATCATACCAGCACTCGGAAACATTCTGAAGCAGGTATTCCATTATTCCCAACAATCGGACTTATATTCCTAAACAGTCTGAAAAGGGTATTCTTGTATTCTCAGAAATCAGATTAGCAGTAGTAAACAATATGAAACAAGTATTCAAATATTCCCAACAATCAGACTAACAGCAGTAAACAGCCTGAAACAGGTATTTCTATATCTTCAAAAATCTATATCCTGAAAAATTATTCTAACAGCGAAAACGCACTATTTTTATAGATTTGACTTTTTGGTCTGAAGATTGTCGCTTGACAAAAGAACTCGTCATTCCCTCTACGTTAATGCAGTAAACATTTAATTATTAGCGAAATATCTTTTATAAACAGCGTTATATTAGTGCCACTCTTTAAAAAAATGATTGTTTCGCTAGGTGTTAATTTTATGTTAACTTTGGGCCCCCATGAAGGTGTTGAAGAGCAAATTAAACACACGCGTGACCTCTCATGAGGAGAAAATTAAAATGAAGCACACGGTCAGATACGCGGTGATGCAGTCCTGACCTAACCATTAAATACAGTATTAAGTTATACATTCGCGTTCCACTAATGAAATATATACTGTAAGTTATATCATTAGATTTTTTTTTGTTCATCACTGTTAAAATGAGCACAACTGAAAAATAAATGTATTTCAATAAAGAGTGCTCGCACAAAGTGAGCAGTAATGTAGCCTATGAGAGCTTTTAAATAGCAACTCATTTGACATGGACTGAACCGTAATATACCTTTGATATTCTATAGCAGCCACCACGTAATCCATCATAATGGACAGCAGGCTCTCTCTTTGTAATTGTTCATTATTTTGCCTTTTATAGATCTCTGAAACATAAACCTTAATGTACTGTATCATAGTGGTGGCATTTATCAAGTCTGGGTCCGACAGCCCGTACTTGGTCAGGAGTTACAGTATATTCGTTTAATGCACTGGCTCTTAACCGGTGGTCCACGGACCACAGGTGGTCCACGAGAGCCTCGAGAGTGGTCCGCGGGAGAAAATGGTCCGCCAGCAAGCATTAAAAAAGTGGCCAAGAAATTGAGATTTCTAAAACGAGGTGTGTTGAACAAAGGTCGTCTGAATGTATCCGCGGCGATGTCTAACAAGTTTTGAATTGGAATATCTGTAAAATAAGTATCATAAAAAATATTTTTTTCTATTAAATAAATTGTAATTATTTTGTACTGTACACTGATTAATAGAAATAATAAATAATGTGTTCTAAAAACTGTTTTGCTTAATCATATTTGAATATTCTTACGGCGAAGGCGCTGAGGAAGGCTTACAACTGATAATATGTATCGGGGGGGGGGGGGGGGGGGGGAGGAGGTCCGTACATTATTCAATTTCAGGCTGAGTGGTCCGCAGACTTCTACGGGTTAAGAACCACTGGTTTAATGTAATGTATTACTGTCTAGTGGTAGCAACGGTCCCGCATTTCCACATTATCTGTGAACTATCTATAAATACTACGAGTACATAAGAAGTAAAGAGTAGACCGAAATCCGGTCCTTATGGATAGCTCCCGATTCTAAAGCATTCAAACAAAGAACACGATTAAGTAGACACTTATCTTAAATACTGATACGAGACTGGTTAGCTTAAACCCCTGATGCGCTTGAAATAGATTCTCGCTCGACTGTCACCGCGGATGCTCTTCTTCAATTCCCGGCTCTGCCAAGAAATTTAATTCTGGTGTGAGGGCTGGATCGGGGTACACTCATCCCCGTGAAGCAAAATTGAAAAGAGGTGTATTCAATTCCTTCCTGAGCCATCTTGGAAGTAGTTTTCCGTGGTTTCCCACTTCCATTCCAGACAAACGTAGGGATGGTACCTCGCGTAAGGCCACGGCCGCTTCCTACCAAAATTCTACCTCGATTACAAATACACACACTAGTACAGATATCACAGTGACACAGGTTATCAGACAAATTCTACACACACCCAAGTACACGGAGCTACACGACCACGATGTTGCAAAGCCCTTAAATTATCATCAACAACAAGAACATCCTTGCCCCATGATGGTTAATATACAGAGCATTACGTACTGTACAGTCTAGTTTCTGGCAATGTATTTTTCAGAAATTCCGGTTAATTTGTTGTGACATTCCATCGTCTATAATACGAGGACCCGTCGATTATACAACCCCAAACACTGATAGTGATAGTTATCGTGGAGCCATAATGAGCGTTGTGTGTATTGCTCAGTTCGTTACGAGAGATAGACTAGTATTACCGAAAACGTTGACGATTGTTAAACAATCAATGACACAATTCTATACGCAAAAGCGTGGCTACGTTATAACACAAGGCCTGAAAATGAGGCGCCAGGCAACATTGCGAGCGATGGTTCAAACTCGTTCAGCATTTTGCCGTTAGGTTCGCTGTAAGTTCGCTTTCTGCGCCCTTAATCGCATCGTTTGCATTACGTACAATGTGATTTGTATCTCCGTGTTTGGCGGTAAATAAGGTGTCTTAATGAGTGTGAAAGCTTTGGTGTTTAAAATTGATTGGTGAAGTGTATCGTATTATAGATACACTTTGGGAGATGGGTGCTAAGTGGTCTTTATGAGCAAGACGTAGTGAAATGCAAGATTTATTCCAGTGAAATAGTGTAAATGTGGCATGCATACGGTATAAACACCTTAGATATAATTCACGGAATATTTTTGTATAGTAACTTATGTGTAATTAGTAGTGTTATGGTTGTGTTTGTATTGTAGCGTGCCGTATTGTAAATCTCGCCAAGTTAAAGGCAATGGACGTTAATTTCATAAATTTGTATTAAACGATGACATACGGAGACAATGGGTTATATCTATTTCACGTGAGGGGGCAATCCCAGGGTCTTTGTGGACTCCAAACCCGTCTTCTACAATTTGTAGGAAGCATTTCAAGGATTCTGATTATAGTATAAGTTTTGAAAAGAGAACGCTCTTACCGATCGCATTTCCGACAGTTTTTGAGGACTACTCCGAACATAAACAAGTACAAACAAATGTACATAAACGCAAAAGAGCAAGTGTTGATAAAGACAACCATATAAACAATGAAAGAAAATTTTCAGGTAATTTAAATATTACGGAAAACTTATGATGAACGAATTGAGGAAAACAATGATCAACTACATGTTAGTGTAAGAACGCAATGTACTACAATCAAGCCAACTCATGGGACGTCAACAAAAATAAAAATAAAATTAAGTCGGGCATTAAGAAAAATGCAGAACTGCAATTAAGTCATTGAACCGGAAGATAATTTCATTAAAACAAAATTTATATTCAATGCAACGTCAAGACAAATTCGATGTTCAAATATCGAAGCTCAAGAGTGAAGCGGATCGAGGGGGACTTGAAAGCTAATTTCTTACTTCAAATTCGAAGTTTCACGAAATGGAAGTGCAAATACAATGAAACAACAATCAAAATATGTGTATTGCTCTATAATAAATCACCGCCCAATTACCGACTACTGGGAGAGATACATATTTTACAACTTACTCACCCATGAACCCTGAAAACTTACATTGGGTACACGAACGGAGAGGCGAGTGTCACGTCAGTTGCAAAAGCTAGGTAGACAACTGAAGAACAGTCGCTGACTCACGATAATGAGAAGGTTGGTTCATTAATCATCGATGAAGTGGCCTATAAAGTATGAACTATTTCATAACATGAAGTTAGACTCTTTCTAGGCATTAGTAATATTGAGAAACTGTACTGTACTGTTCAAGGGCCTGTCATCCTTCTACAGGATACCAGGATTCAAAGTTATCCCTATAATTAGACGAGATTTACGAAGGAAACGCATCAAACTTTGGAACTAATATTTCATCAACCGTGTCCTGCATACGATTTCCATTACGTGAGTACGCGTGAGTACGATGTAGAAGTGCTCTTCAGTCACCTGCAAAAGAAGGGAGGTACTAATGACACGAGGTACGTGAGACCATGTCTGCATACCATCGAGTCAACACTCCGCACAGGAATTATCGCATCTTCTATAAGTGGTAATGTGGAACTAAGGGAAGATGCAGTCCCAGCAGGCGCCTTGACCAAGTTTCTGAAGCCTAAAGGGTCGCGGAAGGTACATAACCCAGCCAGTGCTACAGAAACACCTCAGCTTCCGGCACATATATTGAAAATTCTTGAAAGCTCTATTCATGGTAATAATGTGGGGCATATAGCATATAAAATCATTATGATTTACATTAAGCATATTTTAGCATTGAAGTCTAAATACGGTACATTGAAAAACCGGCGTCCCTATCTTCCATTTCAATTGCAATAGTAGCGGAGTTTTTTGTAGGAGTGGCAGAGGAGTTGCGAAGGTTTATTTTAAGAAATATCAGCTCCAGCAAGTTCAAGCCCGTCATTAAGTTTGATACATTTTCAAGACAGAGGGGGATTAATATATCCCAATGCTTCTTTTATATCTCAATTGGAAACAATTTCTCACTTTGTCACAGCAGCATTAAATTTCAAGTCTCGAAAATAGGTAATGTCAAATTTCACTAATATTTTAACAGGCATGTTTTCCGAGAACAACAAAATATGAAATGTGTATTGACAATCCGTAGTGAATTTGCAACATTTAAAATGCCACTTTTAAAGGAAATTGGTGTGAACCGCAAGAGCAGTAATGGAACGTTTCTGAATCTAAGAAGTAAGCCACCCACAGAAAGATTCTTTAAGTGATGTGAAATACAGCCAAGAGTGAGCCGTATTCATCATTTGGGGAAACTAGTGAAAACAGGCAAGAAGTACTAAGTAAACATGTGTTAAGTGTATTTGAGTTGCATGTAATGCAAAGTCAACAGCAGACAACTAGGACACCGAACCGCGATCCTAGTGGTTTAAAGTGTAACTACCATTTGGCGCTCCAAGTCTCGGCTCTATTTCCAGGCCTTGAGTATAACGTAGGCCACGCGCAAAAGAGACCCTTTGTGAACACTAAAACGGATAGGGCCTACAAGCTTCCTTACTGCAGAGTTCGAAACACGCACATTCGTGTAATTGGAGTTGTTTATCACTACTTGCCTGATTGTAGGAGGAGCACGGTCAACCAATTCAATAACTGTCTCTTGTCCCTCAATATTGTATCGATGTCCTCCTGCAGAGAGTAAATTCGGGTGGTTCGCAGGCCTAGTGCAAGACACCACTTGTTTGTTTGCATGTCATCGATACCATTCCAGGAACTAAGAACAGAACTTCCGAGGTTCAGGTAACACACGAGCATTGAGAAGTGTAAGCTGATACTTGCACGCCATCTACTGGAGACGCGAGTAAACACTACGCAATAAATTAACAATCTCACGAACTCTCCAACAGGGGTAGCCGCATCTAATAGCGATATACAGGGTCTTTCATATAAAGTAAGAACGCCAAGCGGCGGGTTTGTTATCCGCTAGTGTGGTGGCCTTGACCGAGCTTGTAGCGAGCCGTGGCCCCCTGCTCTAAGCGTGTGTACAATCCTCTATGAAATACTACCTTAAAAAAGTTGCTGGAAGTGACGTCCTTCCTGGATTATACAGGCATTGTATCTGGTAACCACATTTTGGCTGACACGAGTGAGTCATGCCACTGCATTTTATTCTGATTTTTTATTTTGTGTTTTTTTATTGAGCACTGAACCAGTAGTGTCAAAGTTATTTGCAATTGCGTGAATCTGTGCTAGTGAAGGTGGCACTTCATCAGGAAATTGCTGAACAAATGCATCACGTACCCGCCGAGCCGAATCGTAATTAAAATAAATTTTACATACAAAAATACGATGTTGCAATGATAACTGTCTCAACATGTTAGCAGCTGTGGTTCAGACTGGCGACTGACAACACCTGCACGCTTATTGCAAGGTCAAGTTTGTACTATGCGCGCGCTTTCAATAGTACAGCAGGGGGCCGTAGCGCGTCACAAGCTTGGCCAAGCCGGCTTCAGCAGCGAATGACAAAACCACCGCTCGCCGTTCTTACTTTTTATGAAAGACCCTGTATAAGCCGCTGGGCGAAATAGTGGTAGTGGTAGGTCTATTAATAAAGCTCCCACGGTTAAAAATGGTGCCAAAGCGTATGCATAGCGAACTTCCAATCCACGAGTCTCCATTTGATTCTCAATGGCAATGAATCGTCCATTATTATTTTCTTTGTTATTTCAGATTGTGATTTTGTTTTTAGATGTTCAACTTATAAAATGAGAATTAAAGAGTTGGCCTTCCTTGATTATTCCAAAGACAAGTGCATCATAAAAGAATAGTTAGAAAAACTTTGCAACAGAAAATACACTTACAAACAGCCTGCCTACAAAGTATGCGATTTGCACATTTCAACCGTGAGTATTTTGCTTTTGAATATAATGATGTTAAGTTGGTGTCAATTACATAATTATGCTGTATGTGAGAATACTATAAGCAGTTGGTATCCGGCTATAATATTGGTAAATTACATATTAACTTGACCCGTTTAAATACTAAA